>JASDDO010000006.1:298010810-298594222 GCA_030015575.1 Agapanthus africanus | reverse complement strand
TTGCCAAATGGTAATACTATGCTTTTGAACAATTGCTACTATGTACCTTCCATGGTTTGCAACATCATATCAGTTTCTTTACTTTATAAAGATGGATATAACTTTGTTCTTGATAGAAATATCATGAACATTTACCTTGATAAGGTACTGGTTGCAGAAGGTACACTGTGTAATGGTATCAATGTTTTAAATCAGAATACAGTTCTCAATGTACAAAACACACGTAAGAGGAAGAGTTCAGATACAAACGAATCCTACTTGTGGCATTATAGACTTGGTCATATCGGAGAGAAAAGACTAAGTAAGTTACATAAAGATGGACTCTTGAATACGTTCGAATTTTCATCTTATGAAACTTGTCAGTCTTGTCTCAAGGGAAAGATGACCAAATCTCCATTCACCGGACATGGAGAAAGAGCAGCAGAGCTCTTGGGACTCATACACAGTGATGTGTGTGGTCCGATGTCTATACATGCAAGGGGTGGGTTCTCGTACTTCATCACATTCACTGACGATCTCTCTAGATTCGGATGTGTGTATCTTATGAAACACAAATCTGAAGATTTTGAGAAATTCAAAGAATTTAGAAACAAAGTAAAGAACCAGGTTGCCAAAAGTATCAAGATCCTCCGATCTGATAGGGGAGGGGAGTACTTGAGCACGGAATTCCTACATTACTTAAAAGAGAATGGAATTCTCTCTCAGCTTACTCCTCCTTATACACCACAGCACAACGGTGTATCGGAGCGGAGGAATCGTACCCTATTGGATATGGTTCTCTCCATGATGAGTAGTGTTGAGTTGCCTCTTTCATTCTGGGGACATGCGCTTCAGACAGCGACATACCTTTTGAATCAAGTTCCATCCAAATCTGTGCCTAAGACTCCGTATGAAATATGGAGTAGTAAGAACCCATGTCTTAAATTTATTAAGATATGGGGTTGTCCAGTCTATGTGAAAACACAGAAACTGGACAAGCTTAAGGCACGTTCAGTTCTATGTAAATTTGTGGGATATCCTAAGGATTAACTAGGATATCTGTTCTACTACACTGAGGAACAAAAAGCGTTTGTGTCTCGCCATGCTACCTTTTTAGAAAGGGAGTTTCTTGCAAAAGAAACTAGTGGGAGTACGGTAGAACTGGGAGAAATCCATGAACCACAAAATATCACTGAAGATTTGGAGGAACCGCTAGATTCAGTAATCCCAGACGAACCTCAGCCAATCCGCAGATCTGGTAGGATTTCTCATCCGCCCAAGAGATACTACGATTTTCTCATAGACGGGGATCGAGAGGATTGCATCTTGGAAGAAGATGAACCTACCGGTTTCAAGCAAGCCATTATCAGTAGGGACTCTGATAAGTGGCTGGATGCTATGCGGTCCGAAATGGAGTCCATGTACACCAATAAAGTGTGGACCTTAGATATTGCTCCACTTGGGGTAAAACCCGTTGGATACAAATGGATCTACAAAAGGAAACTTGGTGTAGATGGGCAGGTGGAAACCTATAAGGCTAGACTCGTTGCAAAAGGTTTTCATCAAAGACCAGGTGTGGACTATGACGAAACCTTTTCTCCAGTGGCTATGCTCAAATATATTCGGATCCTACTTTCCATTGTTGCCTTCCATGACTATGAGATCTGGCAGATAGACATAAAAATGGCTTTTCTAAATGGCAATTTGGAAGAGTGCGTTTATATGGATCAGCCAGAAGGTTTTGTAGACAGTGGGAGCAGCAGGAAGGTGTGCAAGTTACATAAATCCATTTATGGATTAAAGCAGGTATCGTGGAGCTTGAACATCTGTTTTGATGAAACTATCAAAGAATTTGACTTCATCAAGAACGAAGATGAGTCATGTATATATAAGAAGATTATAGGACGAACTGTCGTATTTCTAGTCTTGTACGTGGACGACATTCTTTTGATAGGAAATACTATTCCTATACTACAATCGGTCAAGTTATTCTTGTCACAACGGTTCTCCATGAAGGACCTGGGTGATGCCTCGTGCATTCTGAAGATCAAGATCTACAGAGATAGATCCAAGAGATTACTGGGACATTCGCAGTCCAGGTACATAGAGACCGTACTAAAGAGATTTAGTATGGAAGATTCCAAGCGCGGTAATATACCCACATTGCACGGAATCACCCTCTCGAAGAAGATGTCTTCCAAGACTGACGGGGAGTGGGTTCGCATGAGCACTATACCCTACGCTTCGGCGGTAGGATCTATAGTGTATGCGATACTATGTACAAGACCAGATGTAGCTTACGCGCTAAGAGTGGTGAGCCGGTATCAGTCAGACCCAGGTGGGAACAACTGGACAACAGTGAAGAACATTCTCAAGTACCTGGTTTACGGTAATTGAGACCTCAGGGTCGAGTCCTTTACCGATTCAAGCTTCCAGAGTGACAAGGACGACAACAAGTCTGTCTCGGATTTTGTGTTTACCCTCAATGGAGGGACGGTGTGTTGAAAGAGCTCCAAACAGGATACCGTCGCAGACTCGACGATGGAGGCTGAATACATTGCTGCAAGCGATGCCGCAAAAGAGACGGTCTGAATAAAGAAGTTTATTAGTGAACTTCAGGTAGTTCCATCCATTGTTGACCTAATACCTTTGTATTGCGATAACAATGGGGCTATAGCTTTAGCGAAGGAACCACGGTCCCATCAGAAATCCAGACACATCTTAAGGCGGTATCACCTGATCAGGGAGATCATTGATCGCCAGGAGATTGAGGTACGGAGAGTGGACACTAAAGATAACACGGTGGATCCATTCACAAAGGCCCTCCCTCAAGCACAGTTCGAGCGACTTTTTGAGCTATTGGGTATGCGGTACGCCAGCAGCTGGCCTTAGTGCAGACGTTGGGTATGCAGTACACCAATCACTGGCCTTTAGTGCAAGAGGGAAATTGTTGGATATGTATGCCCTAGAGGCCATTATTGTATAGTACTAGTTTGTATATTACATTTTGGAAGCTTGGGATATATACACGGATTGACGACAGTCTTGCTCGATATAGTAATATGCTAATTGGTTTGTATCTATCTTAATATGTGTATATGTTTCTTTTAATATATCGCTAATACATATTGATGGAGCCCTTAGGATCTTTGTTTGACTACCAGCGTTGTGATGGCGGTCACACTAGTAGGGGCTGGGTAGTCTATAAGCACATCCTTATATAGGTCCCTAGTCGTAAGATTATCGAGACAGGGTATCGATACTCCAGAGTAGACTAGTGTATACGCTTCTCATCCCAGCATGGGAGATGGTCTGTCCCACAGCCATTAGTACGTCGTACTAGAGATAGTATGCAGGTGCTCATTAGGTTATGAATTACAATGGACGGACTCATAGGGTACTGCTGGTCGGTATTATACCTATCGTCAAGTAGCAGTTCCCAGGTGACATGAGTACAGCTTAGTCCGTTGACTTAACACTACTATTTTGCCTCAAGTGTGTTCCCACTGTTCTTAGATTGCTACCGTACCACGGCTCTATTGAGTCGTGCAAACAGGTAGTAGTTGGGTGCAGTCCCGAAGCACTTGGAGGCAGTGGCGGTTAGATAGGATTCGTCTCTCCCGGTATTGGGGGTTAATATCGCGCTGTGTTTGGAGAGCCATTACACAAAGTCCCTGGCCAGGGCAAGTGAGATTTACTAGTAGGTGTTCCAGTAGTTTCTCAGGGTGTTCTGGGCTACACTCCGACACGACTTATACCGCTATTAGAGGACTGACGTTTACCACCCCCTATGCCCGATATGCGACACTCTTAGACGAACAGACCAGACTGTACGGAGATTGTCACAGATAGGCTCGGTAGGAGTTTGGATGAGCTTGCTCGTAGACCTTCTTATCGACAGATACCTGGGTAACCGTTACACACAGCAAGTGCCGCTGACGTGCTTGTGGTTAAACCCACTGCCAGAGTACTGTCGAGTATTTAGAGTCCCACACAGAGGGTTTCCCAGATTCGGGCAAAACGAGTAGAGGTCGTATGGTTTTACGACAGGGTTCGATCACATACGTGTACTTGTGCGCGTGTGGTGTTCGAGAGGACAATACTAGTGGGCTTTGGTTTAAGCCGGATCCTAGTATTTGATTATTGGATTAGTTTCGTCTCATAGTATTCGTGTTTCTCGGAACACGGATGCAGGTATGTATATACGGATGAGAGGGGGTATAGAAGGAGATACCTCATTAGGGTTTTGACCATTGACTTGGTCAAAACAAATATGAGGTAAAGAAAAGACTTTGTTATTTTTGATAAATGATAATTTTAGTGGCATGGCTACTGATGTTGACCTTTTGAATTGGCTTGACTTGTTGACCTTAGATATTTTGATGAGATATTTCTGACCTAGATATTTTGGTGAGATATTTTCCATGCAATGCTTGAGGTCATATATAAGTTAGCCATTCTATTTTTATAATGATTATCACAAATACTTTCTCTTTCCTCAAGCTTGCTCTCTCCTTCTTCCTCTCTCAAACCCTAGTGTATCATGTTTTGATAATCAAGAGTTAATGAAACTTAGCTACTCTAAATCATATTCTACTCACTCTAGTCTATTTAGATTAGCAAGCTAAGTATTCTAGTTACCTCAACTTGGAGGTTTACGTCACGTCCCGCTTCCCAAAATACGGAAAACGAGGGATGACTAGGCCAGCCATGCTCCTACGGTCAAGGAATTATCCCGCCGTAGTCACACTTCGGCTTCTAGCACTACATGGTAATCAGTAAATAAAGCACAGTATTAAAGGAATCACATCACTAAATTTATTACATTAAAATTCCATTGTTCACAAATTACAGTTAATAAGAACAATAACTAACCAAGTTCAATCTCATGATTACTCTAAGGAAAGCAGTAAAGATAGGGAGTACACCAGACCATATCTCTGTGAACTCGAATGGTAGATCCGTCTCCTGTGCTGGTCCTCCCGCGGAATCTGAGCATGCATACTCAGGTCGTCAGAGCGACACAATAATAATATTATTATAATCAGATGAAACAGGTACATGAGGTAATACTGGTATGAGAATAATGCAAGTAATCACTATGTCACAATATGATGCAGAATATGTTATGTGTCCCTATCGGTCTCTATGTCATGTTTGAAATCACATAGTGGAAGGAGGATCATGTTTAACAGGAGTCTCGTACATACCCGAGACCACGGCCCACATGCCCGGGACATAACCCTGTCAGCCGGACCGCTAGATCCTATCCTACACATATCAGTATCACAGTTCGAATGATCATCCTCTAAACACGGTCCCGCTAAATACGATACTCTTTCCACTTTGATTTCCCCTTTTTCCCCAGGTTACACTATTTATAATATTGATCTAGTTGCGTACAAGTATACCAATGGCACGGTTTCATCACTGTCCACTGTATCAATCACTGTCACGAATATTCACTTTCCATTGGTGTACTCGTCACTCCTAACCCAACATCTATCACGCACGATAATGCAATGTCCACACGCACTAACACTGAGTATATGGCAAAGGGTATGATATATATATTGTATGCTACCAATAAGCCCTGTATGTTATGAATTAACATGCATGTCATATACTAAAATAAATTGCATAAATTAATGTGTCAAGAATTTAGCAACAATGATGTAAGTAAGATGTATAGAACACTCAGTCGGTAATTCATCAAAATTTGTTTCAGTTCAATCGGAATTCCGGTTTTCAAGATACAGTTATTTCATTTTAAGTGCCCGCGGCTGGAAATTCAGTTTCAGAACTGAACGTCTGTTTCGCGACACGAATTGCACCCAGTTGGGCTCAGAATTTAGCGATGTCACAGTTAAAAGAAATCTAGTGTTTTCGATAAAGTATTCAACGCAACAGACGGATCCTCAATCGCATCTGTACGTTGAAAGTTATACACAGTTTAACCTCAATATGTCATTTCAGAATCTGTTCTGAACAGTTATACGTTCTGCCCTTTTAAATATAGTTTAAAATAGCAAACGGCGATGAATCGGGATGGAACCACTTGTTTTGTTTAGCTAACAGAATTATCTCTAATCTACTGTAAAGTTCCGTAACGTACGATTTCAGGGAACACAGTAACGCAGGTCTTTGGACAGAACACAATAATCAGGAACGCTCTGGACTGCAGTCCAGAGTCGCGTTCCGATCTAATTATCTTCATGGTTACATAATAGAAATCATCAGGATTTTACATAGGGTTAAAGTTCGTCGAGTCGGCTTCGATTTAAGCCCTCGAACTCATATTTCCAATGCGTATATGATTTATGGTGATTTTATTCGTTTTCAGGTATGAGAGAATTCTAGTTTTAACAACATATATGGGGGTATCACTTTTTGTCACAAACAAACGTATTTTTCAGCGGGGTTCCTACACTATATTTATCATCCTGCGGGCCAACAGAAACTATCAATTTCCGTCAAAATAAACAATCATTTCCATTGGGATCATACATCGAACACATACGTCACAATATATATCGTTATTCGATAAGTTTATAATTATATGATTTTAAGGTTGTACCACTAATAATTTAGCATGAAGCAAGTAAACACTTGCTTGGAAAACGTTTCGGGGTCGTACGGCAACAGTGTCGTCACGAACGCGCGATATACGCCACGTACCGGATTCTCGCGAGCCTAGTTCGAAACACGAGTTTCACGTCGGAGTTTCCCGGAGTCGTCTTGCGTGCGCTGGAAGCTTAGGGGGTGCTCTCTGGTTCGCCTGAGAAATGTTGGGGTTGCCGACGGTCGACGGCGTCGCTCCGGCAGCGTGTACAGAGCAGTGGTGTTTGAGACTTGGGTTATAGGATTTTTGAAGAGAGAGAGAAGAGGGGCAGTGGGGTCGGGTATTGTTGTGTTGATGATGATGCTGAGGAGGTGGAAAGTCGATGGGTGTTTCAGATGAGATGGGGGTTCACCGGCGTCGATGGGGTGAGGTGGCCGAGATTGGTTGAAGTGGGTTTGTGTGCAGGGGATGACTGGTGGGGGCTCGGTTGATGAAGGATGGAGTCGTAGGGGAGAAGGTTGGTGGAGGAGGAGTAAGCGGGGTTGTCGAAGAGGTGGGTGATCGCCGTCGGTGGGGTGCAGTGGGTTCGAGGGAAGTTTTGGGTGCTCGCGTTTTTGGGCTCGGTGAATGTAGAGGAGAGAGATGAGGAGTGAGTTGGAGACGAGGTTGAAAACGTGGGGGGTAACGGCAGGAGCGTGGGCGTGAGGCGTGAGCGTCGGCGGAGGAGACGGGTCGCGCGCGAGTTAAGGGAGGTTACCGTTGGGATTTTTTGAAGGAGGAGATGAATAGTGGCTTAGCGGGTCGGGTAGGAGGAACGGGTGAGGGAGTGGGCCGGGCTCGTGAGAAAGAATTCCTTTAAGAATAAAATCTCGTGGGCTGCAGGGATTTTTTAAATGGAATGGGCCGAGGGATTAAAGGATTTATTTAAATCCTAGTGGGCTGAGGAAAAATAGAGGGGGCCGGCTTGAGTTTTTTTTTTTGTTTAGGAATTTATTAAGAATTTTGAATGGGCTGAAGGAAAATTAAAGGCAACGGGCTGGAGATTTATAATGAAAATTTATTTAAAAGAAAAAGTGTGGGCTTGGTAAAAAGAAACGGGCTGAGGCTACAAGTAATGGGCTGGAGAAAAAAAACAGTAAGGGCTGAATGTTTAAAATTGGTTTAAGGTTAAGTGTTTTGCTCATTTTGGTTTATTTCGGCTTTGGTTTTAAATCTTAGGTTTTAGCTTTTAGGGTTTGGACTATAATTCCAAAAGAGCTGGAAAAATAGGGTTTAAACAACCAACTAAAAATATATGAAGTCAAGAATAAGGTAATCACTAGAATTCAGAAAATAGGAAATTTCATTTAGAAAGGAAACGGGGATTTACAGTTTAACTCAAGGTTGGAACTCTCAGGCGGATCATCGTTGACACAAGGAGGCCGAAGTTCAAGCACGATCCATACTTCCATCGAGGAGCTTAAGAAGAGGATCGAAGACCCGAAGGACTTGGTTTCTTTAGGTATACTTTCTATCATAGTAGATAGAACCTTAACATGCTAACTAGGTTTATGGTAAAGATCCGGTTTTTGTGTTATCCTTGCGCCAAGTTTCTACTCGTAGTAAAAAAAATTGTCCGCATTTGGCCACGGAAGTTGGCCGGGGTGCTAGCGTAACCCTTCATTTGCATAAAAGAATAACAATTATTGCTAGAGGTAAACTAAGAAAAGGATAAAGCATGAGGCACAAGAGAATTTTGATCGAAACTAAGATTTCATTAATAAATGTTAAAAGGTGATACAACTAAAGATAAATGTGGACCTAATGCTATACGTAGCTTTATTTAGCCAACTAGTACAAACTAAAACCAATACTGATCGTCTCGATCACTGTCCATAAAACAAATGGGTGGAATCGCTCAGCTCTAGCACGTCGGTTGTTGACCTCCTCATAAAGCTATAGTAGAAGGGTGAGCCTGATATGTCATGGCGATAGAGGCGTGGAGGAGTGCGGTGCACGGATCGATAAGCATGCCCTCGAATATAGAGTGTCTCCCTAATAAAGCATAGATGAGGACCGTATTCTTCCAGTTCCTCCACCTCAACGGGAGCCTCCTCATCATCAGGGGCCTCTACTTCAGCTGGGGCCTCATCAATAGGTTCCTCTTCTGTCGGTCTTCCTCAAGGGGTTCCTCTTCCTCCAGCTTTTCCAAGATAGGTTCTTCCGAGTCACTGTTGGAGATAATTGTCGATAGTCCTATGACCTCGTCATCTGAATAACCCAGTGTAGCCTCAAAGGTAATATCTGACATGCTGTCCTCATCGGGAAAGGGTACATCTCCGAGGTTGGCCATAACCTGGAACGAAAAGGCCATAGTCAGAATACGGAATACAAAGGAAGATAGAAAGAATAATGGAAGATGTATGAAGATGGTGTAAGTGGATAAAATTCACAAACATAATAACGTCAGTTAATAGTTTCATTTTAGTACATTGAGAACTTGCATGGGCCACCAATAAAACTTGTCATGCCCCACTTCCCAAAAATACGGAAACAGTGACGTGCCAAGATCCGCAACCTAACTGTGTCAAAGATGGTCTTTTCTCGATACAGTTACGTTAAGCGTATAAATAAATCATGCAGGTAATGTATCAAAACTGATAATAAAATCAGAAGTATTTATTTCTATTAACTAAAATTATTACAACCCAAAATACTTAAAGTAAACTAAATAGTATGATTGTATTGATTAAAAGAAAGCAGGTCCTAAACAGGTGGGTAATAAAAGAGCTAATCCTAATACTCTTGCGCCAACTCCGTGCAGTCTTCATTAGTGGGATCCACTCCATAGTCTTCTTCTTCAGCAAGCTCTTCCTTATCTAACGAACGTTCAGGGATAAAAAAGAAAAAGGAAGTCCGTCAGTGAGTTACACTCGGGTAGGATTTTCTCAACAAAAGTAATGATAAAGTGAACAAGTATGCATAATGTATAATGTCATATGTGTATAGAGGTATGATATATGTGTTGTAGGTATTTGGTAAATTATGATATACTGCGTAAGGTAACTACATGCAATATGTTCATTTAGTTTGTTAGATAAGGGTAACGGGTTCTTGAGATTATTCCATTCTAACCATGGAACACGGTTGGGGAAGGTGAAATGTATTGTTCCACTTTCCTGGATCTGATCGAGTAATAGGGGAATCTGAGTCCGTATACTATCTTATCAAATCAAACTACCCAGCCCCGTTTTATTCAGTATAAAGGTTTTACGAATTAGAGTTAGTGTATATATTCTCTAACCATGGAATCTTTAATAATAATGGTCATCTGTATATTGGACTGTTCACCTGGTTAATAGATCTTTATGTATCTCCCGTATTCGGACTGATCACCCGGTTAAGAGATCTTTATGTATCGCCCGTATTCGGACCGGTCACCCGGTTAAGGGATCTTTATGTATATAGTATAATATTCCATACCTAAATCCGTGCATCTAGCCTTAACCGTACTTAATGTCATGTCTTGTGGCGTGTCATGAGTTGTGTAAAGTATAGGGTCATGCTCATGTGATTGGATTTTCATGATCACTCATGGTGTTTTTGTGCAAGTATCATTTAGGGAAGTTCATGGTATTTTAACACAAATAATTAATCTACCAAATTTCATGGTGTTTTAGTAAAAATTATGATTTAGAAAGGTTCGTGATATTTTAATAAAAGTATCACTTAGAAAAGTTTAGGGGATTTTTGTAAGTGCACGGCGGCGCCCCGGACGTCAATCCGACGCCGGAATGCGGAAACGGTGATAAACTTTAATTTTGCGGACTTTGCAAACCGGCACTACCGCGCACTAGACTCCGGATCGGGCCATTAAACTAGGTCTAGCTAACTACAAGACAGGTTAGAGATGTACCGACTGATCCGAGTCCTCCGGTCTTCATCTCCACTCCGATCTCGTCGCGGGATCTCCGGTGGTCGCCTCCTCGCCGGAAGGGCACCACGTAGCCGGATTCTTTTACGGGCTCCCACCTCTATACCGAGGCAACTCGGGCGCGAAGTTGGCTAGCCGACGCGCCCAAGATTTGCTGTAGAATGATGTAGAATCGTTGTCTCTTTGGGGTTTTGTATAGTTGCCATGATGGAGGAATTTTTGCATAAGAATTTTCATGGATGGATCCTAAGAAAAATGAGCATGCAATCTCAAAAAGAATGAGCATCCTGAGAAAAGAGCTCGGCCAGCCAAAGAAAATGAGCTCTCTGGAATTTGGAAATGAAGCCTGCACACCTTTTTGAATGAATGAATGAATTAATCCCCAGGACGAAATGAATCTCACAGCACACCCACATATGTTCATTCCCTTTTCTAATTAATTAATCAATCCATTACAAATAGTGTTCCAGCAGCCACATTAATCAATTGAAGAATATTATACCACCACAAACTACACTCCATACTTCCAACAGCAACAGTGGCCGGCCCAAAACAATTTCCAACACAAAACATATCAAAACCCATACTCAATCAAGTCATAATTAATGCAAGGGATGGAGCATGGCAATATACAAAGAACCCCTCTACAAGATATTATTTGCAAACTGCAAATAATCCCCTCCATCGGAAAAGTCCGGCCGGGAAAGAACAAAGGAAAACCGGCCGGAACGGAATGCAAACTGGTAACTCCAGAAAACTGGTCCCGTAATAAATTACAGGAAAACCCCGATACTGTGCATACACACCCGCATTTGTATTTCGACCGAAATACAAATGTAAAGAGACAAAACTACACTATCAAATACTAAGATCCGGCTTAAGCCAAAGCCGGCTAGTAAAAACCGTCCGATCACGATCCGTGCAATACCGCACGTATCTGATCGAACCCTGCCATATCTCCATACGGCCTCTACAGCGTTTCGCCCGAAAGCTGAGTAACTGAAAGTGTGGTGGACTCTAAAGACTCGTCAATACTATGGCTGTGGATTTAACCACTAGCCCGTCAGAGGTATAAGCCAATACGTAACGGGCCACCAGCTATTGACTAAAAGGGACGTCGATGAGCGAACTCATCCTGACACCCTACTGAGCCTGTCAGTGACAATATCCGTGCAGTCCGGTCCGTTCGTCTATGAGTATCGCATGGCGGGCCTAGGGGGTTGGTAAAAGTCAGACCCCCAAAAGCGGTACAAGTCGTGTCGGAGTGTAGCCCAGAACACCTTGAGATACTACTGGAATACCTACCAGTAAATCTCCTTGCCTTGGCCAAGGACTTTGTGTAATGGCTCTCCTAGACACAGCACGACCTCACCCCCAATACCGGGAGAGACGAACCCCTGAAGATACGCTCACTGCCTCCATGTGGCTCGGGACTGTACCCAACTAAAACCTGTTTGCACGACTCCTTTGAGCCGTGGTAGGGTAGTAATCAAAGTACAGTGGGAACTCACACGAGACAAATGACGATCCCCAGGTCGATGAACTAACCTGCACACATGTCACCAGGGAACTGCCATCTGACATCTGGTATATGACCAACTAGCATGTTCCCGGCGAGTCCTGTCCGGTGTACTCATAACCCAATGAGCACCTGTATACATCTTAGGTGATCCAACTGACACCAGTGGTTTGTGAGACCGGCCACCGCCCCTTGTCGGGGTCTCGACTGTATACACTAGTCTACTAATGGAGTATCGATGCCCGGTCTCGAAACTCCCACGACTAGGGACCTTTTAAGGATATGCTTGTAGACCCCCAGCTCCCACTTATATGATCGCCCTCATACTGCTGGTGGTCAAGCAAGAATCCTAGAGGCTCTATCAACGTGTAATAGCGACGTGTCATGTCACCTGAAGCAGTACACGATGATAAAGGTAAACCAGATAGCAAACTATCATCTCGAGTGAGACTGTCCTACCGGGATAGGTCCTCCCTCAATCATTACAATCACGTACCTGTGACCTAATAATTGACTCTGAGGGCACTATCTCCAACAATCTCCCACTTGCACTCAAGGCTAATTATTGCGATGTCGCATACTCACAGCCCGTGTGATACCGAACATCCAACTCCTCTACTAGTCAGTCTCACAAAGCTCGTTTGCGGAACTATTGCGTTCGAGGAATAGCCTCAGTGAGTGGATCCGCTTAGTTGTTTCTTTCTATGTCTCTCTATATCTCAAGTTCGCGGAGAAACTCATCTCCCGAAATGAGCAATACCTGTCTTAGAATGTGTCTGGATGTCTGATGGGACATAGCTCATAAATGAACTCCAAATCCAAACTTCTTAGACTGTATCGTCAACTGAACTTAATCAGTATCCTGCGCCATGCCTCCCTCAGTATTGCCTTGGATCACCTGTCCAAAATACTGCCCCTCGTCAGAGGGAAAACTATAACTCTGACAACCTCCTTGTCGTCCATGTCACCTTGGAAGCCTGGAATGATAACCGTCTCCTGAATGAGGCTGTCGTTATCATATCCCTAGAACATCCACTTATGTTCTAAAACTGCTTCCGACTGTTTCTCCAGGATTGGATTAATGTCAACTTATTGCATCTAGTGCAAGAACAACATCTGGTGTGGTACTTGACATCTCATGATTGACTCAATTGCCTAAGCAAGTGATCTGCCAATCATGCACGTCCCTCTCCCCTTTAGTCTGTAAGACACCTTTAGAGAGGGTGACTCCATTACCTGCAGGTACACTACCGTGCCAGGAGTCGTCCATCCTAAATACTCTTAGAATGCTGTCAAGTACCCTGATTGGGAAACCACCCAAATCTAGATCTAAAACCATAGATCTAGTAACCAGTATGTCTGATATAAAATCCATTTCCTTTGTGGAGAAACAACTGTGTGACGACCAAAGTATAACCGATCGTAGTGTAGGAGTTTCTTTTCCTACTCTGTGTATATCATCCAAATACCAGGATATCACACCCTACTACCTTCTCAACAGATCCATCCCCTATTCTGATGAAGTCAAACCTATGACTGTCACGTCAGAAATAGATGATCTATCTCCGCTTTATCTGCTTTAGTCTATAAATAGACATAAGCTACCTGTCCACCAATGCTTCCGCTGCTCCCACTGTTTACGACAACCCTCTGGCAGAGTCATATAGACGTACACTTCTAAAACTGGTTTAGAACGACGCTATACTCATCCTCCCGCCGGGTCTCGTAACCTGGAACAACAGCAATGGCAATTGTGGGTAAACAAGAACTTCCCTGTCACCGTCCTTGAGGCCACCGTAGTACCTCTCGGGTGCCTGAAGTTACCCACCTTATCTGCGGAGTGGCCAATGGAATGTCAATCCAGATTGAATCTTTAGGTTCCTTATCAAATCTTCAGTAATCGTTTGTGGTTCTGGAATCACTTCCAGTTCTACCATACTCCCACTACTGTTTTCTGAAAAAATCCATCTTTGATAAAACTGTGGCGAGTCTAGAACAATATTGCTATTGTTCATCCAGATGGTAGAAAGTCAACCCTCGTCATAGCCTGGGTCAACCCACAAACAGCCATTACAGAAACGTGCCTTGAGTAGTCCAGTGTCTGGTTTTAATCATAAACCGGACAACTCCCCGTACCTCAACATCGTTAAGATATGAACTGTTCTATATCCAATATAGAAACAGAGGCACTGATTTAATTGAACCAGATTCAAATCATGCAGCTGTCCCCAGCGCATGTCAACTAAATGGAAGGAGGCCGATCAGCGTTACTCAACTTAGGAATACTTCCAATTATGAGTAACCTGAAAGAGAAGCAAGATCTCTTTATCATTACTATCAACTGAATACCATACACAAGTATCTACATCTTCGATCTCTTTGAAGAATCCTGATACTTGCTATACCTGGTTCTCTACTCTATTCAAATACCTGTAACTTCTCAAAATTCGGACCCTGTGTTTCTACGAAACACCTGTCTAAATACTAGAGAAGTCATAAGTAAACCGAATATAGTATGAGAACCAACCCCTATGTCCTAATGGACACTGGACAACATACAATACTCTGTATAAGTCCCTTGAGTCTAACAACTCATTCCCTGTGTGTTGTAGGTTGAAAACTGTACTTATGGTTATGAAGAATTACACCGCTGTTTAATGCTCCTTACCTAACCATCCACTGATATAGGTAAATGTCATCGACATAATATCATAAAGATATATCTCACTCTATGAAAATAGACGTACAGATATATCGATTTGAAATTGGTGCATAACAGCGGATATTCAAAACCAAATGTCTGCCGTCCGGCAAACAACCCAGGTGACTTCCTCAAATATCACCGATTACAACGAATCCCGATATAATGAGGATGATCACCCAATTCCCAATAACTTACTCCCACTCATCATCTGTAAAACCATACAGATGTGAGAATCGTACCTGGTAAATACATACCCTGGAGTAAGTATCTAATCGGGAAATCAGTTTTTCTTTAACATTACACAGTGAAACTGAAACATTGAAATGTTCCGATGGGGTATTTTGGTATTCCTAGTAATGCCTCTTCCAGATACACGACTGTAACCGTATAGTTCTTTGCCACCTCTCCAATCCCTTCATATGTCTTTAGTCTTTACCTTCTGCACACCCTTTTAGGCCAAATGGTTTTCTTCCTTCCCTACCGTTCGGCACCAGCCTATGGTTTGGAAGAAGACTATCCAATAAGCATAATGGGTGTACTGTCCCAATCCTAGGAACACTCGTAATGCGAGAGAAGGTGAAGATAAAAGACACCTGAATGTACTTTATTCCTATTTCTCCTGAACCAGGATCCATCCCCGAACTGGAACAAGTTCCTTTCGAGTTCGTATATAACCATACGATGGAATATCCAAATAAACTGTGGATCTTCGTAGCGATACGGAGTGTCCTGGAGAAATACAAAGGTGATTTAGGATTGGCGAAGGAATAATTGGTTCGGTCGTGAATACCTGTTGCAATTTACTTTGCCCTCTTACTAATCCCTTGCTTTGTCTGAACTTAATACCTTCTGCACACCATCGTTATGCTAATTGGTTTTCTTCATTCCCTACCGGTCGGCACCAGCCTAAGGTTTGGAAGAAGACAATCCAATTTGCGTAATAGGTGTACTACCCCTAAACCAAGGAGTACTCGTAACCTGAGAGAGGGTAAAAGGAAAAGACAACTGAATAATCCTATCCGTTTTCTCCAGAACCGGAAACCATCCTCGAATTCCTTCGAGTTTGTATCTAACCATACGATGGCTTTGTCCAATGGAAGTGGACGTTCGCAGTAATACGGGGTGTCCTGGAGAAAAGGGTAAAAGCAGGAGTGACAATGAGGTCTGCAACTCTGACAATCCAAAAGCCAGTGTTAAGAAGGTTCGGTCAACTTGGTCTCTGAGTCATAGTCTAGGGTAGGGTCAATGGTCGCTGCCAGAGAGAGAGAAAAGAAACACTCAGCGTGCACTCTAACCTAGATCAGAATGGTTACCAATTTATCTAATCTGGAAACCTCCCACTGTACCTCAAATTCTCCTCCAAACCTGAAAGAAGAATTAGTCGGGGTCACCCGAGGAGTAAACCAACTCATCAGTGGGAATCAGGATCCAACTCTCATCGTATGATAACGTGACGGAATCCGCTCACGTTATCATACTCCAGAAGGTATGCGCATATCTGGCAAGTTTCAGTACTTTTGAAACTCCCGATGTGGATTTCTGCCCCATGCTCTTATGACCTTGACTAAGGCCAACAAATCATAAGTCACATGTCAAGTTCTACCCGTCATTGTCCAGGTTGATTTGAACCCACCCATACAAGCCCTTGACTAAGGCCAACAAGGCTATACGACTGTCCCAAACCAACGCATCTATCTATGCAGCATATGAATACCCAATAGCTACCAAACACTGTGCCTTGACTAAGGCCAACAAACACAGCTTGAATACTATTGACTACCCATATGAAACGACGGAGGGCTACGAATGGTTTCTGGCGAAAACCTTTAACGTAATGAACTTGATATCGTCGAAGGAACAGATAGCTTTTTAGAAAATATAGTGACGAAAACCTTTACTAAAGAGGTCACTCCCGGTGAAGGGATCTCGGCTCTTTCCCCGTAGAATGAGGTGCAGGATATTCCAACTGAATACCACGGTGCAAAGCAAAAGTAATCGGCTATAGTGAAGTTAAAGCCCTGACGCAAAATTCTGTCCAAGGGGTCACTCCCGGTGAAGGGATCTCGGCCCTTGCCTCGTCGACTGAGGAGCAGGATATTCCAAATGAATACCACGATGCAAAACAAAAGTGAACGTCCTTGCAATAACAGCTTTTTGAAAAGTGTTCCAACAACATCAGAATAGGTTTGTTTAACTTGCATTGATCCGAATCAATGCAGTCCCATCAATTGATCACACCACAAAGAACGAAAATATACTGACGTACGTATATGCCATCCGCATTCGCCACTGGGTCCCGTCATCACCCGTTAGGTTAGCTAACTAACGGCAGAGCGGGGACTGGACTAGCGCGGATGAAAAACATATACAACATCTACTAATATATATACCAATATATAGTATTCGCTCAAGGCGTGAATAAAATGCAACATCACAGAAATGTACAGCATCACAGAACAATACAGATATCTGGGATCCCCGAGTTTCACAGAGCCACTACTGAAACTCGACGTTCCCCTGGTCGTGTGGATAGCCTGTGCAATGAAATCCTATACCCCCTACGAGTGCGGCGATTAGCCAGCCAATCCTGGAGTGAAGCCCCCTCCGTCCCAATGCCATGAGATGCGGGCTTGTTGCCTTCTAGAACCCGGCTATCCGTGCACCCCTCCGCGGGGTAACCCTAGTACAGAAAGTAAAATATACATACACCGGGTACATCGACCGCAACCAGGTCGTGCCCCAAAAGAATAATACAATCAGGCAGTGACGGCAGTCCACATGTCGGACGCTCGCCCCGCAATATCAAATGTACATAATACAACAACACAGTACTAGCATTGCATCCAGGCTATCCCCACGACCGATCCGCAACATCACAGCAAATACATAGAACATCAACGTGAAAGTCACGTTCCCAAATCCGTCTAACCGGGCTATAGCAGTTAGACCGGATTTACCGATCGAGTGACATTCACGGTCGCAGATATAATGTAAATACTGTGAAAAATGTGTTTAAAAATATCCGACCGATCAAACATTAACAAGTGGGCCCCCAAACAAAACTGTAGCAACCACAGAAAACCTGGGCCCAATTTTAATAATCCAGAAACCACATTTATCAACCAGGAACATACTACAAAAATTTGGGATCATGAACAGTTACAACCGCCGCGGAAGCGAGGCCCAAGCAGGGGTTTGGCCGCCCTTCCGCGGCGGAACAGTGAGATCATGGTACCAATTTTTTACAGAATGCTTATATTTCCCTGCATATCATTCTGAGACAACCTGAAAAATTTTTGGACTCAAAAAAAAATTCGACAGAAACTGATGTGCTTGAAATACGTGTTTTCGGGATTTTGTTCGATCGGAAACGTTAAACACATTAAACAAAGCTAGACGAAGTTAATGGCGAGGCTCTGATACCAGTGTAAGTGCACGGCGGCGCCCCGGACGTCAATCCGACGCCGGAATGCGGAAACGGTGATAAACTTTAATTTTGCGGACTTTGCAAACCGGCACTACCGCGCACTAGACTCCGGATCGGGCCATTAAACTAGGTCTAGCTAACTACAAGACAGGTTAGAGATGTACCGACTGATCCGAGTCCTCCGGTCTTCATCTCCACTCCGATCTCGTCGCGGGATCTCCGGTGGTCGCCTCCTCGCCGGAAGGGCACCACGTAGCCGGATTCTTTTACGGGCTCCCACCTCTATACCGAGGCAACTCGGGCGCGAAGTTGGCTAGCCGACGCGCCCAAGATTTGCTGTAGAATGATGTAGAATCGTTGTCTCTTTGGGGTTTTGTATAGTTGCCATGATGGAGGAATTTTTGCATAAGAATTTTCATGGATGGATCCTAAGAAAAATGAGCATGCAATCTCAAAAAGAATGAGCATCCTGAGAAAAGAGCTCGGCCAGCCAAAGAAAATGAGCTCTCTGGAATTTGGAAATGAAGCCTGCACACCTTTTTGAATGAATGAATGAATTAATCCCCAGGAAGAAATGAATCTCACAGCACACCCACATATGTTCATTCCCTTTTCTAATTAATTAATCAATCCATTACAAATAGTGTTCCAGCAGCCACATTAATCAATTGAAGAATATTATACCACCACAAACTACACTCCATACTTCCAACAGCAACAGTGGCCGGCCCAAAACAATTTCCAACACAAAACATATCAAAACCCATACTCAATCAAGTCATAATTAATGCAAGGGATGGAGCATGGCAATATACAAAGAACCCCTCCACAAGATATTATTTGCAAACTGCAAATAATCCCCTCCATCGGAAAAGTCCGGCCGGGAAAGAACAAAGGAAAACCGGCCGGAACGGAATGCAAACTGGCAACTCCAGAAAACTGGTCCCGTAATAAATTACAGGAAAACCCCGATACTGTGCATACACACCCGCATTTGTATTTCGACCGAAATACAAATGTAAAGAGACAAAACTACACTATCAAATACTAAGATCCGGCTTAAGCCAAAGCCGGCTAGTAAAAACCGTCCGATCACGATCCGTGCAATACCGCACGTATCTGATCGAACCCTGCCATATCTCCATACGGCCTCTACAGCGTTTCGCCCGAAAGCTGAGTAACTGAAAGTGTGGTGGACTCTAAAGACTCGTCAATACTATGGCTGTGGATTTAACCACTAGCCCGTCAGAGGTATAAGCCAATACGTAACGGGCCACCAGCTATTGACTAAAAGGGACGTCGATGTGCGAACTCATCCTGACACCCTACTGAGCCTGTCAGTGACAATATCCGTGCAGTCCGGTCCGTTCGTCTATGAGTATCGCATGGCGGGCCTAGGGGGTTGGTAAAAGTCAGACCCCCAAAAGCGGTACAAGTCGTGTCGGAGTGTAGCCCAGAACACCTTGAGATACTACTGGAATACCTACCAGTAAATCTCCTTGCCTTGGCCAAGGACTTTGTGTAATGGCTCTCCTAGACACAGCACGACCTCACCCCCAATACCGGGAGAGACGAACCCCTGAAGATACGCTCACTGCCTCCATGTGGCTCGGGACTGTACCCAACTAAAACCTGTTTGCACGACTCCTTTGAGCCGTGGTAGGGTAGTAATCAAAGTACAGTGGGAACTCACACGAGACAAATGACGATCCCCAGGTCGATGAACTAACCTGCACACATGTCACCAGGGAACTGCCATCTGACATCTGGTATATGACCAACTAGCATGTTCCCGGCGAGTCCTGTCCGGTGTACTCATAACCCAATGAGCACCTGTATACATCTTAGGTGATCCAACTGACACCAGTGGTTTGTGAGACCGGCCACCGCCCCTCGTTGGGGTCTCGACTGTATACACTAGTCTACTAATGGAGTATCGATGCCCGGTCTCGAAACTCCCACGACTAGGGACCTTTTAAGGATATGCTTGTAGACCCCCAGCTCCCACTTATATGATCGCCCTCATACTGCTGGTGGTCAAGCAAGAATCCTAGGGGCTCTATCAACGTGTAATAGCGACGTGTCATGTCACCTGAAGCAGTACACGATGATAAAGGTAAACCAGATAGCAAACTATCATCTCGAGTGAGACTGTCCTACCGGGATAGGTCCTCCCTCAATCATTACAATCACGTACCTGTGACCTAATAATTGACTCTGAGGGCACTATCTCCAACAATTTTAAAGAAAATACTATTTTCCCAAAGTTCGTGTTATTATAATGAAAATATAAATTCTCAGGAGTTGATGGTATTTTCGTGAAATAGAGATTTTGGTGAAAAAATGGTTTTCCCAATTTAACCATTGATTTTATTTTAAAATAACCAATATATAAAAATATACTATGATTTTTTCAAGTTTTAATAACTAGGGAACTAATTATCGATAACCTTTATTTAAAGTCGTCGAATAAGTACATTTATTCCTGCAAAAGTTGTCCTGCTCATGATAGTCTCTTTACGATTTAATTCCATATGTCAAAGCATGAATTGGGGGTTGTCCGTTACCCTGTCATTTTATCGTGAAGGATAACTGCTAAAAGTTCGTTATTTTATTAGGGTTTAATATCGTTTTTAATCGTCATAATCCGTAAAATAGATAAACTAGTCAAAACCACATAATTAGTTCCTGGAATGTTTTTCACAGATATATATTATTATAATTAAAATAATAGAGAGTCAAGTTTTGAGAGATCATACCTGAAAAGAGTTAGGAAAATGAAAGTGTGTGAGCGTCGGGTTGTACGAGAATAGGTATATCTTGAAGCCTAGAATTGTTTTGCCTCTTGGATTTGGTCCAGAATGTAGAGGACTCAAAAATAAAGCTCTGAATTTTTTTGAGATTTTTATGTCTAATAGATATGTTTCTAAGATATTTAGAAGCTCGGGGTAATTTATAGATTTTTAGGATTAAAAAATCCTTATTTTTCAACCCTCGGCTACAGGAGCCGACCAGATCCGGACCGTCGGTCGACATGATCCAACGACCCATGTCCCATCACGCGTGAGCTAGCGTGGGCCCTAGCTTGGCGCAGGCATTGCTGATCTTGGTCGTTGGATCTTTTGATCCAACGGTTCGATCAAAGGCGTCTTTTTTTTATTTATTTATTTATTTATTCTTTTTTATTTATAAAAACTGTCGGTCAGATCTGTGCCGTTGGTTTCTAAATCCAACGGTCAGATTCACTCCAGCTCTAAAAAAATAATTAAAATTCGTTTTTAATATTTAAAAATGTTTTTAAAATTGTTTTTAGCTTCTAAAAATTATTTTAAAATAGTTAATAACATTATAAAAATTTGGGGAAATTATAGAAAATATATTTTGATATTTTCTATCATTTTCAATCAAATTTGGTCTAAAATAGCTCCCCTTGTCGGTTTTGAAAACTTTTCCCTTCGATAAAAAATCCATTTAAATTCTTAAAAATTCCCAAAAAATCCTAAAAATCATATTAATTCATTTTAATCATGGAAAAATATTTTTAAAGTGTTTTTTTACCAATAAAAGAAGTAAAATAATTGTTTTGACATCGGAAAAAAATTATAAAACTTTTTTTATAACGCATCTAGAGTACACGGTCGTTACAAAAACCCAGACGTCGGTGTGTCATAAATATATCATAATAATAATAATGTGAGCAGTATGCTATATTGGATACCATGTGCAAGAGTGAGATATCATGAGTATAAATAAAAGTAGTCACAGGTGATATAACAAGATATAGGTAGTCAAACATGGCACGTGTATCTTATGGGTCCATATTGTTAAATTATCTATCCTATAGGTATTTGAAACCAATTAATATACTTCACCATATAACTCAACAGTATATATCCCGTTACCCCCCGAGACTATGGACACAAGATATATCCCGTTACACCTCGGAATCACGGACGCAAGTAATATCTTCTTGAGTTACAATTCAGTTACATACTCGATTTCCCCATTTCCTCAGGTTTTATATTCATGTCAGGTATAGAAATAATATCTACCTAATACTAATACAGAAATAAGTATGTTTAAGATACATCCATAAGAATAATAGGTCAAGTCGAATCAGGATTGTTGGTATTGGTAAATATTACAGCAAATACGTACTGGTATGATAACGGTAACAGTAACAGTAACAGGATGGCAGGTTACATGCATGTCAGAGATGGTGTACTAAAACAGGTGAAGTGTTTATATCACAATAATATCGCATAAACAAGTCATGGTGAATAGCAGGAAATATAGTTATAGCAGTTATCTAGATGCGATATATGATGTAATGAAAATGATCATATCAATTACTATAAGTTCAATTTATCAATTTGACCGTATTAGAATTGTTTTGTCATAATTATTAGGTATTATTATTTAGATATATTTGAGTAAAACATTATATTCTAAAATTATAAAAAAAACCTTATTAATTTTAAAATATTTAATGGCAGAAGAAATATAAATATATATAATACCATAACATAACAGAATAATAGTATTACGACAATATATGTGTATATTGCGTAACTATTGCATGCAGTAAGTTAGAAACTTGCCTCGTACGATATATCAAGAAAAAGACGACAGAACATAGACGATAGGTCAGATCTCGACTAAGGCTTGACTTGTGCTCCGTCTAGATACATATAATCATCGATTAAACTGTACGTACTCTCAATAATTTGTAGATACAAACACAGCCAAGCCCTAACACCAAAACTATATTTTAAAGAAATATAGTTTGTTTTCCATAATCTAAAACTAAATAAAACTAAGGTTTTCATCATATTTTATTGAATAAGTTCACTGTTTCAAAAGAAGGGATCAAACTTACAAAAGAAAAAAGAAGAGGAAGACAACAGCTAGGTCGAGATTGGGTTGCGGTAGCGATGGAATCGGCTTTGGGTTTGCTCAGGGACGAAGACGAGGGTCGGTGGTGAAGGAGGGTTTGGCTGGGGTTGTTGCAAGTTGATTGTTAGAGTTTTTGCGTATTCTTAAATTTTAATTTACCGCAATCAAGACGGTGTCGCTTGGTAGCTAGCCGGTTGAGTACGGGTTGATCTACAGGGAGATGGAATCTTTTTCTTTATGTTTTAACGAGTTAAATCCGATTAAGTCGGGTTTTGTTTTAAGATCTATGAATGAGAATAAGTTGATAAAAAGCTTGCTAGGGTTAGGATTAGGTTAGTTCGAGATAGGGATCTTCTCACATCTTTCAATGCCTTAGTTATGAATATAGGTGTTAGGGTAATCGGAAACAACGGGGATTAGCACGACTAGGAGAAAACTTACAAGTCTAAGCTAGGCTTTCCATGCTTAGTTTCTTCCTTTTAGTCTTTATCCATCCGTTATTGGCTCTTGGCCCTAACCTCTGGTTAATTCAACCACAACCGGTCTAACTAGGGAATCACCGCTATCATGTAGGATAGGGTGCCGTAGTGAGCGGATTGAGGTTGAATTAAAGGGAGTCCGTATTTAAAATTATTAAATTATTGGCCAAAGAAAGGAGTGAGAGAGATTTCCTTCTCTCAAACCTTCCTTCTCCTACCCTAAAAAGTAAGGAATTACTCACTCATTCAAAGATTTAAAATAAAAATCAAGATAAGAAATTGCAGATTAATTCTACCACTAGATTAACAATTAAAAATTGCAGGTATTTAAAATACGATAAAAAGAATGCGAGATAAATAAAAAAAACTTACTTTATTAATGACCTCTCAAATACGCATTACAATGGAATTTAAATTTTTAGATCTAGAAATTAAAAAGAGGCATAAAAACTACCCCAAGAGAGCCGAGTCAAAGCACCGACACTGCCACCGACATGCGCAGAACGCGGCCGCGGTTCTGCGGCAGAAGTGCCTGATTGGCCGCGGTTCCGCGGCCATTTGGTGGACTTAGGGCATCAAACTTTCTGGTCTTTTTCATGTTGCTTTTATCTTCTGTTTTATCCTCTTGGTTTCTCAGAATCTCTATAATTTCCTTCCAGATTTCCAACAGTGTAGAATGATATGGATTTTTGCCTTGAGCTCCACGTTGAAGTCTTGGATATTGTGCTGCCCTTGTGCTTTGTGCATTGAGATGCCTAATGATTTTCCATTTGTCCCTTGAACTGGTAGACGGCATTATACAGATAGTTAGCGGAGATCAGTATTCATCTGTTGTTGGTCGTAGTCCCTCATTTGTTGCGACTTTTTATGAATTTCACTGTAAAGAGCTGAGAACCTGTAACCTGCAACTATTTAACAAACATGGATCAAAAGTACCTACTTATATGCAATGTGATTAAGAATGGGCGATATAAAAATGCAAAAATCTGATATGAACAAATACCCTCAAACTTATCTTTTGCTCGTCCCGAGCAAAGCCAATTTTATTCTCGAAAAATCCTAACCTCACCTTCGCAGGGAACGCGATTGCACTGAGCTCGTGCAACAAGCCGTTAAACCTCTAGGTGTCCCTAGTAGGAGGAGTGTTGTCTCCTGAGGGTTTTCAGCGGATACTACCCACAAAATCTGATCAATTTGGCCGTTGACTCTAATTCTTCAGTTCAGTATTCTAGCAAGAAATTCTATTATTTTCAATTTAGAAATCATCAACCCGTATTTTTCACACTTCCTTTTCTTTTATCTTAAGATCATATATGTTTTGCCAGTTTATAAAACTTTCAGCATCTCCTAAGTTTCCTTCTAAGGTGCAATTTTAACTCAGGAATTTTTATCATCTCTACTGAAGATATAAGCCCTATCTTTTATTCCTATCTCTCCTACAAACTCCAATTATATACCCCTACGTGTGTGTAATTATCACCCCTATACTTGGAAATTCAATTCAAGCTATCATACTCTTGTCCATCTTCCAAAATACTTTTAGTTGGTGAATTTTAGATGAAATTGCTCACACATCCTTCATGCGACCGTTAATACTTCTTGAGGTACTAAACAACTGATTATAAAATGTGCTTGCGCATTTAGGCGTAATTCCTCGTCTGGCAATACTTAAGGCTTAGCAGTGACTCCCAAACCAGTTGGTCTAAGGCACTAGGTGATAAAGCACCCTCGCTATATTTTTTTTATTTATGCTGCCTTAAGCAATTACAAAACCAGTGTTCATTTCTTTCTTCACCACTTATACTTTTATTTTATTTTCCTTCATACTAAGGAATTTAGACAAGAGCATTTCAAGGTATGCTCTACTATCCCAAGTTTCAAGATGTGTGTAAGTGCGTATAGTAGGGTATATATTTTCAGAATTTAGACTTAAGGTTCAGAATTATTTTTCAGACTTATACTTAAATAGAGCTTTCAATACTTTTCCCTTATTTCGACTTAGCCCAAGAACTGAACTCAAAATTTGTCTATTTCTAAATAAACTACAAAGATGTATATTTTCTACAGTTAAACTTTAAGAAAGATTATTTTTAGGGTTTTTTAATTTACTGAGTTTAGGATCTAGTTTTTCCTAACTAGTCAAATATGGCCAATATTGAAATTTTCAAAAAAATATACATATGAATGCGAAGAAAGAAAACTTACCGAGCACAACCCTAAACTTAAACTTGACAGTGCCCTCACTGTCAGGCTACACCAAGATGGTCAAAATTGCCGGTACTCCCGTATTTGTTTATTTATTATTTATTTAGTTATTATTTTTTTATTTATTATTAATAGAAAAAATATATATATACACAAAAAGCTCCCCCCGAAACTTAAGTGAAACAGTGTTTCCACTGTTTAAGCGTTAAAGTTCATAGTTAGGGGGGAGAAAAACACAGTATCAAGTTGTATAAGGCCTTACACAGGCCAAAAGTTAGCACCAACTATTTAAAAAATTTATCGTTAGAATGGTGTGCTTAGTTTAAGAATGGAGTGTAGAGAAAAGAAATGAGAAACTCGCGAGACCGTATGGGGATAGAAACGGCGTCCGATCTCGGTGGAGTAGAAGAATGGCGAAAGGGAGAAAGAAGTAGAATACGAATTTGAGGGTGAAAATGGAGTGAATAAATTAGCACAATTTGTAATGACCGACATGTAAAAAGCGATTGTGCTAATCTATCAACCCGGTGAGAAATGGAGTCAAATCCCTAAAGATTCGTGAGAAAACATGGGTACGCCGAACTTGGTAAACCAGACAGTAGAAATGAAAGTGATACGGTTTCTTGCGTAGTCGGAACGATGGAAAGGATGGAGGGGAGTGATTGAGGAAGGGTAAAAGTTAAAGGTTCAGGAGGGTGTACACAGTCAGTGGAAGGGACATGATGAATTGGAAAATCCAACTCATCAAGCAAAACTGGTTCATCCTCAATACTATCCTCAAAATTCCCCTCAAAGATCAGCGCATCCATGCAATTATCATTAATATCTAGACGCATATGAAGTTCGGGAAAAATAGTTAATGACTCGGGATGATGAATTGGAGAAAGAAACTCATCCAAATCTGTGGGTTCATCATCCAAAATATTCCCAGCGTCAATATCCTCGTGAAAATTAAATTTCTCAGACACCTCATCAAAAGCATAGATATCAATTAATTCAGGTTCTAAGATGGAGGTGTAGAGGTCAAAAGGATTGGTGATGGTTTCACTCGAAAGGGACCTTTCACAATCAGGTAAATCAAACATTACAAAGTCGCACAACTCATTAAACGTTCTATCTTTAACTGGTGAATCATTTGGGACACTTGAGAGACATTCAAAACCGGAGTTGTGGGATTCAATTGGGGATGGGTAGGTTTGATTTGGAAGGGTGCACAGCTCGCTTTCTCCACTCAAATTCTCAATCTGTCTAACCGCCTCATTATACATCGGAAAATTTAGAGTTAGTTGGAAACTAGCTACCGGGTCACTAGGTTGTATGAGGGCGGCCATGGACGCATTCAAATCCATCATCTGCCAGCATGACGCTACCATAAAGTCTTCCAACGACTGTTCCATACTAGAAATGGGTTGTGAAGGGGTTTCAGTAAAAAATTCAAACTCGTTTGGATACTAGAAACTCCTAAAAGCCTGTTCAGAAGCAATGTCTAGGGAATGTGCAAAAGTTGGGTAGGATGGATAGGAATTGAATGGTTGAACAGGGGTAGGATCAATATTTGTATAAGAAGGTGAATGGAATTGTTGATCCAAAGAATTCACAGTGGTGAAAGGAGTGAAAGATCGGTTACGAGATTGTTCAATACGTTCAGCAAGAGACATAGGTTTTGGGGTTACAACTGGACTCTAAAAAGGGGCATCAACGTAAGAAGGTGGTGAAGGTTGAAATGGTTGATATAAGGTGGATTTCGGAGTCTAATTGGTTGTCCTAGACGCGTCTATCTGATCTTTTAAAGAAATTTTTAGCATGGATGGATCGTTCGACGTTCGGCCAAAGCAAGAACCGTAAGAAGTAATGTCTGGTTGTGGGTACCAAAGTTCGGCAAGAGTTTTGCGAGGTGGGGTTCCCATGTTGGAAGAGTGAAAATGTAGGAAAGGAAGGAAGAGGTGAAATTTTTTTTTCTTTTTTTTTAATTTAAAAAATGTTTGTTTTTTGAGTTTTGAAAATTGCTTGTTTGAAAGAATACAGAATTATGAAACTAAACTTTTTACAAGTACAATCACAATCACAATATGCGTAAACACACCCAAAGCTAGGGTTTTCTAAGTCCACTAGACTGCTCCTAACTGTTCCAAAGTGACAAATTGTGAGATAACCCTTAAATCGTCTCTTCACTGTCAATTGTGGCCAGGTAAGCACAAATGAAGAAAGGAGGGTTCCGTTCACGAATCACCGTGAGACGGGCCTTTTAAAATTAGCTTTCTCACTTGTCTAACCTAGGCACCACAAAGTCAAGTTTAGATAAACGATTGAATGCGCACAACCTTCCTCTGTCCTATTGAGCACGACAGTCTTTAGTTGGCTGAGTCTAGATATCTTTTAATTAGGCTTAAGGGTGATGCGTATACTTTTAGTGATTTTTGGGGTCTTAGGAAGGGTGATGAAATTCCCACCTAATCTGAGTTGGTGTTATAGCCCCTAAGTTCCATATTAATTATGCAAAGCAGTAACACACCAAAAATCTAAAATACTTGCAAAATTTTTTTTTTATTTGGCAGCGCAAAGAATCTTGAACAAAAATAATTTATTGGAGAGGAGAAAGAGAATATGTGCAAAGAAACCTGCAGGAAAAATTTGTCAGTGGAGTTCAGAGGAGAAGAGAGGAGAAAAGAGATACTTACAGAGAAAATGAATTGCTGATGTCACCAGTTGACCGCGGTTCCGTGGCCAAACAGGCGATTTTGCCGTGGTTCCGCGGCTGTTTAGACGTTTGACTGCTTCAAAAAAAAATTCTGTGCTGATTTGGTTCTCCTCTTCCTGTTAAGATCCCCTGAAAGTTTTGTGGTGGTGCTAGGAGATTCGGTGGTTGTTTAACCTGAGGCAATGACCAGAGAGAACTTTCGTTTGTTCGCCTTCTATCTAAACTATTTGATTTGTTCACTAAGCTTGCTCCAGAACTGAACTAGACCTTTTTCTTATCCTGCACACTTGAACAAAAACTAATAAAAAATAACAAGATGATTTTTTTATAAAATTTTGCAATTTTTATAATTTTTAATTTTATTTATTTATTTTTAACCCGAAATTACACAAAGAAATAAACTACCGTCTCTCCGGCAGCAGCGCCATTTGATTGTTAGAGTTTTTGCGTATTCTTAAATTTTGATTTACCGCAATCAAGAAGGTATCGCTTGGTAGCTAGCCGGTTGAGTACGGGTCGATCCACAGTGAGATGGAATCCTTTTCTTTATTTTTTAACGAGTTAAATCCGATTAAGTCGGGTTTTGTTTTAAGATCTATGAATGAGAATAAGTTGATAAAAAGCTTGCTAGGGTTAGGATTATATTAGTTCGAAATAGGGATCTTCTTACATCTTTCAATGCCTTAGTTATGAATATAGGTGTTAGGGTAATCGGAAACAACGGGGATTAGCACGACTAGGAGGAAACTTATAAGTCTAAGCTAGGCTTTCCATACTTAGTTTCTTCCTTTTGGTCCTTGTCCGTTCGTTCTTGGCTCTTAGCCCTAACCTCCGGTTAATTCAACCACAACCGGTCTAACTAGGGAATCACCTCTATCATGTAGGATGGGGTGTCGTAGTGAGCGGACTGAGGTTGAATTAAAGGGAGTCCGTATTTAAAATTATTGGGCAAAGAAAGGAGTGAGAGAGATTTCCTTCTCTCAAACCTTTCTTCTCCTACTCTAACAAGTAAAGAATTACTCACCTATTCAAAGATTTAAAATAAAGATCAAGATAAGAAATTGCAGATTAATTCTACCAATAGATTAACAATTAAAAATTGCAGGTATTTAAAATACGATAAAAAGAATGCGAGATAAATAAAAAAAACTTACTTTATTGATGACCTCTCAAAAACGCATTACAATGGAATTTAAATTTTTAGATCTAGAAATTAAAAAGAGGCATAAAAATAAAGAGAGGCCACCTAAAAGAGGCACCCTAAAAGAGGCACGCCTAATTTGGTTTTGAGCTCTCCTATTTATAGATAGAAAAACCCTGGGTTTACATTCTGATCCATACACGAAATTACAAAACTACCCCAAGAGAGCCGAGTCAAAACACCAACACTGCCACCGACATGTGCAGAACGCGGCCGCGGTTCCGTGGCAGAAGTGCCTGATTGGCCGCGGTTCCGCGGCCATTTGGTGGACTTGGGGCATCAAACTTTCTGGTCCTTTTCATGTTGCTTTTATCTTCTGTTTTATTCTCTTGGTTTCTCAGAATCTCTTCAATTTTCTTCCAGATTTCCAACAGTGCAGAATGATGTGGATTTTTTTCTTAAGCTCCACGTTGAAGTCTTGGATCTTGTGCTGCCCTTGTGCTTTGTGCATTGAAGTGTCTAATGATTTTCTATTTGTCTCTTGAACTGGTAGACGGCATCATACGGATGGTTAGCGGAGATCAGTATTCATCTGTTGTTGGTCGTAGTCCCGCATTTATTGTGACTTTTCATGAATTTCATTGTAAAGAGCTGAGAACCTGTAACCTGCAACTATTTAACAAACATGGATCAAAAGTACCTACTTATATGCAATGTGATTAAGAATGGGCGATATAAAAATGCAAAAATCTGATATAAACACAGGCCGAGGTGATGATGATGCGGGGTTCACCGGAGGAGGAGGCGGCTGGAGTTGCAGGTAAGGTGATGATGCTCAATACTGAGAACTCCCCAGATCACGACACGTGGCAGATGACGTATCCCAAGGCTTACGAGAAAGGAGTAAGAACGGTACGTTGAAGGCGTGCCCCGGGCCTTCCTCCCGAGGATATTCCCGACCCTCGGTGGCCTTCCAGATCACTCCTATGCTCGTCTTACAAATAACCATTGGCTCGCCTCCAAGCCCTCCTGCACGCTGAGCTTCCTCAACCCTCCCAGCTCGCCCCTAAGCTATCACAGAACCAAGCTTGCTCGAACTCCTGCTCACCTCCGAGCCTCCTGCTGAGCTCAGCTTCCTCGATCTCATCGACCGACCCAGAGCGCAGATCATCAGCGTCCCGGGCATGGCCCCGAGAATCTCACCATAAGCGAGATATCCGCCGCCCCATGATCCCGCATCCCACGCCATCGCGTTCCCCCATTAACGGGCGTATCTCTCCATTAATGGAGGATCTCGCCATTCGTGTGGGCGCGGCTCCAAAGGCGTAACAGCCGACGTAAATCTCATGCCCGCCAGCCCATGGCTGCCACTATATAAACCCCCTCTCAGACGACTCAGGTAAGGCAATTATGATCCAATAGGCCGCTACTCTGCCCAAATACCTTGACTAACTTGATTATCGAAGGGTCCACGGTGGTACAACCACCCCGGAACTTCCTTGCAGGTAGCTCGGCTTTATTCTAAATCAAGCCCACTGAGATCCACACGCTTCAAGAGGCAACCCTCAAACCCAATCTCAGCTATCCATCAACGCTCGCTACAGATCAACGGAAGACAACATCTGAAGGAGGTCCAGACTTCCATCGGTTGGCGCCGTCTATAGGAAACACGAAAATTCCGCTCAACGAAAGTTGATCTTCCGATCTCGAACCCATTGCGAGTGATCACCGCGACGATCCAAGCACTAGCCGTCGTCCTCCCCACATTGGAGGTGCGGATAAATCCCCTCCTCCCCCGAGCGCCATTCATGCACTGTCTGCACGAATAGATCAGCTCGCGTCCGTCATGGATGCGCTTGTCCATGTCCAAACGGCGGGACAAGTGTAACGTTTTAGAAATCGTTATGCGAATTTTTCCGTTTTGGGGTAAAATTGTCGGTGTTTTCTGTAAAAATCCGGAGGTGATCAAATTTCGGTACAGACTTGACTGCTCCTAGTTTAGCTAGAAAATTGCTAGTTTGCGGGTTTTTGTAAGTCACTTATAATTTTGGTGCATTTTAATATTTTTCCCTAATTAAAATATTATTATAAGTTGTTAATTATGCACTTAATTAGTGGTAATTACAATTTGGTTTGGGTTAATTATGCTAATGTGAATTTATGCTAATTTAATCACAAGATTAACTATTTTGTTTTGTTCCAAAATATCTTGGATAAATATCTAGATATTTTGTAAGTTAATGAAGGTTTTAATTAAGAAATTAAGAGGTGGCTTAAAGGTAAGTGAGCTTTAATGTGTTTTAATCTAGGATTTTTCCACACACTTCCAAAACCTTCTCTTTTCCTCTTGAAATGGCCGACTCCCCCTTTGCTGCCCCATTTTCTTTTTCACCCCATTTCAACTTCTTAAAGCTTCACAAATTCATCTAAAATCATAAATTAATCCCACAAACTCAAATACAAATCAATACCCATTAATTTTTAGCCTTAGTCTTCCATGGATCTTCATGAAGGATAGCATTTCAGTGGATATTTTGTTGATTTGGTTGCAAGTTTTTGAATCAAGTGTGAGATATAAAATCCTAACCATAAACTCTATTTGTTGTTTTAATACATTAATTAGCTTATTAAATGTTAATTTAAGCTTTCATTTGCATGTTTAGAAATTTCTAAAAATGGTTTTTGACAATCAAGTTAGGTTTTTGTTTAGTGAAATGGTTAAGTGTGGAGTTTAGACAAAAGAAAAGTTAACCAAGTTGCTAGATTGTTAAATGTTATTTTCCTAATCATCTATTTAAGTTTAAGTGCAAACTAAACTTTTACTAAATTCTATTTGAGTGAGATTAAAATTCTAGTAAAGATTTGTGTGGTTTAATCAAGCTTTTATGAGATGATTTTGATTACTAGTTTTGGTTAAACTTGTAGATTTTGGCTAAATTGATTAAATGTTGCTTGCAAGATTTTCGGATAATTTAGGCGTGCGTTTCTTTTGATATTGCGACGTTATATATATTAGATTCCATGATATATTTTGTGTTGTGAATGCGCGATCGGTACGATCGGGGTCTAGGCTTGGTGGTTGTATCGTTTAGCGTTCCTAACTAGGGTTGTGCCGATGTCGTACGTGTTTGGTGCACTAGATGCACAGTGTGTTTATCCGGTGGGCGTTATCCTTGCGTTTCGTTGTCTATGTGTCGGCGCAAGATGTTTAACTTTATGTGTTGTGTTTGTGAAATTTTAAGATCGCAGGCAAGGACTTGGAACGCTGCGAAGAAGGAAAGGCAAGTGGTTGGCTTTACTTAGCCAGGATCGTTGGTGAGTAGATTTAACATCTACAGGGGAATCGCCCGCATGGCGTTATGCGTCTGGGCTAGATATGATATGATACTAGTCGCATATTTATATTGCACATATAGAGTTTGCGCATAAACTTCATTGCATATTATTACTTGTTGTGCTTGGACTTGTACTTATTGGACACTGCACTATTATTGATGGCTCATGTTGCACGAGCACTGATTATATGCCACACACAACGTCGATAATTGTCATGACACGCACAACCCATATACATACGAGATATAGTTGACACCTGTACATATGTGATATTGTATGGTTAGGGACATTGAGACATTGATTCATATTCCATTGTGCATATGACATATAGGATTCCTGTATACCTACATGCTTATACATATGCATTGCCATGACAACATGCTAGCTACCCATATACCTATATGGTATTGTACCATTAGAGATAGGTATATACACATATGAGACATAACTACAGGTACATCTTGCATACATACTTACATGTACATCCGTATACCTTGATATAGCTACACATATACCTGGAGGGTATTACATCATTACTGATAAGTAGATACACATATCTTGCTATACCGACATGGTTACGCATACCTGGCTATAGCTACATGTTCACCTTTATATGATGTTGCGTTGGATTTCAGAGAAATTAGGAACCGCATGATATATTTAATAACTTGTTGCAGTTAAATAGCGGTTTTTCCTTTATATGCTCATATTACTGTTTCATGTTGCATATATTATATTTCATGGATTTTGCATTGTAATATGGTTTTCATATGATATTTTCTGGATGTTTTAATCCGGCGTATATATATCAGTGGTATGGTACGCTGATATACATATGTATATATACGTATATATATCAGTGCTATGGGACGCTGTTATATATGTACACCTACATAATATATCATCACGTGAGGGGCCTATGTGCTCGACGTGAGGGGCCTATATGCTCGATGTGAATGGCTTATGTGCTCGATGTGAGGGGCCTATGTGCCCGATGTGAGGATAACATGTTTTATTCCGTACTCCGCATTTATTTGATATGCATTGCTTCATGTATTAGTAGTACTTGATAGAGTACCTTTCATGACTGTTGCATATACATATTGCTATTTATTGCTATCAGCTTGCATATGATAGATCAGCGCGGTACGTGCATACTTGCGATTACCTGCATATATTATTTACTATTTACGAGTTGGCAACTCACCCCCGTTGTGCCACAGAGTTGTACAGGTTGTCCCTCAGAGCAGTCAGAGGCAGGGCTTTCTTCTTCCTATCGTATCATCTTTTGCAGCGGATACCGCTACGGCTGACTGGGTGCAGTTTTTCTATAGGTGGGTTTTGCGGTTATCCGATATTGCTTTTTGTATATTCGTTTTACCCTGTACTCTAAATCTACCATCTTCATGTATTGACTTAGAGACGAGTTGTGAGGACGATATTGTATTTTCTTTGATGACTCTGGAGGTCTTTTATGCAGTTTTAATTATATCGTCTTTTTCTTTGCTACAGCGTCGTATATCTGTTGTGGTGGTTGATTTTCTGCCTTTGGGCATGGATTTTCTTCCGTTGGGGATGCTTTACTTATATCTTTGTATGTACCCATTTTTGGGGCTAGTTTTTATAAACGAGGTGCTGCCAAATTTTAAAGGAAGTAAATTTGGACTTTAAAGAATTTTGATTGAGATTTCAAAAATTTTAACAATGTTATTATCATTTACCACTTTTGATGGTTTAGATTGCTGGGTTTTTAGCTTACTTGAATTACGTTACGCCTGGAGACGTTACGTAGTTTAAGAGTCATCACGTGCCAAATTTCAGGTCATGACAACAAGCTCCCCAAGTCGCCGCTCCCCCACCTTGGGAGCGACACATAGGGAGAGAAGACACTGCCCGCGCCGGTACATCCGAGCACCGCCTCGCTATCTTCGGCAGCCACAGATCCCCCGTAGCGACCAATTCGATGACCCCGTGAGCACCTCACTGCTCGACGCCGAGGTCTTATGAAAGAGCGCCCTGCCCTGAGGCCCATCGTGCTCCTGTCCCTCCCGAGAAGGTGTCGGTCAGCTCGCCTTCTCCCAGGCATGGCTGGCGCCCTCTCCCTTGACAGGTTCACGCGGACGAGACTCACCACGGTAGCTCGAGGACGACCTCGCCAGGGGACCTGAGGAACCTCATTGAACGGAACCGGAACCGCGGCCAGGCGCAGGTCGCCTGCAGCAGGGGCTATAAATCCGAGTATGATGGATCCTCGGGATACCACGACCGACTCGATGCCCTCGAAAAGAAGATCGGGGGTATAAATCGGGAGAGTCGTCCTTCAAGCGACGGGGCTAGATATGCCGCTGAATCGCTTATGAGGCCCTTCACTAAAGAGTTGCTCGTTGTCCACGTCTCTTTTAGGAACAAGGCTCTAAAGGTATCACTCTTCGATGGAAAGTCTGACCCGAAAGACCACTTGGACGTGTTCATGGCAGGGATGATCTTCCAGGATAATTCTGACGCTGCACAATGTCGTGCATTCCCCGCCACTCTCTTCCGCTTTGGACAAGACTGGTTCCGAGGACTCACGTCATGCTCCATCTCTACCTTTGATGAGCTGGCCGCCCAATTCCTCGGTCATTTTGTCGGGAACAGGTGGCAGAAGTGGACCGTCGACCACCTCTTCACCATAAAGAGCAGGGACAGGGAGTCTTTCAAAGGATACATCACCCGCTTCTACAACGCTCTTCTTGAGGTCCCAGAGCGCCGGGACGAGACGGTCATCACGACCCTTAGGTCGGGTCTTAGGCACAAGGAGTGGCTCCGCTCCTTTGCATTAGCGCAACCTAAGACCATGGCCGAGGTAAAAGCCTGGACCGAATGAGATATCCAGCTCGAGTCCGAGGTGAACGCAAACCTACCCCAGACCGACCAGGCCGATCAAAAGAAGAGACCCAGAGAAGAGAAAAAGAAGATTGACCGGCCAAAGCCGTACTCCTTGAAGTTTCAGGAGTAGGCGAAGGGCGAGAGATTCTTCAAACTCCCCCCGGTCAACAATAAGGCGGCCAAATGGACACAAAGCCCCTATTTCGCTTTCCACAGGTCGCAGGGACACCCCACCGAAAACTGTAAACAGCTCCGAGATTACATTGAGGAGTTAATTCGCTCAGGGCACCTGGCAAAATACTTGCGGGAAAAGCGACAAGCAGACCGAGAGCAAGAGCAGCGTCCCCCTCCCGGTGAGTTGACGATCAGCCAAATCATGGTCGTATCAGTGGGGGGTGCGCCTGAAGCCGGCGAGATCCGACACCTCCTGCCGGTCGAAGGGACAAGCAGCCAGCCCATGAAGAGGACCAAAGTAGCCGAGCTCATCACCTTTACCGACGAGGATCTCCACGGGATATCCTTGCCTCACAACGACCCCCTGGTGATTACAGCGCGGGTCCACCGCTATGAGGTTCAAAGGATACCGGTCGACTCGGGAAGCTCTGCAGACATCCTCTTCTACGACTGCTTCCTACGTATGGGGCTTAGCCCATCGGACCTGAGGCCGACCGCCCACATCCTGTCGGGGTTTACTAACCACTCATCCCGGCGGAAGGAGTGGTCACCCTCCTACTTAACATCGGGGAGGGAGGCCGTACACGTACCGTGCCTGTGGAGTTCATCGTCGCCAGAATTCCATCGGCCTATAATATCCTCCTGGGACTCCCGACGCTAAACTCCCTCCGGGCCCAGATATCGACCTACCACCTTGCGATCAAGTTTCCACTCGACCAAGGCGGAATAGGCCGGGCCTACGGGAACCAGCAAACCTAAAAAATTTGCATCAAAGCAACATCTATGCCCGAGGAGCGAGGCGATGACCTTGAAGGCACGGAGGGTTTCAGGGGGTCCTTGGATACTCGGGACGAGCAAAAAGATATCCGAGGAGCCCCGATGGAGCCGCTAACAGAGGTTCCCATCGTCGAAGGGGATAATGAACAAACCATCCAAATCGGGTCACTCATAACAGGGGCCCGACGCGACGACCTTGTCCGCTTCCTCAGGAAAACCTCGGACGTGTTTTCTTGGGCGCCCACCGACATGCCTGGGATCGACTCCAAAGTAATCTCACATAAGCTCGGGGTCGATTCGACGGTCCGACCCGTCAGACAATAGAAACAAAGTTTTTCCCCGATCAAACAAAAGGCGATCGAGGACGAGGTTGACAAATTGCTCGCGGCCAACTTCATTCGAAACTTGGCCTACTCAGAATGGCTGGCGAATGTGGTAATGGTTAAAAAGGCGAGCGGGAAGTGGCGGATGTGCGTCGACTTCACAGATCTCAACAAGGCCTGCCCGAAAGACAACTATCCCCTCCCTCGGATAGATCAGCTTGTCGACAGCTCGGCAAGCCACGAGTTACTCAGCTTCATGGATGCTTTCTCCGGCTACAACCAGATCCATATGAATCCGGCAGACGAAGAACTCACCGCATTCACAACGGACCGGGGGGTATACTGCTATAAAGTGATGCCCTTCGGCCTCAAAAATGCCGGGGCTACATACCAACGCTTGGTCAACAGGATGTTCAAACCACAGATCGGGAAGAACATGGAGGTTTACGTCGATGACATGCTCATTAAGTCGACCTCGTCAGAGGAACATGCCAAAGATCTTGGAGAGACTTTCAACGTCCTCTGCAAATACAAAATGAAGCTGAATCCAGCCAAGTGCGCGTTCGGTGTCACTAGTGGAAAGTTCCTCGGATTCATGGTTACCCACCGAGGAATCGAGGCTAACCCAGAGAAAATCGGCGTCATCCTCAACATGGCCGCGCCAAAGACCAACGTCGAAATCATGCGGCTCACAGGGAGGGTAGCCGCCCTAAGTCGTTTCATGTCAAGATCCGGGGAAAAGTGCCTCCCATTCTTCAAAGCCCTGAGGATGATCCTAAGATTCGAATGGTCGGAGGAGTGTCAGATCGCTTTTGAACAATTGAAAACGCACCTGGCGACTCCCCCACCGCTCACCCGGCCAGTTGAAGGAGACAAGCTATCGCTGTATCTGGCGGAGTCCGATCAAGCTGCAGGCTCGGTGCTCGTCCGAGAGGTCGAAGGAGTCTAGAGGCCGGTCTACTACGTAAGCCACGTTTTTAAAGACGTGGAAACAAGGTACCCGGCCATAGAGAAGATTGTCCTGGTGCTTATAGTGGCCTCAAGGAAACTACGACACTAGTTCCAGGCACACACCATCTTCGTTCTCACCGAGCGCCCTTTTGGGTCTATTCTCGCCTCCCCCAAGTCGTCTGGTCGTTTGGAGAAGTAGAGGCGAGAGTTGTCCCAATTCGACATCAAGTACCGCCCGAGGAAGGCTATCAAGGCACAGGTCTTGGCCAATTTTATCGTCGAATGCACTATCCCCAACAAAGAGGCAGTGTCCGTGCCGACCCCCGGATCTCAACCTTTGATCGAAGAGGGGCCTGACTCCATCCCCGACTGGGTCGTTTACGCCGATGGGTCATCAATCGAGGATGGTTGTGGTGCCGGCCTCATCATCCGGGGCCCGAACGAAGCAGATATGGAGTATTCCTTAAAACTCAGGTTCAAATCCTCAAACAACACCGCGGAGTACGAGGCTTTGCTCGCTAGAAAACGAATCGCCTCCGGAGTAGGGCTGAAGACGATCCGAATCCGTAGCGACTCCGCCCTGGTCATAGGCCAGGTGACTGGCCGTTTCGAGGCACGGGAACCTCTGGTGGTAAAATATTTGGCCGAGGTAAGAAGACTACGGATGGACTTCGACGAAATTCAAGTGGAGCAGATCCCCCGGCACCTAAATGCCAAGGTCGACGCCCTGAGCAAGCTAGTTTCCTCCTACACGGCCAACAACAAGAGAAACATCCTCTTCGAGGTCTTGCCATGGCCAAGCGTGGAGAATAGAGCGACATCAATCCAAGTTTACACGGCCCAGAAAGAAGGCCGGGATTGGAGCCAGCCCTTGTTGAATTCCTGAAAGAGGGTACGCTCCCCGGAGATCAAGGGGAGGCCCGCCACCTCCGAGCCAAAGCCCGCCATTTCGTCTGGAGCAGGGAGAACCTCTACAAGAAATCCTTCACTCAACCCCTGTTTCGGTGCGTCGATCCCGACGAAGCCAACTATGTCCTCCGTGAAATCCACGAATAGGTCGGCGGAGCACATCAAAGGGCCCACACCTTAGTCCAGAAGACACTCCTCCAAGGATACTATTGGTCGACCATCTATCAGGACTCTCAGAAGCTCGTCAGAAAGTGCAAGAGCTGCCAACTTCATAGCAGCATACCCCTCCTTCTGGCTACCGATCTAACGACCCTAACATCCTCCTGGCCGTTTGCCCAATGGGGAATGGACATGATAGGCCAATTCCCAACTGGTACGGGTGGGTACAAGTACATCCTCGTCACGGTGGACTACTTTACGAAGTGGATCGAAGCCGTCCCCATTAGAAAACCGGACGCCACCGCGACCATCAAGTTCCTGCAGAACAACATAATATTCTGGTTCGGGATCCCGAGGTGTATCATCACCGACCATGGGACGAATTTCGATAACGAAAAAGTCAAAGGATTCTGCAGCGAATACCATATACTGATGAAGTTCGCCGTAGTCGCTCACCTCCAGTGCAACGGGAAGGCTAAGGTCGCTAACCGAGACGTCATCCGAGGTCTTCGAGCTCGCTTAAAGGGACGACAGGGCAGTTGGGTCGACGAATTACCCCGGGTCTTATGGGCCTTGCGCACGTCGAAGAAGACCCTCACTGGAGAGACCCCCTTCAGCCTCTGCTACGGCACCGAGGTGATGGTCCCATCAGAGATCGGGTTGCCCAGTTATAGGGTCGATCACTTTGACGACGAAGCAAACACCTCGGCCCTCCGGACTAATTTGGACATCTTTTTAGAGAAGCAAGATCGGGCACAGATCTGGGCTGCCGCCTACTAACAACAGACTGCCCGCTACTACAACGCACGAGTCAAGCATCGCGCCTTCAAAACCGGAGATTTGGTCCTAAGGCGGAACGGGTTCGTTGATCAGGGAAAGTTGCACAAGTTTTCTTCGAAGTGGGACGGCCCCTTCCTCGTCTCCGAAGTCTTGCCCGGCGGGGCCTATCGCTTACAAGACGCTGCGGGTCACAAATTTCCACGGCCTTACAATGCCGAAAAACTCAAGTTGTACCTTTGAAAGTATATCTCTGGATACATGTTTCTTCTTTGACAAAACGATGTAAATTTTTTCTAAGTTTCTTAATAATAAGAAGGAACTTCCCCTATGTGCTTCCTTCTTCCTCGGCTCAAAGCTCACGGATTTCGTTTCGCAAAAATACTCAAATGCACCCAGAAGACAAAAAGGAAACAATAGAACATCGCAAAAAGAAGAACTTTATTTATCAAAAGGTATTGTGGGCTCCTGAGCCTTACATAAAAATTGAAATTACAAAAGATGGGGAACGGGGTCAAGGAAGCACTGCTGGTGATACTCTCTGGATATCTCCGCCAGACGAGTCCTTACCTCTTCAGCCTGCTCCCGCTGATGCTGCCCACGAACACAGGATGCCATGAAAGCGCCGGGCCCTCCATCTACCGAGCCCTAGCTCGCGACCTCTATTTTGGAAGCACTCCAAAATAAGGGTCAAAGATCGGTCGTACCTGCTCTTCGAGATGAGTCCAAGCATGTAGATCGTACGCGTCTTGTCAAGTGCCTCGTCCAGCAAATCTTCAGAGAGGGGGTTGTACAACCCTGGGGACCTCCTCCAGATTGCGTACATCAGCAATTGGAGGAGGGACGACCGGCGTGGAAGCAGATGGCTGATGTGGTCCTCGATGCGCTGGACCACTCCCCGGTACCTCTCCTCGGAAATGGACTGGTCGTATAGATAGATGTCATCGGGAGTAATGATCTCTTCGATCGCATAGATACGCCCGGCCATCTCGAAAAAGCAATGCTAAAAAGTTGGCATCTCCTTCTCTATTTATAGCCTCCACAGAATCCCCAATAGCCCAAATTTGCGCACGCATAGGCGCGAATCCTGCGATTCGCTCAATTCTTCCAGTACTGTACTGTCACATGGCGGGTACCCCGTACTTCTCGGCGAATCGAAGTCGGAACGACACGGATCTTGGAATGCCTCGCCTCACCTACGCGTTTCTGCCATGTGCCGCCTGCGACGGTCACTCTTCTAGGTATTCACACATCTAGGAAGGCCAGGCAAAACCGAGCAGCTTCCCTGCCTTCCCTGCTCGGTCCATCCTTAGCGGGTAACTTCTTACCCATCGACGCTAAGGATCGAAGCCTTCGTCAAGAGGCAAGCAATTAGCTTCCCTGCTCGGTCCATCCTTGGCTGGTAGTTCGCTACCCACCGACGATAAGGATCGAAGCCCTTGTCAAGAGGCAACCGATCTGCTTACCTGCTCGGTCCATCCTTGGCTGGTAGTTCGCTACCCACCGACGCCAAGGATCGAAGCCCTCGTCAAGAGGCCACCGAGAAGCTTTCCTGCTCGGTCCATCCTTAGCGGATAACTTCTTACCCATCTACGCTAAGGATCGAAGCCCTAGTCAAGAGGCAACCGATCAGCTTCCCTGCTCGGTCCATCCTTGGCTAGTAGTTCGCAACCCACCGACGCTAAGGATCGAAGCCCTCATCAAGAGGCCACCGAGCAGCTTCCCTGCTCGGTCTATCCTTGGCTGGTAGTTCACTGCCCACCGACGCCAAGGATCGAAGCCCTCGTCAAGAGGCCACCGAGCAGCTTCCCTGCTCGGTCCATCCTTAGCGGGTAATTTCTTACCCATCTATGCTAAGGATCAAAACCCTCGTCAAGAGGCCACCGAGTAGCTTCCCTGCTCGGTCCATCCTTTGCTGGTAGTTTACTACCCACCGACGCCAAGGATTGAAGCCCTCTTCAAGAGGCAACCAAGCAGCTTCCCTGCTCGGTCCATCCTTAGTGGGCAACTCTTTACCCGTCTACGCTAAGGATCGAAGCCCTCGTCAAGAGGGCACCGAGCAGCTTCCCTGCTTGGTCTATCCTTGGCTGGTAGTTTACTACCCACCAACGCCAGGGATCGAAGCCCTCATTAAGAGGCAACCGAGCAGTGTCCATCCTTAGCGGGTAATTTCTTACACATCTACGCTAAGGATCGAAGCCCTCGTCAAGAGCCAACCGATCAGCCTCCCTGCTTGGTCCAACCTTAGCGGGTAACTTCTTACCCATCTACGCTAAAGATCGAAGCCCTCATCAAGAGGCAACCGATCAGCTTCCCTGCTCAGTCCATCCTTGGCTGGTAGTTCTCTACCCACCGACGCCAAGGATCGAAGCCCTCGTCAAGAGGCCATCGAGCAGCTTCCCTGCTCGGTCCATACTTGGCTGGTAGTTCACTACCCACCGACGCCAAGGATCGAAGCCCTCGTCAAGAGGCCGCCGAGCAGCTTCTCCGCTCAGTCCATCCTTAGCGGGTAACTTCTTACCCATCAACGCTAAGGATCGAAGCCATCATCAAGAGGCAACCGATCAGCTTCCCTTCTCGCTCTATCCTTGGATAGTAGTTCACTACCCACCGACGCCAAGGATCGGAGCCCTCATCAAGAGGCCACCGAGCAGCTTCCTTGCTCGGTCCATCCTTGGATAGTAGTTCACTGCCCACCGACGCCAAGGATTGAAGCCCTCGTCAAGAGGCCACCGAGCAGCTTCCCTGCTCGATCCATCCTTAGAGGGTAATTTCTTATCCATCTACGCTAAGGATCGAAACCCTCGTCAAGAGGATACCGAGCAGCTTCCCTGCTCGGTCCATCCTTGGCTGGTGGTTTACTACCCACCGACGCCAAGGATCGAAGCCCTCATCAAGAGGCAACCGATCAGCTTCCCTGCTCGGTCCATCCTTGGCTGGTAGTTCTCTACCCACCGACGCCAAGGATCGAAGTCCTCATCAAGAGGCCATCGAGCAGCATCCCTGCTCGTTCCATACTTGGCTGGTAGTTCACTACCCACCGACGCCAAGGATCGAATCCCTCGTCAAGAGTCCACCGAGCAGCTTCTCCGCTCGGTCCATCCTTAGCGGGTAACTTTTTACCTATCAACACTAAGGATCGAAGCCATCATCAAGAGGCAACCGATCAGCTTCCCTGCTTGGTCTATCCTTGGATAGTAGTTCACTACCCACCGACGCCAAGGATCGTAGCCCTCGTCAAGAGGCCACCGAGCATCTTTCTTGCTCGGTCCATCCTTGGCTGGTAGTTCACTGTCCACCGACGCCAAGGATCGAAGTCCTGGTCAAGAGGCCATCGAGCAGCTTCCCTTCTCGGTCCATCCTTAGCGGGTAATTTCTTACCCATCTACGCTAAGGATCGAAGCCGTCGTCAAGAGGCCACCGAGCAGCTTTCCTGCTTGGTCCATCCTTGGCTGGTAGTTTACTACCCACCGACGCCAAGGATCAAAGCCCTCATCAAGAGACAACTGAGCAGCGTTCCTTCTCGGTCCATCCTTAGTGGGTAACTCCTTACCCGTCTACGCTAAGGATCGAAGCCTTCATCAAGAGACCACCGAGCAGCTTCCCTGCTCGGTCCATCCTTGGCTGGTAGTTTACTACCCACCGACGCCAAGGATCGAAGACCTCGTCAAGAGGCCACCGAGCAGCTTCCCTGCTCGGTCCATCCTTGGCTGGTAGTTTACTACCCACCGACGCCAAGGATCGAAGCCCTCGTCAAAATTCCACCGAGCAGCTTCCCTGCTCGGTCCATCCTTAGTGGGTAACTTCTTACCCATCTGTGCTAAGGATTTAAACCCTCCCAAGAGATCACCGAGCAGCTTCCCTGCTTGGTCTATCCTCAGTGGGTAACTCCCTACCCATCTACTCAGTCTACGCTGACCTATCTTGAGAGAGATGGTCGCCAGTCCAACTCGGGGTAATGGGCGAGTCTACGCCTTTCTACTCGGAGGTACCAACCAGCATACCTTCAACGTGCGATCGCCACCTCGACTTCGGGGCCATAACGATGCCGACCTTACACCGGCCATTGTACACTTTGACAAATAATTGGGTTTAACTCGACGCGCGATCGCCAACTAAAGGATCGGTCCCTGACCAAGCGCTCATCAGACAAGAAAAATGAAGACATTGCAGCGAAATGGACACATTGCCACAAAAAATTGTACAAAAGGGCTTTATTTACAACTCGGGAACGTTTACAAAGGTATTATGGGCTCCCCAGCCTTACAAAATTGCCCGAAAGCTTACAAAATTCCTAGATGAAAACAAAAAATTTACAAAAAAGAGGGCAAGGAGACTCAGGCCTCGGGGCCGGGAAAGACCTCGATGTGCTCCGCGGCCACTTCGGGAGCAAGGGTGGCGACTTGAGGGTCGGCGCCCACCGCAGGAGCTTCGGCACTGGGATCCTGGGTGACCGCCTTCTCCCCAATGCCCCCACCAAGGACCTTTCCCCCGGCGACGCTTCCGGTGGCATCCCCCTGCACCTCACCCTCGAGGGGGTACTCGAGCCGGAGCTTATCATCGGGAAAATCCGGCATCAGTGCCTTGACGGCATCGAGGGCATCATGCCAGACGAGGGCCGAGGCTTCGGCGAGGTCGGCGTAGAATTGATCCAACGTCTTGTAGCTTTCCACCGCCTTTGTAGCCCGGAGGTCAGCGCGCCTCATCCCTTCCTTCAACGTCTCGTTCTCCCTCTTAAGGGTGTCCCGCGTCTTCTTCAGAGTGGCGGCGAGCACCCTGCCATCCTCCAACTTGGCCTCAATGACCTTGTTGGACTCCATCAAAACTCGGATGGACTCCCGAAAGTTGGCGTTCACCGTCTCCTCGGCAGCCACCTGGTCTTCGAAGGTGGCGATCATCTCTCTCACCTCACGCAGCTCCCGGCTCAGGCTCTCCTCCCGTGAGGAAGACACGCCCGTTAGCTGCTGCGCCGGAGCGATTTCCTCATGCTCCGTGTTGGCGACGAGGGCACAGTGCTGGAGGACCTGAGGAAAAACAAAATGAGGGGTTAAAAAGGTATACAATCCTGCAAACAAAAAGGCTTAATGAAAACCCGAACAGGAAGCGGACACTAACCTGCACGGCCTCTTAAGCTATGGCCGCGATTTGGGCCTTGAGGGTCCCCTAGGGGATTCTGCCCCCAGCCGACCGCTCCATCTCGGAGAGCAAGCTATCGGCGACAGAAAGCCCCGAGGGCACCTCGTAGCGAAGATCACCCTCCTGCATGAAGATCGGGGAAGATGGGGCTCGGGACACCATCCTCTTGCGCCGCTTGAGGGGGGCCACGGTACGGTCGGCCTCATCCGTCACCTCCACAATCCGGGGTTCCTTCTCCCAAGCATGTTTGCGGCTCTCCCCATGGCTGGTCTCTAGAGCCCTGGGAATATTGGATTGCCTAGCCGAAGCGGCCGCCGACGGGGCCGGGCTCGCAGCGGGGCATGACGGGCCAGCACCTCCGGCCTTCCTCCCTTTCTTCTAGGCCATGGTAGCCCGGAATTTAGATCGGTCCATCGGTTCTGCAAAATAAAGCGAAAATACAAATAGGGGGTTAGCAATTCCAGAAAGAATGGAAGAATACACAAGTCTAAACAGGTCCCCTAAGCTCCTAACTTACCCGCAAACTGAGCGGGGCTGAGCCAAGCCCAACTGACGGCCTGCTCAGACAGCAACACATCGGCCCGATGGACAGGCTCCCACGCCGACACCGCAATCGCATTGGGATCGGACGATCGCCTCACCCGCGGGCAGTTGGCCCTGTGCCACTGGACAGTCATAGGCCAATCCTCACCCTCGGGTGGCCCGACAAACAAGAACTTCTCCTTCCATTCATGATTGGAAGAAGGTACTGCTATGACCTCCGACCCGGGCGCCCCTCCTCTGTATTTTCTAAAAGAAACGTATACCCAGCTAGGCTTGTCCCTACGAGTACCGGGGTGATTTTTGTAGCAGAGGGAGGAAAGGAGAAGGTTCAGGCTAAAAGGGATCTCCTGCAGTCTCAACTGGACCAGGAACCCGAGGAGAATCCTCCACGAGTTCAGCACTAGCTGGCCTGGGGCTAATTGAAAGCAACGCAGTGCCGCACTCACCTCGGAGGAGAAGGGCAGACGCATTCCAGCCCAAAAGGCTTCCAAGTACAAGGCAATCTCCTTGCCCCGAACCTGGTCTGCTCTGTCTCCATCCCCGGCCAAGTGAAGCGAGTAGCCGGGGGGAATGTGGAAGCGAGTCCGGATTGTGGTGAGCTCGTACACATGCCTCCGGAGGAAAGGCGCGTCACGGACACTCCTAACATGCGCTTTGGGGATCATCCCCGCCGCGTGACCCCGGGTGGCAGGACCAACCCTAGCTCCCTGGGGGGATTCCGACTCGGACGAGGATGATGAAGAAGCAGAGGAAGAAGCGGCAGAAGACTCCCTAGACTTTACCTCTACTGTCTCAACAGACTCCCCAGAGGAAGACATCTAACCTGAGCAATGGAAGGAGACGTCCGAGGGAAGAACATAAGAAATCTGACATAAAGGGAAGAGCGCTAAGCTAACACACACAGCGATGAGGAAAATATAGCGAAGTGTGGACCTTGGGGGTCCCACTTCTATTGATAGCATTCGGTAAGCGCATCCAACAGCGCCGATCGATTCCCGCTAAAACAGGCGTTCCGCGTCCGACGGCCACCAACTTTCCACGTGCCTCAAGAGCATTGGACGCGTCCCTTCAAGCGCCAAGAACACCGGAGGCCCGTCACGTCAGCCAACCAGCGCTGGACACGTGGCCTGGCGCCTCAACGAACGTACGATCGAGTCGGCGCTTCTCCTTTAATGCACGATCTCTTCTCTGATCTGCCGACGTCATCAAAAAAATACGACTAACTTAAAGGGGTCCTTTAGCACCTCACCTAGGGTTTTGCAAGCATCACACATGCCATATTAAAAATTTATGAGGTGTTAAACAAACAAATCTAGGAATCGAACTAGAATATTTAGAGTAACAAGTTCTAGTATCATATACTAGCTAGTGTCTAACACTAAGTAGGAAGAGATATAACCTTTGTAGACCTCCTAGCAACTCCTTGGATCTCTTAGGGTTTGAACGAATTAGCTTGAACTTCCTCCACGTCCACGATGATACACCCGGAATACCTTTGCTCAAAACTCCTTGCTACACTAGATCACAATGATGATGAAGCAAACAAACTACACCAATGGGCTAAACAAGTGTAGTGTGATGATATGGTTGTGTTCTCATATAAAAACCCTTTCTTTCTTTTACCCTCACTCGCTTTGGAAACTCAAGAGAGAGCTAGAGAGAGGAAGAAGAAGATGGCAACCTTGAGCTCATTTTTTCTTTTGGATAAAAGATAATGAGAAAAGATAATGAGAGAAAGATAAATATTAAGAATAAATATCTCATCTCAAACCATGGTCAATAAATATCTAGATATTTTAGAATGAGAGAAAAATAACAAATGAAAATGAAACCATGGTTTAATCTAAGTCAAGTAAAGAATAGTCAACCATGATTTAATATCAATTTTCTTTTTCTCATTCTAATATATATAAATATATTTACTTTCCATGTAATTCTTATATTGCCATCTTTGTTGTATCATCAACCATGATACAAATGCATTTATGTATGTGTGTATGCATATCAACATATACATATACATCCATGCATCCATCATAAAGAAAAGGTTTATTTAAATGAGATAAAATTCAATATTAAATCAACACTTGATTTAATAAACCGGTCATATCTCATACGACCCGACCAATTTAAAACGCCCGATTAAAACACGGCATCATATACACGTATTTAATCGAGCTCCCGCACATATCTCATATGTACACCACATCGTTTCGCCTGAGCCTTTTCTGTACTAGGAAACTCCTGTGTGGGACTCTAAGACTCGTCAATACGCCGGCAGTAGGTGATGATCACATCAAACACCTACAAGCCGCAACCGGTCAGCTAAACGTAACGGCCACCCGGGTATTGAGCGATCAGAAGAAGAACAAGCGAACCTGTCAAAACTCTCGTCAATCCAATTGGCAACACTTACCGTACAGTCTAGTCTCTTCGTCAGATATGTTGCATATCGAGTCTAGGGATGGTAACGTTGACCCCAATAACTCAATAAGTCAAGCCGGTATATGGTCTACAACAGATCGAGAAACTACTGATAACACTTATCAGTAATATTTCAGCAGCCCTGGTCAGGGACTTCCTGTTATAGCCAATCGTGCATAGCGCAACATCAACCCCCAATACCGGGAGAGACGAAACCCCTCCTCTCGCTCATCATTTCCATGTGCTTCGGGACTGTACCCAAAATCCACCTGTTTGTATGACTCGGTAGAGCTGTAGTAGGGTGGAGATCAAAATACAGTGGGAGGACACACAAGACTCTATGACGATCTCGGGTCTACGGACAAATCTATACCAGTGTCACCTGAGAACTGCTATCCGACGTAAGATATAATACCACATAGGAGTTCTCGGTGAGTCCGTTCAGTGTACCCAGTCTCACTCAGCACCCGTATACAATCTTTGGTGTCACCACACCAGATGGATATGGGATCATCCATCGCCCATCATATGGAACAAGAATGGTATACGCTAGTCTACTCTGGAATATCAATGCCCTGTCTCGATATACCTACGACTAAGAACATTTTAAGGATATGGTTATAAACTACAGGTGTCCCACTAGTATGATCCACATCATAATCCCAGTCGTCAAGCCAATATCCTAAGGGCTTTATCAACATGTATCAAATGAGTAAAAGCATGATCAAGTGAACATATGATAAAGAGCAATCAGATAGCATACTATCATGTCGAGCAAGACTGTCCTCTGAATATATATATATATAGACATCAGTACATACACTATCATATAATGGTCTCTAGGGTATACATATATCCAACTATCTCCCACTTGCACTAAAGCCAATTATTGGCGTATCTCATACCCAACATCTTAAAAAGTCTCTCATGCTGCGGCCGAGGGAGGGCCTTGGTGAATGGATCCACAGTGTTGTCCTTTGTATCTACTCTCTTAATCTCGATCTCGTGGAGATCAATTATCTCTCGGATCAAATGATATCGCCTCAGGATGTGTCTGGACTTCTGATAGGACCTGGGCTCTTTGGCCAACGCCATAGACCCATTATTGTCACAATACAAAGGTATTGGATCAATAATGGTTGGAACTACTCATACCTCCGAAATGAACTTCCTCATCCAGACGGCTTCCTTGGCAGCATCATTAGCAGCAATGTACTCAGCTTCCATCGTTGAGTCTGCAACGGTATCCTGTTTGGAACTCTTCCAACTTACGTCCCTCCATTGAGGGTAAATGCAAACCCTGAGATAGACTTGTTGTCATCCTTGTCACTCTGGAAGCTCGAATCGGTAAAGGCCTCCATTTGGAGATCCTCGTTACCATACACCAAGAACAATTCTTTAGTCCTTCGCAAGTACTTAAGAATGTTCTTCACAGCAGTCCAGTGATTCTCCCCTGAGTTTGACTGATACCTGCTTACTACACTAAGTGCATAAGCTACATCAGGGCGTGTACACAACATCGCATACATTATCGATCCTACGGCCGAAGCATTGGGAATAATGCTCATGCGAGCTCTCTCTTCATCAGACTTTGGGCAATCGTCCTTGGAGAGAGTGACTCCGTGGCAAGCGGGTAAGGTACCCCGCTTGGAGTCTTCCATACTAAACCTCTTTAGGATGGTGTTGATGTACTTGGTTTAGGACAATCCCAATAACCGTTTGGATCTATCCCTAAAGATCTGTATGCCCAATATGTACGTGGCATTACCCAGGTCCTTCATGGAGAACCTTTGTGATAAGAATGATTTAACCGACTGTAGCATAAGAATATCATTTCCTATCAGAAGAATGCCATCCACGTACAATACGAGGAATGCGACAGTTCTCCCTACAGTCTTCTTATAAACACAAGGTTCATCTGGATTTTTGATGAAATCAAACTCTTTGATAACATCATCGAAACAGATATTCCAACTCCATGATGCCTGCTTTAATCCATAAATGGATTTAAGCAACTTACATGCTTTTCCGCTGCTCCCACTGTCAATGAAGCCCTCTGGCTGATCCATATAAACGCATTCATCTAACACCATTTAGAAATGCAGTTTAAACGTCCATCTGCCATATTTCATAGTCGTAGTGAGCAGCAATAGCAAGTAGGATCCGAATGGATTTAAGCATGGCTACCGGAGAGAAAGTCTAGTCATAGTCCAAACCTGGTCTTTGACGAAAGCCTTTCGCTACCAACCTTGCCTTATAGGTCTCCACCTGTCCATCTACACCGATCTTTCTTTTAAAGATCCATTTGCAGCCTACAGGTTTTATCCCAGAGGGTACATCCTCCAAAGTCTATACTTTGTTGGTGTACATGGACTCCATTTCAGATCTCATAGCATCCATCCATTTCACATAGTCACCACTCGTGCTTGCTTGCTGAAAACTAGCAGGGTCATCATCATCCATGATACAATCTTCTCTATCACCATCAATAAGAAAACCATAGTATCTCTCCGGTGGGCGAGAAGTCCTACCAGATCTACGGAGTGGCTGAGGTTCATTAGATTCTGTTGCAACATCAGGTTCAGCCAAGTCGTCATTTGTAACTTGTGTCCTTAGAACCTCTTCTTGATCTACCACATTGCCATCAACATCATTTGGAAAAATCTTATTTTCTAAAAATGTGGCATATTGAGAAACAAACACCTTTTGTTCCTCCTTGTGGTAGAAAAGATACCCAAAAGAATGTTTTGGATATCCCACAAATATACATTTGACTGATCGTGTCTCGAGTTTGTCTGGATTCTGCTTTTTGACAAAAGCCGGACAACCCCAAATCTTAACTCTTTTAAGAGATGGTCTCTTCCCATGCCATATCTCATATGGAGTGGTAGACACAGTCTTGGTTGAAACTTTGTTTAACAAAAAAGCTGCAGTCTCCAATGCATGCCCCCAAAAGGAGAGGGGTAACTCAGAATCACTCATCATAGATCGTACCATATCTAATAGGGTACAACCGCCGCTCTGACACACCGTTGTGTTGTGGTGTATAAGGGGGAGTGAGCTGAGAGAGAATCCCATTCTCTTTTAGGAAGTCCAAGAACTCGGTACTTAAATACTCTCCACCTCGATCTGATCGAAGTATCTTGATTCTCATTCCTGTTTGGTTTTCTACTTCAAGTTTGTACTCTTTGAATTTCTCAAAAGCTTCAGACTTATGCTTTATCAAAAACACATGACCGAATCTTGAGAAATTATCAGTAAAAGTTATGAAGTAAGAAAAACCGTCTCTTGCATATGTAGACATTGGCCCACATACATCACTATGTATGAGGCTTAGGAGCTCAGTAGCTCTTTCTCCGTGTCCAGTAAACGGAGTTTTGGTCATTTTACCTTTGATACAAGACTGGCAAGTCGCATAAGATTTATACTCAAAAGAATTTAAATATCCATCTTTATGAAGGTTGTTTAGTCTTGTTTCATTAATATGACCAAGTCTACAATGCCAAAGAAAAGCTTCATTTATATCTGAAAATTTTCTTTTACTTGTGTGTTGAATGTTGAAAACTGTGATTAAGGACGTATATCCCGTTATTAAGTGTACCACAACCAATCAACTCTTGATTAAGTCTAATGTTCATAACATTGTGTTGCACAGCAAAATGATATCCTTCATTGTCTAACAAAGAAACGGATATAATATTATAAAGCATACTTGGTACATAATAACATGGGTTCAAAAGCAATATGCAACCCGACGGCAACCTTAGGTGATACTCTCCCACTAAAACTGCATGTACATTGGAACCATTTCCAACCTGGAGAGTATGATCACCTGTCTTCAAAACTCTGCTATTTCTCAACGCCTGCATAGAATTGCAAATATGAGAACCCGAACCGGTATCTAATACTCAGGAAGTAGAGTTAATAGAAAAACAGTTTTCAATCACGAACACACCTGAAGCTGAAGCATCACCATGCTTCTTTTTCTTGAGTTCAAGGTACTCAGTACAGTTCCGCTTCCAGTGTCCCGTCTTCTTGCAATGGAAACATTCTCCCTTCCCCGACTCCGCAGCTTTGGATTTGTCTTTCCCCTTCACCTTCTTTATTCCTCCTCTCGGTTTGGTGAATTTCTTCTTATTTTTTCCCTTGGCCTTGGATTTTGGGACGGAAGAGGAAGATTGTCCAACAAGCATTGAGGGGGACTTCAATTTCAGCGTGCTCTCCGCACTTCTCAACATATTGAGAAGTTCGGTAGTGATTTCTCCATGTCATGCATGTTGAAGTTCACTATGAATAGAGCAAAGGCGGAGGGAAGAAACTGTAGAACAATATCAGTATACTTTCGTTATCCATTGTCCAACCGAGGACCTCAACCTCTTCTGTAAGAGCTATCATCTTCAAAACGTGATCGCCTACTATGTGCCTTGAGCCATCAGCATCTGAAACAACTTTCGAGATGCTTCGTATCTCAGGATCCGAGATTTCTCCCCATACAACTCTTTTGTATGGAGAAAAATGGATTGAACATTCATCTGCTCGTGTTGCTTTTGATGTGTATTGTCCATCGATGCAAGCGCGAGGCATTTGGCAGTAGCACAATCACTATCCCACATTTAAGATTTAGGGCCTGGGACGGGCGGGGCTTTGGCAGTGAGGACATATGATACTTTATCATATGTTAGAGCAATGTTTATGTTCCTCAGCCAATCTTTGTAGTTTGGTCCGGTCAGCTTATTTTTATCTAGTAGAAGCTTAAGACCTGTCATTGGTATCTGCCATTAAGAGAGAGAAAAGAATACACTCAGCGAAATCTATTGCAAAGATCGGATTAGTTATTATCTTGTCTAATCGATGTCTCCCACTGTTTTTTATCAAATTTTCTTTAAAACCTTTTAAAAAGAAAACTAGCCGGGATTAATTACATTCTACAACTTCACTAACCGTTCAGCCAGGCCAGTGCCGGTACTTTGAGGGAGGTTCCCTGTGCTTTCGCACGGACCTAATTAGAATAAACCTCGTTTTCCCAGAGGCGTAGCCCCGTTGACACCTTTCTAGACACCTAATAGGTTAGCTAATTGTAAAGTGCAAAACTCTCCTGGGAGAAACTTTTGCTCACAATGGGATCGGGATCCTACTATCATATAAAAGGTATGCAATCTCATTGCAAATTTCAACTCTTGAAACTCCCGATATTGTTTTTACCCCTAACACTCATGACCTTAACTATGGTCAACATATCATAAGTACTAGTCAAGTTCTTCCCATCATTTCATGATTAACTAGACCCACCCACATGACCCTTAACTAAAGTCAACATAATCATATGAATGTCCTAACTAATCCGCATCATATGCGGTGTAGGAAGACATCACTTAGCTACCGTACACCGCGTGTTAACTAAAGTCAAAATACGCAACACGAATACTAAGTACTCTACTTCCTAAAATGACGGAGGGCTGCGGATAGTTTTTAAGAAAACTTTTAACGCCTTGAACTTGATATCGTTGTAGAATCCAATGGGTTTAAAAGGAGTGGCTTAAGCTCCGCACTTTGAAAACTTGCTTTTTCATAAAAAAAACCTAGTGGGTTTTAAATCCGATTCTACAACATCTTTTTAGGTTCATTTTTCTTTACATTAATCTCATTAATGTAGTTCCATCATTTAAGTCTTAAAGCCATCATAGAAAGAAACGAAATATAACGTACGCTTATGCCATTCGCATTCGTCACGGTGTCCCGTTATGCACCGTTAGGTTACTTAACTAACGGCATAGGGGCGGGACTAGCGCGGATGAAAAACATAAGCAACGTTTATTATATATCATATATATAATACCATTCGTCTCAACATGTAAAGTGATCTCATCACAAAATAAACACAGCAGAAGCAGATATGAAAATATAGGATATCTAGGAGGTCCGTATTTAGTATTTAGCCATCGATAGAAAATACTGATTCCACGGTCGCGATGAATGGCCAAGCCCACACCCCAAGACCCCTACGAGAGCGGCAAGTGGCCCTACGAATTCTAGAGTTTAGGAGACCCGGTCTCGACTCCTCGAGATGGCCTCCCACTGAACCCTAGAACTCGATCACTTGTGCTCCCCTCCTTGGGTCTATCCTAATGCGGAAAAGTAAATAATATACAACAATGGTGACATCATCCTCAACCCGGAAGTGTCCCAAATAAAAGAATATTACATACAATTGAATTTTACATGAATGAAAATAAAAACTCTCATCTCGCATAAAACCCCCGGCCATTCAATCACGACGATCCTGTACAACATATCTCAGCAACACATAACATCACATGTCATCAACGTAAGCAAGTATGTGTATCCCAATTGCCATTGATGTATAGCAACGAAATCGGCGATACACCACATACTACGCTTACGGTCACAGAAAAGAAAGTGAAAAACAATCACATTCAGATATATTATGACGATGTTAAACGTTTCGATCAAATCAATAAACACCCACAAGTTACCCCGAGAGCTCAACACTTGAGCAAAGCTGAAAGTACTCAAAAGACGGCTGCAATGTCTATGGTCCAGCCGTAGAAGGAGTTAACCAATGCCTCACCTATGACACCACGGAACTACGGCAAACCCTAAGGTTCGATCGCGGTTCCATGGGCATAGAATCGAGTTAAGGTTAGTATGTTCTTCTAGAGGGTCCATAGGAATACTCGCACTACTTATTGAATATAATCAACTTGGAAAATTACAACACTTGAAAATTTCAGAGGAGGTGATAATGTGGGATTTGAAAATCTGTTCGAACTGTTAAACATCGTCAAAGTTACCAATACAATTTTAAATTTACGACTACGAAACACTACGAAATAGCCCATAAGCACAATAATCATCACATGAAAAAATAAGCTTAGCAAACAATCCCTGGAAACCCAAAACCAACACACCAGTGCACACAAGGAAAACGGGGCACAGGGGACATCATAGGGCCGGCCTCCTCGGTTTTTTGGGGTAAGTGCTCGGTTCAAAACATAGGAATGGTTCCCATTTTTCTTGTGTGCTCTAGTAGTCTCCCATGCTAACTTCTGCAGTTGTTCAAATAATTTTTCCGAGTCATTTAAAAATCGACAGAGAGCAGATCTGGGGTTTCCAGAAATCCGTATTTTTCGTGTTTGTTTCGTTTTCGTAATATCCAACATCGTCTAAAATTCTAGCTTGGCTCTGATACCACTGAAGGGTTTCTTTAGCACCTCACCTAGGGTTTTGCAAGTATCACACATGCCATATTAAAAATTTATGAGGTGTTAAACAAACAAACCAAGGAATCGAACTAGAATATTTAGAGTAACAAGTTCTATTATCATATACTGGCTAGTGTCTAACACTAAGTGGGGAGAGATACAACCTTTGTAGACCTCCTAGCAACTCCTTGGATCTCCTAGGGTTTGAACGAACTAGCTTGAACTTCCTCCACGTCCACGATGATCCACCCGGAGTACCTTTGCTCAAAGCTCCTTACTCCACTAGATCACAATGATGATGAAGAAAACAAACTACACCAATGGGCTAAACAAGTGTAGTGTGAAGATATGCTTATGTTCTCATATAAAAACCCTTTCTTTTTTTTACCCTCACTCACTTTGGAAACTCAAGAGAAAGCTAGAGAGAGGAAGAAGAAGATGGCAACCTTGAGCTCATTTTTTCTTTTGGATAAAAGATAATGAGAAAAGATAATGAGAGAAAGATAAATATCAAGAATAAATATCTCATCTCAAACCATGGTCAATAAATATCTAGATATTTTAGAATGAGAGAAAATAACAAATGAAAATGAAACCATGGTTTAATCTAGGTCAAGTAAAGAATAGTCAACCATGATTTAATATCAATTTTATTTTTCTCATTATAATATATATAAATATATTTACTTTCCATGTAATTCTTTTATTGCCATCTTTGTTGTATCATCAACCATGATACAAATGCATGTATGTATGTGTGTATGCACGTCAACATGTACATATACATCCATGCATCCATCATAAAGAAAAGGATTATTTAAATGAGATAAAAGTCAATATTAAATCAACACTTGATTTAATAAACCGGTCATATCTCATACGACCCGACCAATTTAAAACGCCCGATTAAAACACGGCATCATATACACGTATTTAATCGAGCTCCCGCACATATCTCATATGTACACCACATCGTTTCGCCTTAGTTAGGAAACTCCTGTGTGGGACTCTAAGACTCGTCAATACGCTGGCAGTAGGTGATGATCACATCAAACACCTACAAGCCGCAAGCGGTCAGCTAAACGTAACGGCCACCTGGGTATTGAGCGATCAGAAGAAGAACAAGCGAACCTGTCAAAACTCCCGTTAATCCAACTGGCAACACTTACCGTACTGTCCGGTCTCTTCGTCAGATATGTTGCATATCGAGTCTAGGGATGGTAACGTCGACCCCAATAACTCAATAAGTCATGCCGGTATATGGTCTACAACAGATCGAGAAACTACTGATAACACTTATCAGTAATATCTCAGCAGCCCTGGCCAGGGACTTCCTGTTATAGCCAATCGTGCATAGCGCAACATCAACCCCCAATACCGGGAGAGACGAAACCCCTCCTATCGCTCATCGCCTTCATGTGCCTCGGGACTGTACCCAAAATCCACCTGTTTGTACGACTCGGTAGAGCCGTAGTAGGGTGGAGATCAAAATACAGTGGGAGGACACACAAGACTCTATGACGATCTCGGGTCTACAGACAAATCTATACCAGTGTCACCTGAGAACTGCTATCCGACGTAAGATATAATACCACATAGGAGTTCTCGGTGAGTTCGTTCAGTGTATCCAGTCTCACTGAGCACTCGTATACAATCTTTGGTGGCACCACACCAGGTGGATATGGGATCATCCATCTCCCATCATATGAAACAAGAATGGTATACGCTAGTCTACTCTGGAATATCGATGCCCTGTCTCGATATACCTATGACTAGGAACATTTCAAAGATATGCTTATAAACTACAGGTGTCCCACCAGTATGATCCACATCATAATCCCAGTAGTCAAGCCAATATCCTAAGGGTTTTATCAACATGTATCAAATGAGTAAAAGCATGATCAAGTGAACATATGATAAAGAGCAATCAGATAGCATACTATCATGTCGAGCAAGACTGTCCTCTGAATATATATATATATATATATATATATATATATATATATATATACATCAGTACATACACTATCATATAATGGCCTCTAGGGCATACATATATCCAACATAACTGTCTGGGAATCCACGCCGATGATGTCTTCAAATAAGAATTTAACCCGGGTGACTGATCAGACTACTCTCGACCCGACCCATAAATAGGTCAGGACGAGAGTAGGGGGGCTAATGATGATGCTCAATACTAAGAACTCCACAGATCACGACACGTGGCAGATGATGTGTCCCAAGGCTTACGAGAAAGAAGTAAGAACGGTACATTGAAGGCGTGCCCCGGGCCTTCCTCCCGAGGATGTTCCTGACCCTCGGTGGCCTTCCAGATCACTCCTATGCTTGTCTTACAAATAACCATTGGCTCGCCTCTGAGCCCTCCTGCACACTGAGCTTCCTCAGCCTTCCCAGCTCGCCCCCGAGCTATCACAGAACCAAGCTTGCTCGGCCTCCCGCTCTCCTCCGAGCCTCCTGCCGAACTCAGCTTTCTCGGTCTCATCGACCGACCTAGAGCGCAGATCATCAGTGTCCCGGACGTGGCCCCGTGAATCTCGCTATACGTGAGATATCCGCTGCTCCATGATCCTGCGTCCCACACCCTCGCGTTCCACCGTTAACGGGCGTATCTCGCCATTAATGGAGGATCCCGGTATTCGCGCGGGCGCGGCTCCAAGGGCGTAACGGCCGGAGTAAATCTCACGCCCGCCAGCCCATGGCTGCTAATATATAAACCCCCTCTCAGACGACTCAGGTAAGACAATTATGATCCAATAGGCCGCTACTCTGCAAAAATACCTCGACTAACTTGATCGTCGGAGGGTCCACGATGGTACAACCACCCTGGTACTTCCTTGCAGGTAGCTCGGCTTCATTCCAAATCAAGCCCACCGAGATCCACACGCTTCAAGAGGCAACTCTCAAACCCAATCTCAACCATCTATCAACGCTCGCTACAGATCAACGGAAGACAACATCTGAAGGAGATCCAGACCTCCATCATAAGTGTTGCCGCGGCCAAGGTGCTCGGCCTTGGACGGTTGAGGGGAATGGATGGAGGTGGTAGCGGCCAAGGTTGCTGGCCGAAGGGAGGAAGGCGACGGTTTGGGTTATGTCTGGCGCAAGGTTTGGAGATGAGAAAAAGATGATGTTGATGAGGGCGTTAAGTTAATATATAAGTTAGGGTTGTGGGTTTTGTTAAGGAAGTTGATAAAAAAAATATATGATAGAGATTTGAGAGGCTCGGTTCATGAGAGAGAGAATGGTGATGATATTACTTGTTTTATGAAATTGTTTTGGATTAGGTGTAGTTGTTAGGGAAAGATATATAGATATAGATATAGATATAGATATATATATATTGAATTGGACCTGATTATAGTGATTAGGATTTATATATGAGGATTTGTGTATAATTATAGCTAATAGCTATTGGTTTAGTAAAAATATTATTTATGGTTAAAATATGTGTTGGTTTGTTTGTTAGGATAAAACTAGAATAGGCATATTCACTAAAAAAAATACACTTAGTTGCACATTAAAATTTCTAGTAAACAGCAAACCAATATTAACTTACCATCAAGATATTATAGATGATACTAATCAACCAAAATTAAACATTAATCGTCATAAATCAACCATGATACAAAATTTTAAACTAATAAATATTTAAAAGATTTAAAGGGATTTCACAAATATCTTATCAAAGTTTAAACTACCATGTATCTTGTTTAAACTATCAAACAAAAATATCTCTTGTTGAACTATAATTCTAAAATATAGGTATAGTTACAACTAAGCTTGGATAAAATATCGGATGTATACAAATAAGCAACAAAACTTAATTATCATTTACTTAACCAACTAGATAACCATAAAATATTCTATCTAAAATATTAAACTGCGAATTAATAATAGTTTTTTATGTAAGCGATGTTAGTTATATGTATGCCCTAGAGGCCATTACTATACATAGGATGTATATTGTAGTGGATGCTTGGACATATATAGGGAGGACTTTCTTGCTCGACATGATAGTATGCTATCTGGTTGATCTTTACCTTAACGGGTACACTGATTGTCTCTCTGATACATGTTGGTAAAGCCCTTAGGATGTGTACTTGACTACCTGGACTATGATGCGGATCATACTAGTGGGAACATGGTAGTCCATAAGTACATCCTTCAAGGTCCCTAGTCGTGGGTGTATCGAGACGGGGCATCGATATACAAGAGTAGACTAGCGTATACCTTCTCGACCCATACAGATGGACGATGGATGATCCCATATCTATTGGTGTTTGACATCGGAGATGATATACGGGTGCTCAGTGGAGACTGGGTACACTGGACGGACTCGCCGAGAACTCCCAGATGGTATTATACCTTACGTCAGATGGCAGTTCTCTGGTGACACTGGTACAGAGTAGTCTGTTGACCCGAGATCGTCATAGAGTCTTGTGTGGTTCCCACTGTGCTTTGATTTCCACCTTACCACGTCCAAGAGGGCGTGCAAAACGGTGGTTTTTGGGTACAGTCCCGAGTCACATGGAGGCAATGAGCGATAGGAGGGGATTCGTCTCTCCCGGTATAGGGAGTTGATGTTGCGCTGTGTTCGATTGGCTATAACCGGAAATCCCTGGCCAGGGTTGCTGAGATTTACTGGTAAGTGTTACCTGTAGTTTCTCGAACTGTTATAGACCTCATATCGACACGACTTATCGAGCTATTTGGGTCTAACGTTTACCACCCCTAGGCGAGATATGCGACATATCAGACGAACAGACCGGACTGTACGGTAAGTGTTACTGGTTGGATTCACAGGAGTGTGAGCGGACTTGCTCGTCGATCTTCTGATCGCTCAATACCCGGGTGGCTGTTACGTTTAGCAGACCGCTTGCGGCTTGTGGGTGCTTGATATGATCATCACCTGCTGCCGGCGTATTGACGTGTCTTTAGAGTCCTACACAGAGGTTTCCTGGCTCAAGCGAAACGAAATAGGAGCGCATATGAGATATGTGCGGGACCGAGAATAATACCAGTATGTGATACTGTATTCGATTCTCGCGATTTGTGACATTGATCGGTTATATGCGATATAGCCGGGTTATCGAATCAAGTGTTGATTCGATAAGTTGTTACTATTGATATTAGTCGGTTATATGTGATATGACCGGATCATTAAGTCAAGTATTGATTTAATGATTTAATGTATAATTATATATTTGATATCACTTTACATTAACTAATATTGGTTCACTTAAGATATTTTTGTCACTTGTTTGTGCACATTGTATATGTGATATATTTTTGTGCACAAGTTTGTATCATGTTTGATGATACATGCAAAATTGGGTGTATATTTAGTTTAAACCTTGGTTAAGTAAATGGTTAGGGTTTTAATTTATTTATTCATTTATTTATTTATTTCATTTTGGCAAGAAATGAAATGGTTGCTACTTTTGTTTTACATTGAAGCTTCATGAAGCTTTGAAAAAGTCTACCATTTTTGTTTCATGCCTAACCTAACCATTCACCTAAGCTTAGTTTACTCTCTACACATAACCATGGTTGCTAATATGATAAGGATCACTCATTTTCTATTATTCAAGACGCTTATCATATTATCATATTCTTTTCTTCTTCTTCTTCTTGAAGATGAAGAAAACCTTGCATCCTTTAATGGTGTCTTGAGAAAAAGAGTGAGAAATCCAATTCTAAAGTGAACCCACTTCCTATTTCTTCATCCTCTACCACTTGCCAAGTAGTATAGGGTGTTTTCTTCACAAGTTTCATGGCTTGGTGAAGTTGGAGCTTGATCTTGTGTTGCCTCGACGTAGATCATCTTCGGCATCGAAGTCGACGACCTAGCTCGTCCATTTCTCCGATGAAGCCGACGCTAGAGCCCGGGATCCGATGATCGCAGCGAGGGGACATCATCACGGAGCTATGGAGGTGGAGGACCGGATCTACAAAGGTTGTATTTCCGTTCACTTAGTTAAGTTGTTAACTATTCGCATTTGTTTCGCCTATCCTCTAGTCACGATCTTGCTTAGGGTTTGTAGGCACATAGGAAAATTTTGAAATTGGCATGGTTGATGCCTTGTGAAACCTCCTTGGAGTGCCTAGGAACCCTACAGTGGTATCAGAGCCTAGCTAGAGCCTTAGGCGATGCGTAGACGATGTTAGAAGTCCGATCGAACCGAAACCCTAATTCAAATTTGCTCTCTGTACATTTTTCCAAAACTGGGTTTTTTCCAGATTAAAAATTCTTAAAAAATTCAGCAGGAAGATTTAAGAATTATGGTGCAAAACGAACTCCTGAATCATCTGAACCGCCGCGGAACAGCGGCAGAAGCATGGCTTCTGCGGCGGTTCCGCGGCCGTATGGTCACATTGCCCAATAATTTTTGCACAGTAATTCCTATATTTTGGTTTTGGATTTTCTGGGATTTTTTAAATATCACTCAAGAGTTGAGTTTTTTGGGTTGTATTGGGAGTTCGTAAATTCGATCGGATTATCAAACTTTGTCTATGTGTTTTTCCGAGTATTTTTAGAATATATTAAAAAGTTCGACCAGATATAAATATCCACTTTTTCCCCTGCCGGGAAATTTCCAATTGTTGGATTTTTCCATAGTTTAATGACGTTCCAAGTAGTGCAAATAACGCGATGGTCCCTCTAGAAGACAACAAACCTTAACTCGATTATGTGACCGTCTTGAACTGCCCTTTGAACCTTAGGGTTTGGGGCAGTACGGCGTGCCACATGTGAGGCGTTGGCTTGACCCTTCTACGGCTGGACCGTTGGTACTGAGGCATGAAGTGAATGTTTTTAAACTTGTTTCATGTGTTGAGCTGTTTCGGGAAAACTTGGGTGTTCGATTGTTCGAACGGAAAGTTTGACATTTTCTATTTATCCGGAATGTGATACAATATTTGGAATCCACAAGTAGTTATGAGATGACTGATATGAATGTTATAAACATAGCATTTTAGTCTCACTTGATCGGTTGCTATGGAATTTTGATGCGATCAAAAGTCCGTCGCAATCACGTAGCGTACGCGGATACTCGCCGGGTAAACTTAATAGACAGCTACACCCCAGAGCCCCGACCAAGTGACTTAGGAGAACCCCGTCGCTGAAAGCATCCGTTCGGGTGCTCGCGGCAGCGGTGTTCCGCCTTGGTGCACTTCGTCGACGGCGTCGGGGGTGCGGCCGCCTACTAAAGTTTGCGACAAGCATTCGATCAAGATGTCGGGAATCTTGTTGAATTGCCCAACTTGATATTGAAAAGTGTTTTCGATAATGAGACTAAAATGCGGGGTTTATAATTGTTAGGCATGCGATGTCTAAGGAATTCATTTGATTAGGCATGCGATGTCTATGCAGGTTGCGGATTCCAACTGTTGTAGTTTTACACTTTCTTTTCTGCGACCGTAAGTGTAATATGTGATATCGCCGGTTTCGTTTCTATATGTCAAGGACAATTGGGATGCGCATATTTACTTACATTATTGACATGTTATGTTATGTGTTGCTGGATATGTTATATTGGATCGTCGTGTTTGAATAGCCGGGGGTTTTTATGTGAGATGAGTGTTTTTCATTTTCATTCATGTAAAAACTTGTATGTAATATTCTTTTATTGGGGCACTTCCAGGTTGCGGAAGATGTCACCCTTTGTATATTATTTTCTTTTCCGCACTAGGATAGACCCAAGGAGGAGGGCACAAGTAACCGGGTTCTGGAGTCCAGTGGGAGACCAACTCGAGGAGTCGAGTCCGGGTCTCCTAACTCTAGAATTGGTAGGGTTGCTTGCCTCTCTCGTAGGGGTCTAGGGGTGTGGGTTTCGCTATTCATCACGACCGTGGAATCCGTGTTTTATACTGGCTCGTATTGAAAACACGGACGTCCTAGTATATCCAATATTTCATATGATTCTTCTGCTGCGATATCTGTGATGTGATCATGTGATGTTCTGTGATAGATACTATATATAGTATATATGATATATTATATAGACGTTACTTATGTTTTACACCCGCGCTAGCCCTGCCCTGCTCTGCCGTTAGTTACCTAACCTAACGGTGCACGAGGGGACATCGAGGCGAATGCGGATGGCATAAGTTTACGTCGTATTTATCTGTGATGTTTAGGTAACTTAAATGATGGGACTTCATTAATGAGATTAATGAAATAAAAGAAACCTAAGATGTTGTAGAATCGAATTTCAAAATAAAACAGGTAGCTACAGTTCTTGCTTTGCACAGCGGTATATATGATATATCCTGCACCTTATTCAATAAGGAAAGGACCGAGATCCCTTCACCGGGAGTGACTCCTTTAGCAATAACTGGCAGATGCTACAACTCTCGGTTTGTCTTTTGATTGCTTCTATAGTTTCTGCTTTGCACAGTGATATAAATGATATATCCCGCACCTCATTCGACGAGGAAAGGGCCGACGATCCCTTCACCGGGAGTGACACCTTTAGCAAAACTAGAAAAGCCCCAAAAACACTCCATTTTAAAATCATTTGATTCTACAACGATATCAAGTTCATTAAGCAATAGGTTTTCAGAAAAACCTGTCGTAGCCCTCCGTCATTTCAGATAAGTACTAGTTAGTATTCATGCTACGTTTGTTGACTATGTTAAGGCGTAGTGTGCGGTAGCTAATTAGTGCTTATCTGTATAAGCATATGATGCGATTGGATTAGGGTAGTCGTGCGACTTTGTTGACTATGTTAAGGGTCGTGCGGGTGGGTTTAATTCAATCGGGAAATGACGGGTTGAACTTGACTAGCACTTATAATTTGTTGACTATGTTAAGGTCATATAGCTGCTAGGGGCAAAATATTATCGGGAATTTCAAGTGTTGAAATTTGCAATAAGATTGCATACCTTCTATGAGATAGTTGGATCCCGATACCCGCTGCGAGTAAGATTTACTCCTGGGAGAGTTTTACACATTACAATTAGCCGATCAAGTAGGCGTCTAGAAAGGTGTTAACGAGGTTACGCCTCTGGGAAAACGAGGTTTACATTAATTAGGTTCGTGCGAAAGCACGGGGGACCTCCCTCAAAGTACCTACACTGGCCTGGCTGAAAGATTGGCGAACTTGTAGTGTGTAATTAATCCCGGCTAGTCTTTTCTTTTAGGGTTTGAAGGAAAATTTGATAAAAACAGTGGGAGTCATCCTGATTAGATAAAATAATAACCAATCTGATCTTGTAAGAGCGCACGCAGAGTGTTTTCTTCTCTCTCTCTCCAGGTAGCGACCATGTCACGCCTTAATCAAGATAATAATACGGAATATTAGCCGAACCCGCTTGCTGAGCTGGGGAACGTTGGTCCCGCTCCAACTTATAATTGTTATAAGACAGAGCAGGAAATTAGGGGATTACCAGAATTCCCGTGCCGCCAAAACGAAGAGAGTGCATGTTGATGCATCATCTTCGGGTGTGTTCGTTACAAAGAACTGTTACTCTCTATCCTCTAAGTTCTGGGTATTTGATACCAGATCAGGATCCCAGATATGTAATCTATTATATAGGGCTACAGAAAAGTAGAGAACTGAGAACAGGTGATAAGTTTCATGAGGCAGAAAACGGGGCAAGTGTTGCAGCCAAGTCTGTTGGTCACTGTCACCCTGTATTCCAAATACATTGATTCTGAACGAATGTTATTAGATACCGAACCTGATATACAAAAATATATCAGTCTCTTTATTAGTAAAGAAATGATAAAATTTTGTATTGTTGGATAATGTTTTGAACATTTCCTATATCAAGAGTTGATCGATTCAGGCACGTTATCTAAAAGCATTGATATTCTAAATCAAACTACAGTTCTTAGTATACGGAACACACACAAGAAGAAGAGTTCAGAAATGAACGAATCCTTCTTGAGGCATTGTAGACTAGGTCATATCAATGCGACCCGACTAGCTGAAGTTACATGTAGATGCATATTTAAATCAGTTTGAATTTACATCTTGTGAAACTTGCCAGTCATGTCACAAAGATATAATGACACCAGCTCCGTTTATTGGAAACAGAGAAAGAGTTAGTGAACTCTTGGGATGATACATGTTGATGTATAAAGGTTCCCTGTCTATACATGCCAAGACCGGTTCTTTGTACTTCATTACATTCTCTGATGATCTCTCAAGATTCAGCCATATGTTCCTGTTGAAACATAAGTCCGAAGCTTTTGAGATATTCACAGAATATAAGTTAGAAGTAGAGAACCAATACAGGTATAAGTATTATGTCCTTTGATGTAATCAAGGAGGAGAATACTTGAGCACAGAATTCTTGGACCTTTCTAAAGGAGAATGAGATTCTCTCTCAGCATTACTCCTCCGTATACACCAAAGCACGATGGTATATCGGGGCGGAGCAATCACACCCTATATGATAAGGTGTGCTCTATGATGAGTACTACTGAGTTACCTATTTCCTTTTGGGAGTTATGCACTTGAGAAGCTGCATACCTATTGAAAAGGGTTCAAATCAAATCAGTTGCCTACCACTTCATATGTGATATGATAAGGGAAGAGCCCATATCTTAAGTTGGTTAAGATTTGGGGTTGTCCATCCTATGTCTGAAAAGCAAAATCCGGACAAGCTCGAGGCAAGGTCTGTTATGTAGAACTGGAAATGTTCCAGCTATACAAACTACAGCAGATGATTTGGTAGAACCAAAGGATTCAATAGACACCGACGAACCTTAGCCTCTTCGCCGATCTAGTAGGGTTCCTCACCCACCTGAGAGATAGTTCTGTTTCTCTATGACAGTGGGAGCGAGGATTGCATCATGAGATGATGACCCAACTAGTTTCGAGCTGGCCATAAGGAGTGGGACTCTATAAGAATGGCTGGATGCTTAGCGATCTGAGATGGAATCCTTATACACCAACAAAATATGGACTTTGGTTGCTATATCTGAAGGGTTAAATCCCCATCGGGAGAAAGTATATCTTGAGAAGATTACTTGGTGTAGATGGAAAAGTTGAGACTTTCAAAGCTAGACTTGTTAAAGGTTTTCGTCATCGACCAGGCGTGGATAATGATGAAACCTTTTCCAGTGGCTATGCTTAAGTCCATCCGGATCCTATTTGCCACAGCTACATATCATGACTACGATATCTGGCGGTTGGGTGTCATGACTGCTTTTCTAAAATGATGTTTTAGAAGAGAGCGTCTGTAAGTACACAGCCAGAGGGCTTCGTAGACAGTGGGAGCAGCGGAAACGTGTACAAGATGCTTTATAGGATAAAGCAGGCATCGCGGAGTTGGAACGTCTGTTTTGATGAAGTAGTCAAAGAGTTTGACATCATCAAAATGGTAGATGAACCTTGTATAAACAAAAAGGTAGTAGGGAGTATGGTGACGATCCTCGTAGAGTACGTGGATGACATACTCTTGATAGGGAAGGAGTTTCCTATGCTACGCTCAGTCAATCTCCGCTTATCACAAGGATTCTCCATATAGGATCAAAGTGATACCTCTTAAATCCTGGGTTTTGGATCTATGAGATAGATCTAAATGGATGTTAGGACTCTCACTAGTTGTAGTGAGATGGTATCAATCGATCCTGGGGAGAATCACTGGAAGGGTTCCAGGGTGATAAGGACGACTGAAAGTCGGTCACAGGCATTGTCTTTACCCTCAGTGGAGGGACGGTATGTTGGAAGAGTTCCAAGCTAAATACCGTGGCTTACTAGACGATAAAGGCAGGATACATCACTACTTAAGATGCTACCAAAGAGGCTGTTTGGGCGTATATTGGTTCATGTGATGAACTAGGTTCCTACCATTGTGTGACAATGGAAGTGTGGCTTTGGCCTAGGAACGCCTGTCCCATCAGTGACCCAGACATAATCTAAGATAGTGTCACCTGATCATGGAGATGGTTGATCTCCAAGGTGATCAAGGTTAGGAGAACAGACTCAGAGGACAACACGGTGGATCCACTCACAAAGGCCATTTCCCAGAGAGAGACTTTTATGGGATGGTTGAGTATGAGATACTACAACCACTGCTATCAGATGGCCCTAGTGCATGTGGGAGATTGTTAGTTATATGTATGCCCTAGAGGCCATTACTATACATAGGATATATATTGTAGTGGATGCTTGGACATATATAGGGAGGACTTTCTTGCTCGACATGATAGTATGCTATCTGGTTGATCTTTACCTTAACGTGTACACTGATTGTCTCTCTGATACATGTTGGTAAAGCCCTTAGGATGTGTACTTGACTACCTGGACTATGATGCGGATCATACTAGTGGGGACATAGTAGTCCATAAGTATATCCTTCAAGGTCCCTAGTCGTGGGTGTATCGAGACGGGGCATCGATATACAAGAGTAGACTAGCGTTTACCTTCTTGACCCATACAGATGGGCGATGGATGATTCCATATCCATTGGTGTTTGACATCGGAGATGATATACGGGTGCTCAGTGGAGACTGGGTACACTGGACGGACTCGCCGAGAACTCCCAGATTGTATTATACCTTACGTCAGATGGCAGTTCTCTGGTGACACCGGTACAGAGTAGTCTGTTGACCCGAGATCGTCATAGAGTCTTGTGTGGTTCCCACTGTGCTTTGATTTCCACCTTACCACGTCCAAGAGGGCGTGCAAAACGGTGGTTTTTGGGTACAGTCCCGAGTCACATGGAGGCAATGAGCGATAGGAGGGGATTCGTCTCTCCCGGTATAGGGAGTTGATGTTGCGCTGTGTTCGATTGGCTATAACCGGAAATCCCTGGCCAGGGTTGCTGAGATTTACTGGTAAGTGTTACCTGTAGTTTCTCGAACTGTTATAGACCTCATATCGACACGACTTATCGAGCTATTTGGGTCTGACGTTTACCACCCCTAGGCGAGATATGCGACATATCAGACGAACAGACCGGACTGTACGGTAAGTGTTACTGGTTGGATTCACAGGAGTGTGAGCGGGCTTGCTCGTCGATCTTCTGATCGCTCAATACCCGGGTGGCCGTTACGTTTAGCAGACCGTTTGCGGCTTGTGGGTGCTTGATATGATCATTACCTGCTGCCGGCGTATTGACAAGTCTTTAGAGTCCTACACAGAGGTTTCCTGGCTCAAGCGAAACGAAATAGGAGCGCATATGAGATATGTGCGGGACCGAGAATAATACCAGTATGTGATACTGTATTCGATTCTCGCGATTTGTGACATTGATCGGTTATATGCGATATAGCCGGGTTATCGAATCAAGTGTTGATTCGATAAGTTGTTACTATTGATATTAGTCGGTTATATGTGATATGACCGGATCATTAAGTCAAGTGTTGATTTAATGATTTAATGATTTAATGTATAATTATATATTTGATATATCACTTTACATTAACTAATATTGGTTCACTTAAGATATTTTTCTCACTTGTTTGTGTACATTGTATATGTGATATATTTTTGTGCACAAGATTGTATCATGTTTGATAATACATGCAAACTTGGGTGTATGTTTAGTTTAAACCTTGGTTAAGTAAATGGTTAGGGTTTTAATTTATTTATTTATTTCATTTTGGCAAGAAATGAAATGGTTGCTACTTTTGTTTTACATTGAAGCTTCATGAAGTTTTGAAAAAGTCTACCATTTTTGTTTCATGCCTAACCTAACCATTCACCTAACCTTAGTTTACTCTCTACACATAACCATGGTTGCTAATATGATAAGGATCACTCATTTTCTATTATTCAAGATGCTTATCATATTATCATATTCTTTTCTTCTTCTTCTTCTTCTTGAAGATGAAGAAAACCTTGCATCCTTTAATGGTGTCTTGAGAAAAAGAGTGAGAAATCCAATTCTAAAGTGAACCCACTTCCTATTTCTTCATCATCTACCACTTGCCAAGTAGTATAGGGTGTTTTCTTCACAAGTTTCATGGCTTGGTGAAGTTGGAGCTTGATCTTGTGTTGCCTCGACGTAGATCATCTTCGGCATCGAAGTCGACGACCTAGGTCGCCCATTTCTCCGATGAAGCCGACGCTAGAGCCCGGGATCCGATGATCGCAGCGAGGGACATCATCACGGAGCTATGGAGGTGGAAAACTGGATCTACAAAGGTTGTATTTCCGTTCACTTAGTTAAGTTGTTAACTATTCGCATTTGTTTCGCCTATCCTCTAGTCACGATCTTGCTTAGGGTTTGTAGGCACATAGGAAAATTTTGAAATTGGCATGGTTGATGCCTTGTGAGACCTCCTTGGAGTGCCTAGGAACCCTACAAGCGGGTCAGGTACAATATGATAGTCATGCATACTATCCAAACACCAATCATAATCCAAACAATAATAATTAAAAGAAAACCCAATGCACTATTTAATATCATTAAATAACGTACGATCGTACTACGGTGTTACAAAGATGATTTATATGGAGCCTCCTCCTGGTATCTTCACTTCTCATGTGTATGCGTGTCATATGCGTCGTCCTCTTTATGGTCTTAAGGAAGCACCCAGCGTTTGGTTTGAGCAATTTCGTCAAATTCTGACTGCATTATTCATCGAGAACCTTACTGATTATGCACTCTTTTATCGCTCTTCCTCTAAAGGCCGAGCTCTTCTCTTGATCTATGTTGATCATATGATTATCACTGGTGACGACACAGCATCTATCACATATCTTAAGAAACTTCTTCAGTACTAGTTTCAGATGAAGGGTCTTGGATATTTACGTTGTTTCCTGGGAATCGAAGTTTTGCTTGCTCTTCCCGTGGTTACCTTCTGTCATAGAAGTACATTTCTGATCTTCCTGCATGAGCCATGGTTGATGATTCTACTATTACTGACAGTACTTATACGGCTACACCGATTGAGCTTCATATGAAGTTTTGTCAAGCAGATGGAACGACCCTACCAAACCTCACTCGATATCGTGAGTTGGTTGGTGCATTTATTTACATCTCTCTTACTAGGCCAGGTATTGCATATGTTTTTCGTGTTCTCGGCCTGTTTATGAGTACTCCTATATCAGTTCACTATGCTGCTCTCATACAGGCTCTTCGATACCTTCATGGTACTCATACTCGGACACTGTTATTTCCTTCCGATTCTGATCTTGCTTTATACGCATACTCTGATACTGGATGGGTTGACGACCCTGATATTCGTCGATCTACCACTGGGTTCTATATCTTATTGGGTACATCTTTGATTTCCTGGTGCAGCAAGCGCCAAGATACTGTTTCTCCCTCCAGCACTGAAGCTGATTACCGTGCAATGGCTGATACTGCTGTAGTGCTTAAATGGTTTCGTAGTTTACTTGCTGATATGGGTGTCGTCATTCCTTCTTGCGTTCCACTTTATTGTGACAACAAGAGTATTGTTCGTATTACTGAAAATCCAGTTTTTCATAAATTTACTAAGCATATTGAGGTGGATTATCACATAGTTCGCCAAAAGTACGACCGATATCGGATTTCACTTCCTTACATCCATTTTAATAATCAAATAGCCGATCTCTTTACGAAACCTCAAACGCGTGCTCAGCTTTCGCATTTTTTGTCCAAACTCTCGATTTATTATCCATCGTGAGTTTGAGGTGGTCTTTTAAGATATTCATAAATCTTTCATATATCTATTGATCTGTATTTCTTTGTATAGGAATTTAATTTTATCTCTTAGTATTGGGAGTTAATTTTGTAAGTATATATAGAGAGGCACGTTGTATATTGTATCTCGATCAATCATCAATAATATTTTTTTTCCCAATCTACAGTTTCTAATATCTATAATCTGTAATTCATAACTTTCATTTCCAATTCTTGCTGGAATTCTTTACTCTAACGGCGGATCTCTCCTTCTCTCTTTTCCTTTATCGATGCCCCTACTAATAACAATCAAGCTTTCAAGTAAGTTTTTTGTATTAACGCGGAATATTGAACACAGTTTTGAGTTGTGCCGCATTATTTTAACATCCGATTGCATTGCAAGGGTTCAATTATCGATTTAATGATGGCTAGTTAAATGTCTCAAACCATTTTTTGGTGCAATCTGCAGTTAATTAACTCCCCTAAAATATGTTAGATTGGCATGATCCATAGTAAATTGTCAAAAATCCCCTGGCCAGCTTCAAACTTGAGCAAAAATCTTTTTTAAAAAATGGCTCAATCAAAAACCTCTTTTACCAGTAGTTCTACTAAATAGGTGACTATAATATCCAAGCAGTTGTGGAAATACAAAACCTAAATGAAATACATGATTTTTTTAACAAGGATTTTGAACGGTAATCCCTTGCCAACAATTTCAAAAACTACGGCGGATTCTAGACAACTCCCAAGCAAACCTGATGCTTTTTGAGTATATATTCTCATGAGTCTCTGGCACCAACAAGAACATGATTTTTGCGTGCAACGGTTTCGCTTCTTTTTGAATTAGCATATATAGATAAGGAACAACAGTCGGATAAGAAAATTATAATGCAGCTATGATTACATATTCGAGGTAGGTAGTTAGCTTAGACTTGGACCAGGCATGCAAAAAGGAAGCCATTTTCATATATATTTCTTTTTGTTTAGGCATGCAAGGCATCCCTCATAAGTGTGTGAGAAAGTGAGAGACAATCCTTTTGTTATCCATATACAGTTTGATAGTCGTATAGAGCTCTATTTTTAATGGGTTAATTGCTAAATAATTCTCCAATGTTTTATCTATTTTGTACTTATATATCTTATTGTTTTTTCACAGCATTTATATATCTTAAAATACAAACCGTTGATATTTTGCTCTTTCGGTTAACCGGCCGTTAAAATATTCTAGTTGGTTCTATTCAGAATTTTGGTTTTGGCAGAGCATACAATGAACAATGAAGGAGAGAAGAAGGAGGGATTTGACAATGTATCAAATTACAGCTACAAGACAACAAAAACATCACTAGGCTTTGTGCAGCAGCATGCAGGTGCTCACAGTTCCAATAGTCAATCTCCTGCACACTTTTCCATTTTCAAGCTAGAAAGATGAAGGAATTTACTACCCTCCTTCAGCTTGTGCCCTAGGTCTCTCTCTCTCTCTCTCTCTCTCTCTCTCTCTCTCAACTGTTGTTTTATCTAGCAATGCCAGTGGATCCTTCTGATCATTTTATTAATGGTGTCCTATACTAAAGTATAAGAAGACCTAACTCTCTCTATATTTTTCCCATTTGAGATATATCTTCCAAAAATTGGTACCAGCTTCACAAGCTGTCTTGTTACTGTAAATGCATATGGTGTCAAATTTTGCAAAATTGAAGATGATGGACCACACAAATTAATGTCCCTTGTCTGAAGATAGTAGTAATGCCGGTACGAGTAAAAACTGGTCATCAGCTCGAGTTCACCGGAAAATTATCAGCTCCGTTATAAAATCGGTTAATTCTGACCGTCGAATTGATGATCTATTTCCAGTTGATCTTGTTTAACACATAAATTGATTTATTTGTATAAATTTTTTGTTGATTTCAAAGCATTTTAGCAGGCATTTCGCCTAGTGGATGGTACCGTATTGTAGTGGAGGGAGCACTTGGGTAGTAACTTTGGAAGTGGGAGGGAAAATCCTTTGGTGATGTGGACTGATGCGGGTGATCTATCGATATCTATCTTTATCGAATCAAGGTCAGTTCCCAGTCTTGTGTGAATAGATTGGTGCATTGACGCCAGGCTAAGGGCCAAGCAATTGGTTCCATTCTTTTATGCTCTATGATTTGATTGAAATTTGTAGGCCATAGAGTATTTAGCACCTTTAATTCGCTGTCGCTGGGTGGTGGAGTCAATTTTCATCCAATATATAACCAATCGAAACCCCCCTGAACAGCATCTCGTTAGATTATGAATATATTCATATAACTGTATTGGATATTTTAATTGTTATACATGGGTTTTAGTGATGATTTCATTTGTTGGGAATCTATCGGCTTAGATAAACCGTCGGGATTGTTTATTGGAGGATTGTTGTAGAATTTATGTATTTTAGATTGATGGATTAAAAATATAATGGAAGATAAATTTTTGATATCGTGTTGCGCAATAATACAATGGTAAGTGTACCTTTATCATCATTTGTATCCATGTACCTCTCATAGTTTTTCTAATGTAGGACCATGTTTAACCACATGTCTTAACAGTCTCAATAAAGTTTTATGGGCAAGCAGGGCTTCAAGTTCCAGCTCAAAACAAAAGGTCAACTTGAAAGCAAAATATAAAATTATGCTGTTCAATGTAGCGAGCATGTGGTGCCATATTTTTTCTAAAAAGGAAAGGAAGGTAATGAAAAGCAAAATGCTATTATTAGTGGTAAAACTTCTTTGTGGTTGATCAAAATAATTCGGAGTACGGATTCCGCATGCATCATGTTACCGTCTATTTATTAGCCCAGGTTTGACAACAATAAACCTAAAGCATCTGTAACCCGATCCGACCAATCTAAGCCAGGCCTATTCATCTAATGGGCTAGACTTAGATTGAACAATAAGTACATTTTAGGCTGCCATTGTCGCTTATAAAATTTTCTTCTTTTTCTAAGTTTTCTCATGTGACAGCAATAGAACTTGCATAGTTTATAGGATATCAAAGGAAAAAGAACATAGTTTCGAGTTTAAGAAAATAACTACTATTTTACGTTATTACCTTAAAACATGATGTGTAAATTTTTAAAAAAAACTCCCTCGTTAAGAGATGGCATCATTAAAAGTTTAAATATCCCATGAACCTTTCCTGAACCGAGCAATGTTATTCGAAAATGCTAGTTCTATTAACTTGTTTAAGGCATGAACGGATTGAGAAATCCGGAAATGACCTTGTACATGAACAAAATACTGAATGGGCTCAAAATAAACCGAATATAGTATTTTTATGAATACCCTTCAACTTCTTTTGGAAAAAAGAATACGCTTCAAGCGGGGATCACGACATTTTAATAGATGAATGGTGATATCTCAAAATTTCCGAAAATTTAATTGTGCTTTATTAAATTTACCCAAATATGATATTAGAAAGGCTTAATGGAGGTTTGGCCAATATTATGTTTTATACCCGTGCACTTCTCATGCTTTTTCCAATATGAGATTATTTTAATCCACGCATCTCAAGATCAAGATATGTTATGACACATGTAGAGACTAGTCTCTCAGAGATCAAGAGGTGTTATGGCACATGTAGAGGCTAGTCTCTCAAAGGCATGTCGACGGCTCTCTTACAGTGGTGTTATAAAGTATAAATCCATATAGATGGCTTTCTTACAGAGGTGTTATAAAGTACAAATCCACACAAGTGTTCAATTAAGCGCTGATAACATATTAAATTTATATATATTCACGAACGAGAGGGCGATATAATTTTATATTTATATTCATATGAGTGTACACGGGCTTTGAATATAGACGAGCTCCATCCAATAAGACTTAAGGTTTATGGAGGTTTGGCCGAACTTATGTTTTATACCCACGTACTTCTCATACTTTTTCCAATGTGATGCTATTTTAATCCACACATCTCAACATTTATATATGTATGTATAATGAATAATTTTGCATCCAACTCCAAACTAAGTAGATGATGACCCAACTAAGGTTTTAAGTACATATTTTTTAATCATGACTTGATTAAATCCAATTAAAATTCTTAGGTAAAGCAAAATGTATGTGTTTAAAGCTAACAAAGATCATAGCGCGAGTATAAATTTTCAAATCAAGTAAAGGCTTTAATGTAAAGGAGTTTCGAGTGAAGGGGTGGAAATTAACTTTTCAGCCGGTTCCAAGCTAAATAGATGGTGATCCAAACCAAGGTTTAATGGTAATGCGATTTAGAAGAAAGGGGCAAAGATAATTCTGCGGCCAAAGAAGACAAAAAAAAAAGCAAATCTTTTCCCCTATAGTTTTATAATATAATATATTAGCAAGGGGAGCCATGCCATAATACTATTCTCACATTTAATTTGGATTGCTAAGTAATTATAGAGCATATCCATCACTTTGAAAAAAAATGTATAAATTCTTTTTTTTGTGGTTATAGATCAATTGCATCTGGTGACAATAAAGTTCCAACATAAGACGGCTAAATTTATCTCGGTATGCTAGAAAGCTGGCAATAAATTAAATAACATTCATTTCACTTGTCATGCTAAAAACATGCAAGATTAAATCCAAAAAAGGAGAAAAAGAGAATAAGATGGGGGGAAAAGAAAACTAAGCTATCAAACGTGCCAAAAGAATTGCAAACAGAAGAAAAATGAATTAAATTTTCATGTAATAATATAATGTCAACTGCTATTATACATACTGTCAAAAATAGAAATCTCATTCTGATATGAAATTCCTAAAATATCTAAATTATTGTTTCATTACTAAAAAATCTTCAAATTATTGTTTTGTATCTATTTAAATATCTTGAGTCAAAGAATGAATATCCTGACTCTCTAGAATCTTATTTCATAAAACAATTGAAAACTTAGGTTCTACTTTTAAAAAAATTCAGACCGGTGAACATTATACAGTACTTTCTCCATATTTCGTCTTGATTGCTCCAAGTAATGTATAAATGACGAATGAAGTGAGAATATTACTTTATATATATCTGCTTATACAGAAATATAGAATTGTCTGAGTGTTTAAATAATAGAATTGCAATTGTTAGCAAAAAAAAAGTTATATATATATATATATATGAGTAAAGGTTTTTCAGCAATGGTAGAAAATTATTAATAAATATAGGATACATCAAATATTTTTCAATTTCTTTGTTATTCTAAAACCTGCTAGATCAAAATCCAAAAGAGAAAATCACAAAATGGAAGGATAGAAGAGAATCTAAGTTCTTAACATGCCAAGAATATTGCAAAAGCGAATAAATTTCCTCTAGATTTCCACCTAACGAAAAACTCACAATTTTTCTATGTTTTCGCAACTACATAATGTTTTCTGTTGTTATATATACCATTCAAAAAAGTATATCTCTATTTGGTAATTCAGAAAAAATATCTAAATCATTCTTTAAATACAAAAAAGCCGTCAGCTTGTTTCATGACCATTTATTTTATTAAGTAAAGAAATCAAGATCGTAATGTATTATTTCAGTAGCCAATTAACTTGGCAATGGACATATATTGTGTGGTAAATTAGTTGCGATTGTCAAGAATTAATTTTCCAAGCTTTCAAGGATCCAACATTTATTTTCTAACCTAGAAATACTACTCATATAATGAGATGGGTTTTGAAGGAAATAAGGGGTCTAACCTAGATTTTGTCACATCCAAACGAAAAAGAGAAGGGAATATTACCTGGAATATGCTCTCATATTGCTTTTATATAGATATTATAGATAGATTGATAAATTGGAGGATTAGCTAGCTAGAAGAATTTTTTTTAATAGAATGGGAGTTAATTATTTTGGTTCTTGCTAAAATGATTGTGGTTTTTTCCATTCTTAAACTGAGCCCAAGGGCCAATTTCTTGGATGGATGGCCCAAAATTAGTTATGACTATGCTTAATGTTTTACGTTTAATCGCGAAAAAAGGTGCCTTGAATCTTTTCAAAAATTAGAGCACCCTACCCACCCTCCACCCCGGACAAAACACACACACACACACAAAATGCCTTGAATTATTTCGTTTTCATTATCCAATATTTATGCTCAATGCATATATAAGGAAACAGAAAATCAACCGATAAACGCACTAAATATTAATACCGATGAGCTTTTGCTCTCAAGAATTTAAGCATGGAAGATGTTGCACGCTTTGAGATTGTCCGGTTACTATATAATAGAAATACAAAAATTTTGAAGAAAATTTTGGATATAAATAAATTGAGTTTTTTTTTTAATATATACCCTTTTTAAATTTTCAAAAATCTCCCTTTCAAATTTGATATTCTAAACATCCCCCTTAAAACATTTAAGTTATCCAAATAATCCTTGACGGTTAATTTGACCCACCATCTGAGGGGATATTTCTACATATAGCTGTTTCGGGTAGGGAAATGACGAAAATACCCCAACGGTCACTTATTCTTCGTAAATCAAATTAGGGTATTTCTAGGGTTAGGGATTTCTAAAAATTCAATTTAGGGTTTTTTTTAATATAAAATTATAGTTATTCCTCTAATTCATTGATGAAAGATATTTTGGGTTACTTACATTAGAAATCATGTAGCTGAAGGAAAACCCTTACTATACCCTAAAACGAGATCCTGATCGGCCTCATACAACCATAGTTAGTTTTTGGACGTTAAAATGTAACGTATGGAATATTTGGATTAACGGTGTATTTAGAAGGGGATACTTGAAATATCGAATTTAAAAGAGAGATGTTTGGAAATATAATTTTAAAAATAGGGGTATATAAAAAAAACCTTATTAAATACTAAATCTCTAAGGGGACATGTGTTTCTTATTTTTCTTAAAAAATCACAAAAAATTCCCATAGGGCATTTGTTATATTCTCGTTTTCCTAAGAAGAAATTAAAATTAATAATAAGAAGAAAATTTTCTTCGCAAATTTCTTACTCTCTCCTTAAAAAGTTGATAAAGGAAATAAAAACTTACACATGTCTCCATAATTCTTATTATTTACGTTTGCGTTATAAGCGTTCTCAAATCTATTTTATTTTAACCCTTGCTTTTTTCTATAATTGAGATTTAAAAACCTATTCTTACAAATATTCAAAATAAAATGGAAACCAGATAAATATTCATGGTATTTCAAAGAAACTGAAGCCCAGACAGAATTTAATAATCATTCTTTGATGGTCTCTTTTTTTTTGCCAAAAATCATTCATTGATGGTCAATGGTAATAATTGTTGCATCATCCATGTCATATTCTGGCAATTAAAATTATAACTATTTTATTTAATTATTTTCCAGACATCAATTTGCACAACAATTTCATGTTTTAGCTAGTTGGATTTTACACATTCCACTTTAGTGCTGCTATATAGTTCTATCTTTTATTGGTCTAAATATCTTTTTTTCCAAGTTTACTTTAAATATTATATCATTTCCTTGGTTCGATTATACATAAACTATAAATGCTTTTGATTATATTTGAATCTGAATGTTTCTCTTGTTATAGCACCAAAACTCTAATACTCTCTCTGATAAGGCTCATAAATGGGAATTCCCCAGATTACGACACATTGCAGATGACGCGTCGTCTACGTAAGCCTACTAGATTCATGGAGGCTGCGAAGTCGGAATCAATATGACACATGGAAGACTTTCCTCGGACCCCGTCTACGAGATTGCACCCGACCTTTTGGAGATCTCCTCAGAGTACCTTCCCTATGCGCCTAGCAACCAGCCAACGGCTTGCCTTCAAACTATCCTACAGCTGAGCTTCCTAAGCCTCCTCGCTCGTCTCCGAGCTATTACAGAGCTGAGATTTCTCAGCTCATTTGCTCGTCTCCAAGCTATCACAGAGCAGAGATTCCTCAGCATCCTTGTTTGGCCGGGAGCACGAAACTTGAACACCCCCGTAATGGCTCCGTATATCTCTCCACAACGAGATCTTCGCCGGCCCACGTCCCGTAGTAGTGTATCTTACCATTAATGGGCGTATCTCGCCATCAATGGGCGTATCCCGCCATCTACACGAACGTGACGCAGGTGCGTAACGGACGGCTAGAATCTCGCATCGGCTCGCTCCATGCGACCGCTATATAAACCCCTCTTCCAGACAATTCAGGTAATGGGAACTCATTCCAATACGCCGCTACCCTGTCATTATTCCTTAGTACTTACTTGATCGTCGGAGGGTCCTACGGTGGTTACCCACCCTAAGACTTCCCTTACAGGTAACTTGGCATCAACGATAACTCACTGAGATCCACACGTTCAACCCTCACACCAGATTTCAACCGTTCAGAACCGCTTACAGTAAGATCGACGGAGGACAACTACTGAAGGAAATTTTGACCTCCATCAATTGGCACCGTCTATGGGAAGCAAGAAGCTCTTCCATCCAAAAAGTTGATCTTCCGCCTTCGATTCAATAGCAAGCGACAATCGCGACGTCCCCAGCATGAGTCGCCCCGTCCTCCATAACGGAGGCGGGAGCGGTCCAACTTCCCCTCCTAACGTCATCAACGCCTTGTCCGCTTGGATCGATAGGCTCACAACGATGGTGGATGCGATCGTCCTCGTCCAAGCGGCCGGCCGTATTCGCCAAACCGCAGTTTCCCCTCCCCGGAATGACGACGTACGCAAGAAGACGGAAGTGCATGCTCAGTCCCTCGACCTCACTCGCGCTCATCTTGATGTTACCGGACATCAGCGTGTCGATTCCGGCAGTCATGACCCGCATGCGGGGAATGATTTCATGACCTGTTGGGTGCCGAACAGCTCGACACCCTGATCTCAGGGCAGACCAGGATATCACTTCGACGCCCCCCGCGTTTTCTCGCCCCATGAAGAGGTGTCGGTTAGATCGCCTGGTTCCAAGCAAGACCCATGCCGCCACTTCCGTCGAGGCCACGCATACGGCGAACGTCGGGACTATCCACGAAGGATCCACCTCGAAGATTTAAGGAATGTGATAGAACGAAGCCGAAACCGCTCCATCGCGCAAGCCCGAGCAGAGATAGCAGGCGCTCTGACTATGAAGAATCCTCGGGATACCAACAACGAATCGAGGCCCTCGAAAAGAAAATCAAAGACATACGACAGGATGACCGCACAGCCGGCGAAGGGGCGAGGTACTCCGCCGATTCACTCACGAGGCCCTTTACAGAACAACTACTAGCTGAGTGTGTCTCGTCCAGGAACAAGCCGCCCAAAGTGGCCCTCTTCGATGGGAAGTCCGACCCGAAGGACCACTTGGACGTGTTTACGGCGGGCATGAGCTTCCAAGACAACTCGGATGCGGCTCAATGCCGAGCTTTCCCCACCACCCTCATCCGCGCTGGCCGGGATTGGTTCTGAGGGCTCGCGTCGTGCTCGATCTCAACCTTCGACGAGCTGGCGACCCAATTCCTTGGTCATTTCGTCGGTAACCGACGACAGAAAAAACGGTCGACTACCTGTTCACCATCAAGAGCGGAGATAAGTAATCCTTCAAGGGGTACATCACCCACTTCTACAATGCCCTCTTAGAGGTTCCTGAGCACCATGACGAAACGGTTATCACCGCCCTAAGGTCAGGTCTTAGGCACAAAGAGTGGCTTCACTCTTTTGCATTACCGCAATCTAAGACCATGGCCGAAATAAAAGTATGGACCGAGCGATAAATCCAACTCGAGTCAGAGGTGAACGCCAACTTGCCCCGGGGCGACCAAGCAGACCGAAAAAGACTGGACAGAGAGAAGAAAAAGAATGCCGATAGTCCAAAACCCTGTTCCCCGAGGTTTCATGAGTACACTCCTCTGAACTTCTCCCAGACAGAGCCGCTAGAGGAGGCTAAGGGCAAGAGTTTTTGAAGCTCCCGTCGGCTACCCAGAGGACGGGCAAGCGACTTCGCGGCCCGTACTGCGCCTACCACAGGTCGCAGGGGCACCCGACCGAGAGTTGCAAACAACTCTGTGACTATATTTAGAAACTGATCCGCTCTGGTCACATAGCGAAATACCTACAAGCCAATCGGCAGGTGGAGCAGGAGCAAAAGGATCAACCCCCTCCCGGGGAGTTAACAATCGGGCAGATCATGGTCAAAACCAAAACCCAACCTAACTCTCCCCAACCCGACCTGACCCGACTCAACCCGACTCGACCCGCTACCACCTTTCTTCTTCTTCTTCGCTCCTTTTCTTTTTCCCGCCACAAACCCAACGACCGCCCTCTTCTCGCCCTCGCCCACGATCCAGCCCTTGTCGACGCCGCCCCGGCTCGCCAACTCCCCGCCCTCCACCAAATCCTCTCCCCCCAACGGCTCCCCTCTCTCTCCCCCTCGCCGACGTCTCCACGAGATCCGTTCAACCTGTAGGGTGTTTTTCGTCACCCCATTGAGATGGGAATACGCGCGCGCTTGTCAGGCACATTACAGATTCCCCCTGCCTAGAGTAGGCTGAGGTTTATTGATTGCGGGGATCCAAATCTCCGTCAGCCATGGACTAAGCTGCCGTTAATTACCCCTCGCTTTTTGAGCGAGAGAACCTCCGATTAACGGGTCAAACCTGTCATGCGAACTCAATGTGCAGTGTACATGTGTTGTGTTTTGAAAGGGGGTTTTGGATATATCAGGGGCCTCGCAGAGTTTTTTACGGGGGTCCCGCTACCCGGATAGCGGGCTGGGGGTCAAGGGGGCTGGCAGCCTCCTTGCGGGGTGCGGGACAGTGCCCCGTTAGAAATTTTTTCTAACGGGGGAGGTATTTTTAGTGTGGAGTATGTGTGTGTGTGTGTGCGCGTGTATGTGTGTGTGTATGTGTGTGTAAGGGAAAAGGGGGCATCCAAAGGATGCGTGGAAGAAAGCGCCAGCGCTTTGGGTGCTAGCGCTTTGAGCGCAAGGGCGCTAGCGCCCCATGTGCCAGGCACGTGGGCGCTCGGGCGCTAGCGCCCCATATGCCAGGTACGTGGGCGCTCGGGCGCCCCACGTGCCAGGCACGTGGGAGCTCGGGCGCCAGCGCTATGAGCGCAAGAGCGCTAGCGCTAGCGCCCTTCGTGCCATGCACGTGGGAGCTCGGGCGCTAGCGCTCTGAGCGCAAGAGCGCTAGCGCCCCACGTGCCAGGCATGTGGGCGCTCGGTCACTAGCGCTTTGGGCGCTATCGCCTCACGTGCCAGGCACGTGGGCGCTCGGGAGGCAAAAGGGACTTGGTCCCTGCAATGGGAGTTGTACTCCCAGAAAGGAGCACTTATTATTTTGTGTTTGTGTGTGTGTATATATATATATATATATATATATATATATATATATATATATATATATATATATATGAGGTGTTAAACTCCTAGGATATTTTGAAGCTGATGAAGGGGCTTCTCCCCTTGAGCTCTGGATCTTCCCCAAAGTGGGGTTTCTGGAGATGTGTCTCCTTCTTCTTCCTGTCGTTTGGTCGGATCTTGGAAAAAGGATGTGAGACTTAAAAATCTTCCCTTTTTGAGATCTAATGGCAGATCCAAGTTCCCCTTTGTGGATTTTGTGGTGAAAAACTATTTAGTTTTGGAAAAGGAAGAGTAAAACTCTTGATTTAATTCAAAAGAAAGAAGAAGGTTTTAGAACCTTGAGGAAGGAGAAAGAGACACATGCCCTAATTTTTGGAGAATGAAAAGTCTATGCTTTATTCATCATCATGTTGCCTTATATAGACTTACATGTTTACATATAGCCCCTTGGGCTTTACAAAATGGCATTTTGCCCATCCCATGGCTCATGTGCCATTTCTTTTTTGCACATAAGCCATGGGCTTACAAAATATTGGCTTTATGCCCATTTTGCATACATTTGTGCACAAAAAATTACATGAAAATTATTTGTTACCTGATTTTTTATTTTGGCATGGGGAGGGCCATCCGCTTCATGTTCGGACTCGACTCGGGCATGAGCCCACTTGATCTGGGCTTAGGCCCACCTGGCTTGGGGTTGACCTTGACTTTGACTTGGTCAACTAGGGGTGCAAATTTTGACCCCAACACAACCCACGACCGAGCTTTCCCCCAACTAACCCTGAGATCTCGGAATCGGCCTTCCTTCTCCCCTCAACGTCTCCCGTCCTGTCTCTTTGTTGGCTATAGTGCCCTCAAGTCAATTATTGGATCGCAGGCACGTGAATGCAATGATTGAGGGATGACATATACCGGTAGAACAGTCTTACTCAAAATGATAGTATGCTATATGGTTTGTCTTCATCATCATGTACATGCTTCAGGTTACATTACAGATCACTATTATATATTGATAGAGCCCATAGGATTCTTGCTTGACTACCAACAGTATGATGGCGATCATATACGTAAGAGTTGGATGGTCTATAAGCACATCCTTAAAATGTCCCTAGTCATGGGAGTTTCGAGACTGGGCATCGATACTCCAAGATTAGACTAGTGTATACGGATCGAGACCCCGATGAGAGGCGGTGGCCGGTCTCACAAGCCATTGGTGTTAGTTGGTTCACCTAAGATGTATATGTTGAAGTCGAAAATTGCATCTCGGTTGACCAAGTCAAAGTCAAAGTCAACCCCAAGCCAAGTGGGCCCATGCCTATATCGAGTCCGAACATGAAGCGGCCGGCCCCCCATGCCAAAATGAAATCATGTAATAAATAATTTTTATGTAATTTTTTATGCATGAATGTAAAAAAAATGGGCATAAAGCCAAATTTTTGTAAGCTTGTGGCTTATGTGCAAAAAGAAATACCACATGAGACATGGGATGGGCAAAATGCCGTTTTGTAAAGCCCAGGGGGCTATATGTAAATATGTAAGCCTATATAAGGCAACACGATGATGAATAAAAGATATACTTTTTTATTCCCAAAATTAGGGCTTGTGCCTCTTTCACCTTCCTCAAGGTTCTAAAGCCTTCTTCTTCTTTTGAATTAAATCAAGAGTTTTATTCTTCCTTTTCCAAAACTAAATAGTTTTTCACCACAAAACCCACAAATGGGAACCTGGATCTGCCATTAGATCTCAAAATGGGGAGATTTTTAAGTCTCCCCCCTTTTTCCAAGGTCTGGCCAAACGACAGGAAGAAGAAGGAAACCCATTTCCAGAAACCCCACTTTGGGGAAGATCCAGGGCTCAAGGGGAGAACCCCCTTAATCAGCTTCAAAATATCTTAGGAGTTTAACTCCTCATATATATATATATATATATATATATATACAAAAAATAATAAGTGCTCCTCTCTGGGAGTACAACTCCCATTGCAGGGACCAAGTCCCTTTTGCCTCCCGAGCGCCCACGTGCCTGGCACGTGAGGCGCTATCGCCCTTGCGCTCGGAGCGCTAGCGCCCAAAGTGCTAGCGCCCGGGCGCCCACGTACCTGGCACGTGGGGCGCTAGCGCTCTTGCGCTCAGAGCGCTAGCTCCAAAGCGCTGGCGCTTTTTTCCACGCATCCTTTGGATGCCCTTTCCCTTTATATATATATATATGTGTGTGTGTTTGTATATATATATACATACACACACACACATACTCCACACTAAAAATACCTTCCCCCCCGCTGCCCCGCACCCCGTAAGGAGGCTGCTAGCCCCCTTGACCCCCAGCCCGCTATCCGGGTAGCGAGATCCCCGTAAAAACTCTGCGTGGCCCCCGATATATCCAAAACCCTCTAAAACACAACACTGCACATTGAGTTTGCATGACCAGTTTAACCCGTCAATCGGAGGTTCTCTCGCTCCAAATGCGAGGGGTAATTAACGGCAGCTTAGTCCGCCGCCGGAGATTCGGATCCTCACAATCAATAAACCCCAGCCTACCTTAGGCAAGGGGAATCTGTAGTACACCTGACAAGTGCGCTCGTATTCCCATCTCAATGGGGTGACGAAAAACACCCTACAGTATACAGGTGCTCATTAGGTTATGAGTACACTGGACGGACTCGCCGGGAACATGCTAGTTGGTATTATACCTATTGTCAGATAGCAGTTCCTAGGTGGCATGTGTACAGGTTAGTCTGTCGACTTGAGATCGTCATTTGTCTCATGTGAGTTCCCACTGTGCTTTGATTACTACCCTACCATGGCTCAAAAGAGTCATGAAAACAGGTTTTAGTTGGGTACAGTCCCGAGCCACATGGAGGCAGTGAGCAGATCGTCAGGGGATTCGTCTCTCCCGGTATTAGGGATTGATGTCGCGGTGTGCACGGGTGGCCATCACCAGAAATCCTCGGCCGAGATAGACGAGAATTACCGATCTAGGATCCGTAGTTTCTGAGGTGGTGATAGGTTTCATACCGACACTAAATGTCGCGTTATTAGGGGTCTGACTTTATCCACCCCCTAGACTCGATATGTGATACTCATAGATGAACAGATCAGACTGTACAGATATTGTCACTGTCAGGCTCAGTAGGGTTTCAGGATGAGTTTGCTCGTCGGCCTCCCTTTCGCTCAATATCTGGGTAGCCGTTGCGTATAGCTAGTGCCACTGACGTGCTTGTGGTTAAACCCACTGCCAGCATATTGACGAGTCTTTAGAGTCCCACACAGAGGGTTTCCCTGGTTCGGGCTAAACATTGTAGAGGTCGTATGGTTTTTATGGTAGGGTTCGATCATATTCGTGCACTTGTGCACGGATCATGATATGACGGATAATACTAGTGGGTTTTGGTTTAAGCCGGATCCTAGTATTATATTGTTGGATTATTTTCGTCTCGTTGTATTCGTATTCAGTCAGAATACGGATGCGGGTATGTATATACGGATGAGAGATATTCTTGTAATTCGTTACAAGATTACTTTAGTTGACGCCATTTATTTTTCTTTATTAAACATTTAGTTTTAATGTTTGATAATGGTGAAAAGTGTGAGTGTATGTTTTGGGCTGTGAGTGTGAGTTTTGTCATGGATTCATTTATGATGCACATGTGTCATATTTGATTGATTATTGGTTTGGTTGTGAGATATTTCTTGAGGCAAGGCAGATATTTCTTTGCTGAAGGTTCCCAACTAGATAGGTCAGGTAGTTTTACTGAGTTTAGGCTTCTTAACTCGACTTGTTGGGCCGGTGAAATCTTGTCCGGTTTTTCTTTAGTTGCTATCATCAATACCTCATAACTCATCAAAAAGAAAAAAGGCAGCAAACACTTATTTTCTGTCAGTCCATGTCACGCACCCCACGAGCCTGCGGGGAGGCGGAATATATGAAAAACGATTATCAAAGGTTCGTAACACGGACTTGAGCACACGGATCGTATCTAAACCATTACTAGCAAACTATGAAAGGTTTAACTAGTCGGATTCGAAGTTATACCTCACGTTACTTGTCCTTCGGGTCTTCATCGCCGTCCTCCACTCCTCGTAGGATCTTTGGAACGTCGGCACCTCAACGGCCTCCTCGAGTCAAAAACGATCCACCCGAGAGCTCCTACTCCAAGCTTGATCTCTAACTTGAGATAACTAGGTTTCTTTAGTTGCTAATCAAAGTCACCTAGGTGATATAGAGTGAGGTTATGGATTAATTAGTCTATCTAATCCTTGATCTCAACACATGAGGGGTAGGATTAGGGTTTGAAGAGAGAGTGAGCTTGAGGAGAGAGAAGGTGAGCATGAATAATGATATAAAAGCTTCTCACTTCTAATATATTATGAAGCATAAAGAAAAACAAATAAATAAATCTAAATGATTCATCATCATGCTTCATTAAATATATGCAATGAATCATCAAGTGAGTCATTAAGCAATAAATGCTTCATTAACTCACTTGAATGATTCATCTAAATGAGTCACAAATGCATTTAATTTAAATGCCACCTAAACTCTCAAGTCATCAAGCTTCTAGAAGCTTCCCGCCAAATTACGAGAACGCCCCTCCTATCCGTGAAAACACGGAAAAATTTTAGACTGTATAAATCCAATAGTCCGATACTAGAATCTGGCTTAAACCAAAGCCGGCTAGTAAAAACTGTCCGAACGTCGTACGTGCGTAAACACACGTATGCGTCCGAACCCTTGTCGTAAAACCATGCGACCTCTATATCGTTTCGCCTGGAGTAGGGAAACTCTCTGTGTGGGACTCTAAAGACTCGACACTACGCTGGTAGTGGGTTTAACCACAGACCGCAAGCGGCACAAGCTGTACGTAACGGTCCCCAGGTAGATGTCGATAAGAAGGCCGATGAGGAAACCCATCTCAAACCCCTACTGAGCCTAATGCGACAATCTCCGTACAGTCCGGTCTGTTCGTCTAAGACCATCGCATATCGGGCTTAAGGGGCGGCAAGCGTCAGTCCCCTAATAGTGGTATAAGTCGTGTCGGAGCGTAGCCCATTACATCCTGAGAAACTATTGGAACCTACCAGTAAATCTCGCTTGCCCTGGCCAGGGACTTTGCGTAATGGCTCTTTGACACAGCGCGATATCAACTTCCTTTACCGGGAGAGACGAATCCTGTTTAACCGCCACTGCCTCCAAGTGCTCGGGACTGCACCCAACTGCTACCTGTTTGCATGACTCCTTTGAGCCGTGGTAGGGTAGCAATCTAAGAACAGTGGGACACACTTGAGGCGAAGTAGCAGTGTCAAGTCTGCGGACTATGCTGTACTCATGTCACCTGGGAACTGTTAACTGACGACGGGTATAATACCAACCAACAGTTCCCCTGCGAGCCCTGTCCGGTGTACCCGTAACCTAACGAGCACCTGTCTACTATCTCTAGTACGACGTACTGATGGCTGTGGGACAGACCATCTCCCCAACTGGGATGAGAAGCGTACACACTAGTCTACTCCGGAATATCGATGCCCTGTCTCGATAATCCAACGACCAGGGTCTTGTATAGGATGTTGCTTATAGACTACCCAGCTCCCACTAGTGTGACTGCCATCACAACGCTGGTAATTAAGCAAAGATCCTATGGGCTCTACTAATATGTTACAAGAAACATATGCACATATTAAAGAAGAAACAAACCAAGTAGTATACTACCATTTTTAGCAAGACTGATATATAACTGTGAATATCCCAAGCTTCCATTAAGTAATATACAAGCTAGTATGATACAACAATGGCCCCTAGGGCATATACACTAACAATCTCCCACTTGCACTAGGGCCATGTGCTGGCATATCGCAGACCTATCATCTCGAATAGCCTCTCGAACTGTGTCTGAGGAATGGCCTTTGTGAATGGATCAGCAGTGTTATTCTCTGTATCTACTCTCTTTACCTCGATCTCCCTGCGATCTACGATCTCCCTGATCAGGTGATACTGCCTTAAGATGTGTCTGGACTTCTGATGGGACCTGGGTTCCTTCGCTAAAGCTATAGCGCCGTTGTTGTCGCAATACAGAGGTATTGGACCAACACTGGTAGGAACCACCTGAAGTTCTGTGAGGAACTTCTTCATCCAGACAGCTTCTTTTGCAGCATCGCAAGCAGCTATGTACTCCGCTTCTATCGTTGAGTCAGTAACGGTCTCCTGCTTGGAACTCTTCCAACAGACCGCCCCTCCATTGAGGGTAAAGACATAACCCGACATGGACTTGGAGTCATCCTTGTCACTCTGGAAGCTGGAGTCGGCAAAGGCCTCGATCTGGAGGTCTTTTCCGCCATATACCAAGAACATCTCCTTAGCCCTCCTCAGGTACTTGAGAATGTTCTTTACTGCTATCCAGTGCTTCTCCCCTGGGTTTGCCTGATACCGGCTTACAACGTTCAATGCGTATGCTATATCTGGTCTGGTACATAACATCGCATGCATTATAGAGCATACCGCAGAAGCGTAGGGTATAATCGACATGCGATCCCTTTCCAAATCAGTCTTGGGAGACATCTCTTTGGAGAGGGTGATTCTGTGACAAGCCGGTAGGTTACCGCGCTTAGAATCTTCCATACTGAATTTTTTCAATATGGTGTCTATGTACCTGGACTGCGAAAGTCCCAACATCCTCTTTGATCTATCACGATAGATCTGGATCCCCAGAATGTAGGTGGCATCACCCAGGCCCTTCATGGAGAACTTCTGTGACAAGAATCTTTTGACCGACTGTAGCATAGGAATGTCATTTCCTATTAGGAGAATGTCATCCACGTACAAGACGAGGAATACAACAACTCTCCCTATAATCTTACTGTATATGCATGGTTCATCTGGATTTTTGATAAAGTCGAATTCTTTGACAGTATTATCAAAACAGATGTTCCAACTCCACGATGCATGTTTTAGTCCATAAATGGACTTAAGCAACTTGCACACTTTACCGCTGCTCCCACTCTGAATGAATCCCTCTGGCTGATCCATATAGACGCACTCTTCCAAATTACCATTTAGAAAGGCCGTCTTTACGTCCATCTGCCAGATCTCATAATCATGGAAGGCAGCAATAGCAAGAAGGACCCGAATGGATTTGAGTATAGCCACTGGAGAAAAGGTTTCGTCATAGTCCAAACCAGGTCTTTGACGGAAACCCTTTGCAACAAGTCTAGCCTTATAGGTTTCAACCTGTCTATCTACACCAATCTTCTTTTTGAAGATCCATTTGCATCCTACGGGTTTTACCCCATATGCAGCAATGTCCAAAGTCCATACTTTGTTAGTGTAAATGGACTCCATTTCGGTCCGCATTGCATCCAGCCATTTTACCGAGTCACCGCTCTGAATGGCTTGCTGGAAGCTAGTAGGGTCATCATTTTCAATGATGCAATCTTCTCGATCCCCGTCTATGAGAAAACCGTAGTATCTCTCGGGCGGATGAGACTGCCTACTACTTCTGCGGATAGGCGCTGGTATGTCTCTTTCTTCTGAAACCTCTGGTTCTACCATACTTTCAGTAACAGCTTGTGGTTCTGGAATTTCTTCCAGTTCTACTGCGCTCCCACTCTTCTGATTTTCTAAAAATTCAGCTTCTAAGAAGTGGGCATGACGAGAAACAAAAACATTTTGTTCCTCTGCGTAATAGAAACAATATCCCTTGGAGTTCTTTGGATATCCCACAAACTTGCATTGTATTGAGCGTGCCTCGAGCTTGTCCGCATGCTGCTTCTTTACAAAAGCTGGACATCCCCATGTCTTAATGTGCTTAAGATAGGGTTTCTTCCCACACCACATCTGATATGGTGTGGTAGGCACAGTCTTAGTTGGAACTCGGTTCAAAAGGTATGCAGCTGATTCTAGTGCATATCCCCAGAATGATCGCGACAACTCAGCGTTACTCATCATGGAACGTACCATATCCAATAGGGTTCGGTTCCGTCTCTCCGATACACCGTTATGTTGTGGAGTGTATGGAGGAGTAAGCTGAGAGAGAATTCCATTCTCTTTTAGGTAATCCAGGAACTTGGCACTCAAGTATTCACCACCTCGATCCGATCTCAGTGTCTTGATACTTTTGCCTGTTTGTTTTTCTACTTCATTCTTGTATTCTTGGAATTTCTCAAAGGCCTCAGATTTATGCTTCATCAAGAAGACATATCCATACCTAGAGAAATCATCCGTAAAAGTAATGAAGTAGGAATAACCACCTCGCGCATGTGTAGATATTGGACCACACACGTCACTGTGTACGAGTCCCAAGAGCTCGCTCGCTCTTACTCCGTGTCTAGTAAATGGAGTCTTTGTCATCTTTCCTATGAGACAAGATTCACAAGTAGCATAAGATTGATATTCGAACGGATTCAAATATCTTTCTTTATATAACTTAGTTAATCGTATTTCATTGATTTGACCTAGTCTACAATGCCATAAGAAAGTCTGATTTATTTCTGGAGACTTTCTTTTAAGTGTGTTCTGGACATTGAAAACCTGAGCTTGACTCAATACGTATATACCGTCATCTAATGTACTGTACCCAATCAGAACTTGATTTAGGTGGATGTGAACTACATCGCTTACGAATGTAAAATCATATCCCTCTCTCGAAAGTGAGGATACCGATATGATATTACAAGTCAAACTAGGTACGTATAAACAGTTACGTAGAATCAATATCTGCCCATTTGTCAAACCTAGGTGATATTCTCCCACGGATTCAGCGTCCACGCTCATTCCGTTTGCAACTCTGAGAGACAAATCACCTATCTTTATAACTCTACGGTTTCTTAAAGCATGTAATGAATTACAGATATAATATCCTGCTCCGGTATCTAGTACCCAGGAAGTAGAGTTAATTGACAAACAGTTCTCAATTACAAACACACTTGAGGCCGAAGCCACAACATGCTTCGTATCTTAGCTACTGGGTTCCAAAGCCCTGCAATCTTTCTGCCAATGCCCAATCTCATAACAATAGGAACATCCCTCTTTAGCTACAACAAGTCCCGAAACTTTTGATCTTCCCTTTCCTCCTACTTTACTAGTGTAAGTAGAGGGTAGGGACTGTGGAAATAAGTCAACATATGACCTGTTTCCCAACGTAGTCTCCAGGTCCTGGAGCTCATCAATATAGCTAGTCATTGTAAGGACGTTGTCTCCTACAGATGACCCGACAGCCAACCTCGCTTGAAATAATTCGTTCGAGGTCTCATATCTTGCGATACGAGATTGCTTTCCATATAAATCTTTGTTATAGAGAAAGATGAAAACTGGGTCCATCTTCTCGTGCTGCTTCTGGTATACACCATCAACTGAAGTCAATACGAGGCACTTGGCTTTTGCTTTATCCTTTTCCCTTGTCTGACGGATATCCATATCCGTGACGATGGAAACTGGACCTGGGACGGCGGGATCTTGAGTAGTAATAGGGTGGTCCAGTTTGTCATAGGCAATGGACATCTGGACAGACCTTTGCCAGTCATATAAGTCAGATTCAGTCAATTTGTTATCTAGATGTAACCTAGTCGTGGTCACAAGGTCACTGCAATGAGAGAAAGAGAAGAAAACATTTTAGCATGATGCTCTTGCAAGTTTAGATTGGTTTTTAGTTTATCTAAACTGGATGGCTCCCACTGTTTCTCGAATCCTTCCTGAAACCATAAAAGAAGAATTAGCCAGGACTATTCTCACCGTACAATACTTGCTTAACCGTTCAGTCAGGCCAGTGTCGATACTTCGAGGGAGGTTTTCCAACGCTTTCGCGAAGTTCCTTAATTAAATAACCTCTTTTCTCTGGGGCCGTAGCCCCTCTGACACCTTTTTCGACACCTACTTGGTTTATAGTATTGATCGTTAAGTGACGAATCTCCTGATAAGTAGCTTGTACTCACAGTAGGATCGGGATCCAAATATCATCATATGATAATGCTGAAGGAATCCTACCAACATTCACCAAACTCCAAATGGTATGCAACATTAGCAAGTTTCAGTTTCTTTAGAAACTCCCGATGTGGATTTTTGCCCCATGCTCTTATGACCTTGACTTTGGCCAACAAATCATAAGTCACATGTCAAGTTCTACCTGTCATTCTCCAGGTTAATTTGAACCCACCCGTACATACCCTTGACTTTGGCCAACAAGGCAGTACGACTGTCCCAAACCAACGCATCTATCTATGCTGCATATGAATATTCAATAGCTACCAAACACTGTGCCTTGATTTTGGCCAACAAACACAGCTTGAATACTATTGACTATCCATATGAAATGATAGAGGGCTACGACTAGTTTTGGCAAAACCATGAACGTAGTGAACTTGATATAATCGAAGGAACCTGATAGATTTTTAAAAGGAGTGGTTAAAGCTCCGCAATTAAAAATTCTGCTCTTTTAAAATAATCGAATGGTTTCTTTTAAATTTGTTCCAACGACTCAACTTTGGTTTATTTTTCTTTGCATTATAATAATGCGTCCCATCAATTATCCTATCATTGCAGAAAACAACGAAAATACCACGTCTTCTTATGCCATTCGCATTCGCCACGGGGTCCCGTCATCACCCGTTAGGTTACTTAACTCACGACAGAGCGGGGGCTGGGCTAGCGCGGGTGTAAAACATAAGTGACGTCTAATACCTATCATATATAGATATTGTACATTCGTCAGACGCAATAATAGGCATTCCAGATCACAGATGAACATTATTGGATATACAAGCAATCCGCGTTTGCTTTGAGCCTGCAACAAAAGACGGATTACACAGTTGTGATGAATAGCCATTACCCCACCCTAGACCCCTACGGGTACGGCAAACTACCCGCCAAGTACCGGAAGTGAAGTGGTCTCCCTCAACAACGTGAGTAGGCCACTAAACACTTCAACGTACCCGGTAGTTTGTGTACCCCACCTTGGGTCTATCCTAGGAGCAAAAACAGTAAAAGAAATAATACAACGGTGGCTACAACCGCAACCTGGATGTGCCCCGCAAAATAATATTACAACATATTACAATTACATCGAATGAATGAATATAATAACCCATCTCAAACCTCGGCTAATCATCACAACAATCCAATACAGTTCATATACACAAACAGTAGAATCATTACAGAAATATGCAACCCCCTGCCAACCGACATACTAGCAGTTAGGGGAGGTTTACGAACACATTAAACATTACAGATAAAAACCCGATTAGCAAATAATTTAGAATATCGATCGACAACCTTTTTCCGTGTCTACCCCAAATGCAAGCCATCATGGAAGTAACCTGGGCAGAAACAAAATATACTAGAAAACAAAACACCAAATATTATGAATTACAGAGCAAATCCGAGTCAACTCAGGGTTGACTCCGCGGCGGATCCGCGGCCAAAAGCACCATTTAGCCGCGGTTCCGCGGCCGTCTTGTCGAGTTGAGTCCTCGTATTTTCCCAGAATTCTTATAATCCCCTGCTGTTAATTTTCAGGCACATCAAATAATTTTTCCGACACATTTAAAATTGACAGAAACTTGAGGGGTCCGGGGTTTTGTTTTCGCGTTCTTCCGACGATCGAAATTCTAATTAGTTGCTAATAAGCTAGTAAAGGTTTAATTGGCTCTGATACCACTGTAAGTCCATGTCACGCACCCCACGAGCCTGCGGGGAGGCAGAATATATGAAAAACGATTATCAAAGCTTCGTAACACGGACTTGAGCACATGGATCGTATCTAAACCATTACTAGCAAACTATGAAAGGTTTAACTATTCGGATTCGAAGTTATACCTCACATTACTTTTCCTTCGGGTCTTCATCGCCGTCCTCCACTCCTCGTAGGATCTTTGGAACGTCGGCACCTCAACGGCCTCCTCGAGTCAAAAACGATCCACCCGAGAGCTCCTACTCCAAGCTTGATCTCTAACTTGAGATAACTAGGTTTCTTTAGTTGCTAATCAAAGTCACCTAGGTGATATAGAGTGAGGTTATGGATTAATTAGTCTATCTAATCGTTGATCTCAACACATGAGGGGTAGGATTAGGGTTTGAAGAGAGAGTGAGCTTGAGGAGAGAGAAGGTGAGCATGAATAATGATATAAAAGCTTCTCACTTCTAATATATTATGAAGCATAAAGAAAAACAAATAAATAAATCTAAATGATTTATCATCATGCTTCATTAAATATATGCAATGAATCATCAAGTGAGTCATTAAGCAATAAATGCTTCATTAACTCACTTGAATGATTCATCTAAATGAGTCACAAATGCATTTAATGTAAATGCCACCTAAACCCTCAAGTCACCAAGCTTCTAGAAGCTTCCCGCCAAATTACGAGAACGCCTCTCCTATCCGTGAAAACACGGAAAAACTTTAGACTGTATAAATCCAATAGTCCGATACTAGAATCTGGCTTAAACCAAAGCCGGCTGGTAAAAACTGTCCGAACATCGTACGTGCGTAAACACACGTATGCGTCCGAACGCTTGTCGTAAAACCATACGACCTCTATATCGTTTCGCCTGAAGCAGGGAAACTCTATGTGTGGGACTCTAAAGACTCGACACTACGCTGGCAGTAGGTTTAACCACAGACCGCAAGCGGCACTAGCTGTACGTAACGGTCCCCAGGTAGATGTCGATAAGAAGGCCGATGAGGAAACCCATCTCAAACCCCTACTGAGCCTAATGCGACAATCTCCGTACAGTCCGGTCTGTTCGTCTAAGACTATCGCATATCGGGCCTAGGGGCGGCAAGCGTCAGTCCCCTAATAGTGGTATAAGTCGTGTCGGAGCGTAGTCCATTACACCCTGAGAAACTACTGGAACCTACCAGTAAATCTCGCTTGCCCTGGCCAGGGACTTTGCGTAATGGCTCTCTGACACAGCGCGATATCAACTCCCTTTACCGGGAGAGACGAATCCTGTCTAACCGCCACTGCCTCCAAGTGCTCGGGACTGCACCCAACTGCTACCTGTTTGCACGACTCCTTTGAGCCATGGTAGGGTAGCAATCTAAGAACAGTGGGACACACTTGAGGCGAAGTAGCAGTGTCAAGTCTGCGGACTATGCTGTACTCATGTCACCTGGGAACTGTTAACTGACGACGGGTATAATACCAACCAACAGTTCCCCTGCGAGTCCTGTCCGGTGTACCCGTAACCTAACGAGCACCTGTCTACTATCTCTAGTACGACGTTCTGATGGCTGTGGGACAGACCATCTCCCCAACTGGGATGAGAAGCGTATACACTAGTCTACTCCGGAATATCGATGTCCTGTCTCGATAATCCAACGACCAGGGACCTGTATAGGATGTTGCTTATAGACTACCCAGCTCCTACTAGTGTGACTGCTATCATAACGCTGGTAATCAAGCAAAGATCCTATGGGCTCTACTAATGTGTTACAAGAAACATATGCACATATTAAAGAAGAAACAAACCAAGTAGTATACTACCATTTTTAGCAAGACTGATATATAACTGTGAATATCCCAAGCTTCCATTAAGTAATATACAAGTTAGTATGATACAACAATGGCCCCTAGGGCATATACACTAACATTTTCTACACAAGCCAAAACTTGAGCTCACACTTTTACCTATGGCTTCTTCTTCAACCTCCACCCATTCCCTCTCATGAGTTGAGAATCCTTGGGTGTTTTGAGACAAAATATTCACACACAATCTCTACTTCATCTTGGGTATCTAGGCTAGCAAACCGGATGCTCGAGTTGTTTCGGTTTTGAGGCGGGAGCCCGTATTACTAATCCTCGACGTAGATCGTCTTCGATGTGGGGAGATCGGAGAGCAAACTTGATCGAGGAAGCCGTGAGGAGCTTGGGACAGAGGTTAAAGACCGAAGGACATGGATCGATCGGTATAACCTCTCTAAACTCTTTTCGTAGAACTAGTATAGGGTTAATGGTACGATCCGTCGTTTAGGGTTCCGTTAGCGCCGGTTTTTAAAAGTTTTTGTTCAGTGTTTGGCCACGGATTGATGGCCGGGATGCTGCCGTAACCCTACATGGTATCAAAGCAAACCCATTAACCACATACTAGTTTGTTTAGACGATGTTAAAGCATCGAAACCGAAACAACTCCAAATCAATTCCAACGATATTCTATTCTCTGTCAAATTTTTCAGAGTCTACTAAAAACATTTTAGCAACCGCAGAAGACTACTATGATGACCACTAGACTGCACCCCAAATACGAACCCATTTTACCTGAAATGACCCGGCCACATTAGGCAAAATTTCGAGCTGGCCGGCCAGAGAAGGGAATTGGGGTTTGAAATTTTGGGTGTGGTCTGGTCTCTGGAATATTGATTCAGTGGTATTGCTTGTTTAGCCCAGTTTGGATATGGTTTTATTCTCAAGTTTGGGGCTATTCGGGGTTATTTCAAAATCGATATTTCTAACACTGTTTAAAGTTTACAGTACTTACATTTCTATCTGCGACCGTGAATGTCATTAGAGCGGTACAACTTGTCTAATTGTTATAGTTCTTTTAGACGGGTTTGCCAACGTGACATTCACGTTGATATTATGTGTTGTACTGTGTTGTTGTGGATTCGTCGTAGTGGATAGCTTGGCTGCAATATTAGTAGGGTTTTGTTTTATTTGTACATTTGATATCGCGGGACGAGCGTCTGACATGTGGACTGCCGTCACTGCTTGTTTGTATATTATTTGTTTGGGGCACGACCGGGTTGAGGTCGATGTCACCATTGTACATATTTTCTTTTCTGTACTAGAATTACCCCGCGATGGAGTGCACGGATTGCCGGGTTCTGGAGGGCAACGGGTCCGCATCTCATGGCGTTGAGAAGGAGGGGGCCTCACTCTAGAATTGGTGGGCTATTCGCCGCATTCGTAAGGGGTACAGGTTGACCAAGGAGGGGTGCTCAAGTTACCGGATTCCGTAAAGTGCCGGATGGCCCATTCACTTTGATGAAGGGGGCTGCCTCGCTTCTGATTTTGGCGGGTAACTTGTCGTGTTCGTAGGGGTCTAGGTTTTCATTGCACAGGCTATCCACACGACCAGGGGAATGTCGGGTTTCACTTGTGGCTCAAAGGAAACCCGGGGCTTCCAGATTATCTGTATTGTTCTGTGATGCTTATCGCTTATCTGTGATGTTGCATTTATCACGCCTGGAGCGATTATTATATATTGTTATATATATACTAGTAGAAGTTGTATATGTTTTACACTCGTGCTAGTCCAGTCCCCGCTTTGTCGTTAGTTAAGTAACCTAACGGGTGATGACGGGACCCGGTGGCGAATGCGGATGGCATATACGTACATCATATTTTCGTTCTTTTGTGGTGTGATTAATTGATGGGACTGCGTTGATTCAAATCAATGCAAGGAAAACAGACCTATTCGATGTTGTTGGAACAATTTTCAAAAGCTGTTATTATAAGGGCGTTTTCTTTTGTTTTGCACAGCGGTATTCGGTTATGAATATCCAACACCTCATTCCACGAGGCAAGAGTCGAGATCTCTTCACCGTGAGTGAATTCTTGGGCAGAAGTTTGCGCCAGGTTAATAACTTCACTATAGTCGTGTAACGACCGTGTTTTCTAATACCGAATAAAATATATTTTATTTAAATTTCTAGTATCAAATAATTATTTACGTGTTTTGTTGATAAAAAAAATATTTTTAAAGTAATGTTAATAATCTCCAAAGCATTGAAATAGGATTAAAGGAATTTTCTAAAATTTATTTATATTTTCCTATGCTTAAAATGTTTTAAAAAAATTTTATAATGCTTTAAAATACTCTACACATTTTTATTATCAATTAAAACAATTAATTCGAACACACACACACACACACGTTCAAAAAATATATCAAGGATAAACTAGATATTAAATAATTATAATAACTAAGCTAAAACCGTAAATATGGGATATATTATTTATTTTTAGCCCAAAATTATTTTTATACTAAAGATAACAATAAAACATATTTTCTAAAATTTTTCCATAATTTTCCCATAGTTTTAACCATTTTTAACAATTTTTTTAAAAAACCAAAATCAATAATTTTTAATAATATGCTGAGTATTTTATTTTAATAAAAAATTTTATTTTTATTTTTAAAACACCTTTAACCTGGACTGTTGGATGCAAGGATCCAACGGTCCAGGACGCTCGGCGGCGCCCACGTGGTGGGGACCACGCGAAACCGCGTGATCCCCCCCCCACGCGGACGCGTGGCATCTTGGCGGCGGCCCTCGAGCCGTTGGATGCAAATCCAACGGCCAGGGTGTGACGGCGGCGGCGGCAATCATCAACTGATGATTCTGCAATCATTTGACGGCGCGGATTTTGGGGAATTTTAACAGATTTTTCGGATTTTATGGTTGGTAAAAAAACCCTATAAATGGGCACTTCAAACACTGATGTCTCACCCCTCAGAACTCCAAAAATTCTGAAAAAAATACCCACGCTTTCGTATTGACGACGCCGACGCTGCGGTTCCACCCAAGTATCGAGAAAAAAAATCGAGCATGGAGTTATTGAGGATTTAGTACAAGCCTACGCTTTCAACCCATCGGCATCCGACTCAAACAAAAGGTAGGACCCGCCTCTCTCCACTCCTCCGTCGCCTTCTTTCTCATAATGATCTTGGTTTCAACTCCAAATCCCTAATCTCATATTAAAATGATACTAAAAACATTCATGCAGGCCGATTTTTTTTGTACCTCTCAACGATGATAATGTTAACCCATGTTTTAATACGGTCTTTAATTACCTCTGTACGAAAAAAAACATTGCACTCCTATACTACCTGAAATATGATATGCTTAATGTCACAATCCACGGGATATCAATTCATCCCTTACATACCCACACTTACCCCTATTACCTTTGTGATCTCGAAACATGTTATTTCCACAAAATACTCTCGTTTTATTAAAATGTTGTATTTGTTTAAAATATCTATATGAGATAAGATATTTGGAATAAATGTTTTAGATACGACATATACATATATTTTACTTACACTTTTTCATCAACTACTGTAATTTTGTTAAATCCCTTCACCTTTTGAAAGGGGATAATACTAAATTTAAATAACGGCATATGGTTTTTCCAACTTAGCTCCTTTCACTCGACAGTATATTTTTATATTAATTCTTCTTAAAATATTAACTAAAGTTTAATGATTTACCCTAATTGGGGAATGTTTTACCTGAATCACCTCGTGGTTACTAGACAATCGTCATTAAAAAGAACACAAATCCTGCCGTCTATGTGCAGCGGTTGTCAACGCGGAGTCATTCTTGTAGAATAGCACCTCTAATAGATTACCCTAATAATAGGGTAATGTTTTACGCGAGTATATCGTGGTTGATAGGCAATCGTCCCTGAAAAGGACATAAATCCTGCCGTCCAAGTGCAACAGTTGCCAACACGAACGTATTTTCTAAAACGTTACCTCAAACTCAGAACACTATAATTTCATAAAATTATTATTTACAATAAAATACCTCAATCCATCCTAAAAATAGATAATTTCATTTAAATATTTTGACCTTTACTAAAAGGTTATTTTCAACAAAGACCATAACCCTTATAAATTATATTTTTCAAAAAGATATCTAAAACTTTATTAAAGGATAATTTTCAAACAAATACCATAACCTTTTTTTAAAAGGATATTTTCTCAGTAAAATATTATGGGTTTCCAAAACGATAAATATTCCAAACATTATGGTTTTCTTATAAACAATAAATATAATTAAACACTATTATCCTTTATTAACTAAGTGTTTTATAAGATGATACGAAGTATCTTACAAACTTAAGAAGATAATAAGATAAAATGAGTGGTTGTGGAAGGCCATATTAAATGAGATCAACTTCTTGATCTCCAGTTTATGACATATACAACACATGATACGGTTAGGGTTAGAATGCGCGGACCTAGGTATGGAATACTTATATATGAGGATCCCTGCAAGCAGGGTGAACATTCCAATGGGTGGACAATTACTAACCCGATATTTGGGCGAATACTAACCCTATTTGAGGGCGAATGATCCAATATGTGGATGACATACAATGTGGAAATTCCATGCCTAGAGGTATACGCACTAACTCTAATTCGTCAAAAACTTTATACTGAACCACGGGGATGGGTAGTTTGATTAGGCAAGGAGATTCGGAACTCGGATTCCCCTAATACTCGATCATGATCCCGGAAAGTGAAACGGTACATTTCACTTCCCCAGTTGTTGTTCCGTAGCCACAACGGAATAATCGCGAGTATCCGGCCCCTTATTTGACAAACTAAAACATTTACAATACCTAATAATACTCAACACTAAAATCACATCATGTGATATACCCACTTGTTACCTTATCTACCTTTCGTTATGAGACACGAGTTATTCAGTATCTTGGACGTGGATATTTTACCAGTTTAGGCTTGTTATTTATTATGGAACTGAAGGGTGGAAATACCTGTGTACTTGAGTGATATTCACGCTAGACAAAACTCCATGTAGTCATGGGACACCTTTCGGGGATGTTCACGCTACCGCATTGATTGCCACCCCAGGCATGAGCACCAGCTAGTCATGGGATACCTCAAAGATACGAGTATGTTCACCAGTCAATTCCATCCATACACACCTTGTTTAACCTGATCTAACTCTCAGACTGAATATCCGTTTGACTTGACTTGAACTTTTACCAAATATATACCTTACACAACCTACTCATATTCACATATATCTCTGTCAACATATCTAATTTGTATATAACCTCATACCTTTATATCCATGTACACCATATTCATTATATTTATACACACCTGTCTGTTTCTATACCTTTACTTCCTTATGAGGCAATCCTACTCGAGTATAACTCGCTGATGGTCCTTCCTTTTCTTCCTTTATCTTTGGAATGTCCATCAGATGAGAATGAGTATTATGGCGATGATCAAGGTGTGGAGCCAACTAATGAAGATTATGCAGACTTGACGATGGAAGATTAACTAGATTTAATTTTTGTTGTTGCCCACATGTTTAGGGCTTTCGTTTCTCTTTTGATGTAATTAAACTACTTAGTTTATTTTACTCTTTCCTTTGGGATGTAATAAAGTTTGGTTAATAGAAATAAATGCCTTCGCTTTTATTACTTTGATTTTGGTACACATCCTGCATGTTAGATATCCATACACTTAACGTAACTGTATTGAATAGACTACTTCAATACAGTTAGGTTGCGGACTTTGCCACGTCACCCTTCACCTTCTTTTGGGAAGCGGGGCATGACAAGTCGATTACTTTTTTGCTTTGCATCATGGTATTCAGTTGGAATATCCTGCACTTCATTCCACGAGGAAAGAGCCGAGATCCTTTCACCGGGAGTGACCTCTTTAACAAAAATTCTCGCCACTATATATTTATAAAATGCTATCCGGTTCCTTCAACGATATCAAGTTCATTATGTTAAAGGTTTTTCGCCAAAAACTATTCGTAGCCCTCCGTCATTTCAGACGGGTAGCACTTAGTATTCATGCTATGTTTGTTGGCCTTCATCATGGCATAGTGTATGGTAGCCATTTGTTACTTTTCTGTTACATAGATAGATGCGTTGGTTTGGGACAGTCGTACTACTATTTTGGCCTTCGTCAAGGGTATGTACGGGTGAGTTCAAATTAACCTGGGCAATGACGTGTAGAACTTGACATGTGACTTATGATATGTTGGCCTTCGTCAAGGTCATAAGAGTATGGGGTAAAAATCACATCGAGAATTTCAAACATAAAGGAATCTTGCCAGGCATGCGCATACCTTTTGGAGTGTGATAACTTGAGTGGATTCCATCAGGTTATCATGTGATGATAGTTGGATCCCGATTCCCACTGATAAGTTGGTTTACTCCTCGGGTGATTTTAGATGATCCCGACTAATTCTCCTTTCAGGTTTGGAGGAGAATTTGAGGATACAGTGGGAGACATCCTGATTAGATAAAGTGATTGACCATTCTGATCTAGATTAGAGTGCACGCTGAGTGTTTCTTTTTTCTCTCTCTCTGGTAGCGACCATGTCCCGACCCTAGACTATAACTCGGTAACCAAGTTGACCGAACCTTCTTAAAACACACTGGTTTTTGAATTGTCGGGGTTGCATACTTCATTGCCACTCCTACTTTTACCTTTTTTTTTCTCCGGAACATTCTGTATCACTACGAAGATCCACATTTATCTTGATTCCTGTTTTGGATTTATCCCGGCTAGTTTTGAGAATCCGTGCACTTTCCTATTTTATGTCCTGTTCACCTGCATTATATCTAACATCTGCATTTTTTCAATATAACAATTAAAGTCAAATAAAATATTTTAAAAATATCTAGCATGGCTTGCATGATACCCCTGACCCTGTGGTAGCATCCGTACCTCGTGTTCTCGTCCCGTTCAGTGAAACGAACTCGTTTGGATAGCTACGTGCACGCTACGTGTATCCGTTCTTGGGGGTATGCATTTTCGTTACCCGGATATCCTATTTTGGTTTTGGTTACTATGTATAATATCTGTATTTTAAAACTAGATTTTAGACCCGATCTAAGCGTGTTTTGGATTATTTTTGTATTAGCCAAAATCTCAAATTTTAAACTAATATTTATAATACGTTTTTACTTCTATTAAAATTTTATCCTTATATCATATTCCCTTTTAAAAATTTTCAAAAGATTTTTAAATTTTCCCTAACCGCACACATACACGCAGATCTCTCTCTCTCTCTCTCTCTCCGCTTATATATTCATTTGTTTTTCCTACGAATCCCATCACCGCCTCCTCACTACGCTCACCGTCTTTCTCTTCTTCCTCGTCTCTCGCGGCCACGAGAAAACCCTAACCCTCGTGCCCGCGCCCCTCGCCTCACCGGAGCTCCGTTCCTATCGCCTCCTTCACCCGACCTCACCCTCGTCCACCTCACATCCTCTCCTTCCACGACCAACCCCGAGCTTGCACAGAACCCCAATCCCGACTTCAAGAATCCACGACCTAGCCTCACCTACACCTCGCCGGAACTCCGACCCCGTCGGCCTCACCCCATCGCCACCACCTTCTCTCCCTCTCTCTACAAACCATCACCACCTCCTCAAACCCGAAGCTTTTTGCAACACCCGAGCCCAATGCTACTATTTTCAGTTACTGTTTGAGTATAATGTGGTACTCATTTCATTTAACTTGCTTGTTTGTTGCTTACTGTAAAATTTACCCGGCAAAGTCATTTCTACATATAACAAATTTTGGTATCTAAAATAAAATTGAAAATATTCATCTTGGCCTACTTGACACCCCTAACCTCGTGGTAGCGTCCGTGCATTGTGTTCTCGTCCCGTTCCGTGAAACGGGCGAGTTTGGACGGCTACGTGCACGTACGTGTGTCCGTTTTGGGGGTATGTTTTTTGATCATAAAACACTTAATTTTAAAATTTGGATCCCGCTTAAAATCCTATTATTTCAATTTCAAATTTTTGGACCCGACCCGGGCGCGATTTGGAAATGTTTTATTTGGCGCCAAAATCCCAAATTTTAATATTATTAAAACCATCGCATATATTTTTCTAACTAACCTGATATCTTACTGTTCATTACCTATCTTTTAAATCTTTAAATTAACCTATATATATATCCTACTGTTCCTTAAAATGTTTTGAATCTTTAATTAATATTTATCCCTAACTAACGATTCCCCTTTAACCAATCGCGTTCCTTTTAATTCCGTGGGCCCCCACCTGCAGAGCTCTCTCTCTCTCTCTCCACTTTCTCTCTCTCTCTCTCATATATTCTCTCGTACTTCTCTTTATCATTCTTTCTCTTCTTGCTTCATGTCTCGTTTCTCATTTTTTTTAACTGTTCTTTTGTTGCAAGAATTCCGTCGTGCCGGTGACGCTTCTCGACGTTCCAGCGAGGTACCCCGACCCGTTTGGTTCCTTTGTTCGTCGTTTGGGTTCATTCCGTGAACCGTGCGCCCGTCGCGAGTTTTCCCCGCCGACGGTTAACGTTCCGTTTTCCCGATTCGCGACCCATCGAGACAAGTTAATCTTGCTACATGCTATATAATTCATTTTATACCTATTTAAATAAATACCATACCTATAGTTTAAATCTAGTGCCTCATGTTTAATTTTATAACGTTTCGATATTCCGTTTGTATCCGTTTATATCATATTAAATCTAGATCATGAAAACTTATCTTGTGACATACTAGATTACATTATACTGCAACCATATCATTTAAAATATATATCGTCGTAATATTTATTATTATTATCTTTAATTAGTTTATAATCTTCATTTTATAATGTTATACATTTGAAAATCTTATAGTTTACACATGAAACGTCGTTGAAAAATCGGATATGACAAATCTGAAATTTACTGTACACCTTATCTTATAAAATTCATTATAAATCATAGAAAAATCATTAGTATACGTTCTTTAGTTCGTTACGAAGATAACTCAGAATACTATAACTCTATGAAATATTTACTTGCAAAATAAATTGTTTAAATAACGTAAAATGCAAATGAAAATGTCTCCAAACTGCTGTCCAGGGAAATTCCAGCAGCAAACTTTCAACTTTGAATGTTTATAACTTTTTGTGGGATAACCTGAGATGCTTATACTTATAAAACTGAAAACCTTATTGAATTATCTTTGTTTTGGTATAAGACACGTCCCTTTTGGAGAACGTTTGTTATTTTTAAGCTATTTTACAAATTAGGGTGACGCTGAATTTCTGAACGGAACTTTCTTGTGCATGGTTAATCAATACCACTTTTATAGTTATTAATCGCTTTGAATATGCTATCCATATTAATATTATTATATCAATATTTATATCACATATCGCTTAGTTGTACATCCCACATTACCATTTTATAGTTTTAAAACTTTTCGGATACCCGTTTGCATCCACCGCATTTAAGATACATATAATTGCATCTGTCACGCCCCGCTTCCCAGAGTACGCAAGATTGGGCACGTGACATAGCCAACCATGCTACCTGTGGATAGGAAGTATCCATCCACAGTCACATTACGGTTGTAAGGTTATCAAGAACAAGATAATAAGCTAATCTAATACATGTCCAAATCCATAATAACAAGAATCAATAAACAATAAGTGCGGAAGCTAATGATCCAATACAATAAGTAAACAGTACGTCCCATAATACGGGCTCACATCTGGAAATGAAATGAAATAAATAAACTAGACCCTAAGGAACTCACAGTTCAGCCTGCTGGCTGAAGTACTCCTGCTCGGTCGTAGACAGTGGTACGGAATCTGGGCCATGCAAAACCCAGACGTCAGCGCGTCATGACATCAAGTATATAGTATAAACATGGTAATAAGCAATGCAAGTATGAACATGAATAAAGCAGTACTAAGAAATAACAGAGCAGGGTAATGTGCAATGGTGACTAAACTGTCCTATCAGGTTTCTACTCTATAGTCTTTGAAACCAATTGATGAATCGTCGATGTAACTCAATAGTATCCCGTGCGTGCCCGGGACCACGGTCAAGGTCCTCGGGGCTGAATCCGAGACGTGCCGCTAAGCAGTAAAAGGTAGTAGGATGGGCGAGTGATGTCAGCATCAACACTCCGGGGCTGGCCAAGCCCGTAAGACTGATCAGAACATGTATCGAACTGTTGAGTTACAAGTCGGTTTCACCTTTGATTTCCCCATACCCCCAAGCTATGTATGTCAGGTCAGGTATTCAGTAGTCAAGGACTAATGCCAACAGAAAATCCGGTAAAAGTAGGTCCGTCTGGATAGACTGCAGGGATGGTCGGGTTTGTCGGCATTAGGCATGAAATCATGAAACAAGTCATGTCATGGTACAACAGGATGAGTCGGTATGTATGTATATGTCATGTGTGGCAGGGTCAGGCCAATATGTAGTGCAATCGAGTATGTGCTCACAACAGGTATACAATCAAATAATGAACAGCAGCAGGAAACAGTAAATAACCATATTATTCCATGTAAACACAATGATGTTTTGTATTCTCTTATTAACAGGTTCAAGCACCCTGGGGTGCAATAGTCACAAAGTGGAACAATATTAACCATACGTAATGAAACCACATGAATTTAAACTAAAATATAATAATTGTCTCATGGATGATTTAACAATTAAAGCGGATATGATCCAATTGTTTTATTTAGTTGAAATATGGATTGATAGTGGGTCGATTAATTACGAGAAACTATTATAACGATTCCATGTTAAAGATAACTGCAACTGTCAATTCTAACTTATAATATAATATCAATTAACATCATTAAGTTGTTGTATTATATAGTATGATATTCAACTGCATAGCAAGACTAGATCTCGTATGCTAGCATGTTAAAGCAAGTATTCAGATACTTGCCTCGACGGTTTCGCAAACCGGAAAGCACAGATGCAAAGTCGGCAGAAAACACGAGATGGGTGCACGGGACACGGATCGAGTCCCAACAGAGAACAACGGGATCACACGGACCAGGGTACTTCGCTGGAGCGTCGGGTTCACAAGACGGCACGGTCGGGTTCCGGCAAAAGTCACGGCAACGAAGTTAGCAACAATGATATACGTACAAGATCAGCGGGGGAAAAACTTTGCACAAAGGAAAGATAAGGATGCTTACAGAGAGATACCAGGGTAACCCCGGCGGGCTCGACGGCGCTGGAACGCCGGCGAGGCAGCGACGGCGGCTGCGAAGACTTGAACGGCCTCGGGTTCGCTGGCGAGGGTAGTGCGACGAGTAGAGGAGGGTGGTGGTCGGCTCTGGTGATCGAGGGGGAAAGGAGGTGATCGGAGGTGGCGCGGGGGACGTCGACGAGGGTCGACGGCGCGTTCTCCGGCGAACCCGGGGATGGTGCAGGGTCGGGCTCGGGTTTGCTGGTGGTCCGGCGAGGGGAGAGGGAAGGCGATGACGAGGTTGCGACGAGGAGGAGGAGAGGGATTCACGGGAGTCGTCGGCGACGGGAGGCGGCGTCGACGGCGAGGTCTGCGGTGGTTGGTGGCGTTGTCGGGGTTGGGTGCAGGTGCGGGAAGAGGCGAAGGAGGGAGGTAGGAGGTGCGGCTGGGCTCGCGGTGGCGAGGGCGGCGACGGCGAGGTCGCGGGGAGGTCGGCGGCGCGGTTACGAGGTGGCTAGGGTTTGGGTTCGGCGGGTTCTCATGATGGAGGAGGAAGCGAATGGGGGCGGCCGCATGAGGATATAAATAGAGGAGAGAGAGAGTTGTTAGAGGGAGAGAGAGAATGAGGGAAGAGAGAGAGAGAGATAGGGAAAGGGAAGGGGGCCCACGAGTTAAAGTTAGGAGCTCGTGATTGGCCACGAGAGATTTTAAGAGGGATTTGAAAAGGAATTTGAAAGATTAAACAGTTGAGGAAAATATATTCGTATAATATATAGTTTAAGATATTTAATTAAAATGGGCCTTTTTGGCGCTAAATGAAACATTTTCAAATCGCGCCTGGGTTGCGCCCAAATGTTCCAAATTCAAATTATAGGATTTTAAGCAGGTTCCAAATTTTGAAAAGAGGTGTTTAATGATTAAAATGCATGCCCCCAAGTCGGAAACTTGCAGGCGCGCGTAGTCGTCCAAATTTGCCCGTTTAGCCAAACGGGACAGAATCTCGACACGCGGACGCTACCACACGACTAGTGGCGACGAGTAGGCCAACATGGATATTTTAAATTTCATTTTAGGAGTTAAAATTTGTTATGTGCCAAAATGACTTAACCGGTTAAAATTTAGCAAAAAGCACCAAACAATCAGGAAAATTGGAATGAGCAATAAATAACCCTCAACTAGTAATATAATTAGTATTACTGGGCTCGGGTGTTACATCATACCCAACTACAAAAGAATTTCTTCCTCGAAATTCCAAGAGTACAAGATAGCTAACTACTGGAAAAGGTGAGGGAATTTCTGTCGGATCTCGTCTTCTCGCTCCCAAGTGGATTCTCCATGCGATCGATTACCCCAAGAAACTAGCACAAGAGGGATAACCTTGTTCTTAAGAACCTTTTCTCTTCGATCCTTGATTTCAACTGGTCGCTCCTCAAAAGTCAGGTCCTCCCGTACGGTCAATTCCGAATGATCCAAGACATGAGTCTCATCACGAACATACCTCCGTAGTTGAGACACATTAAACACATCGTGAACTCCTGCTAATGACTGTGGTAACGCCAACCGGTACGCTACCTCTCCAACACGCTCCAATATCTCGAAGGGTCCAACGAATCAGGGACTAAGCTTTCCCCGACTTCCAAAGCGAATTACCCCTCTAGTCGGTGATATCTTCAGGAATACCAAATCACCCACGGTGAACTCTAGAGGTCTTCTTGACGTGTCGGCCCAACTTTTCTGTCTGTCTTGAGCTGCCTTCATATGCTTCCTGATTGTATTCACCTTCTCAACTGTCTGTACCACCAAATCTGGCCCTAGTAACCTTCGTTCACCCACATCATCCCAACAAACAGGCGAACGGCATTTACGACCATACAACGCTTCAAACGGAGCCATCTGAATTGTCGCTTGGAAGCTATTGTTGTACGAAAACTCCACCAGGTGTAGATGATCCTCCCAAGAACCTTTGAAGTCCAACATGCAAGCTCTCAACATATCTTCAAGGGTCTGGATCGTTCTCTCCGATTGTCCATCAGTTTGAGGATGATAAGCTGTGCTAAATTTCAATCGAGTCCCCAAAATTTCTTGTAAACTCCTCCAGAAGTGCGACAAGAACCGAGTGTCCCGATCGGACACGATGCTTACCGGTACTCCATGCAATCTCACAATCTCCTGCATGTACCGCTCTGCCAAAGTCTCTGTCGATTGACCAATCCGAAAAGGAATGAAGTGAGCCGCCTTGGTCAACCGATCAATAATCACCCATACTGCATTGTTGCCCTTTGGACTCCGCGGTAAAGCCGTCACGAAATCCATGGTTATATGTTCCCACTTCCACTGAGGAATCGGAAGTGGTTGCAACAAACCAGCAACCCTTTGGTGTTCAGCCTTGACTTGCTGACACACCAAGCACTTAGCCACGAAGCGAGCAATTTCCCGTTTCATACCTTCCCACCAAAAATGCTGTCGAAAATCTCGGTACATCTTTGTCCCTCCTGGATGTACAGAGTAAGCTGAACTGTGTGCCTCCCTCATAAGCTCTTCACGCACATCTCCTTTTGGCACACACACACGGCTACCATATCTCAACGAACCGTCTTCATGGATCAGTAAATCGGTTCGTAGTCCGGCTCCAACCTGCTCTTGAAACTTTTGCAGTCTAGGATCCTGCGATTGTGCCGCTTTAATCTTCTCAACTAAGGACGACTGTACTTGAAACTGCATCAACTGTCCCTTAGCATGTGGTAGCACAACCTCCAAGTCAAATCTCTGAAAATCCGCAATGATCTCCCTTTGTGCGGTCAACACCTGAATTGCTGGTAACCGACTCAGCGCATCCGGCACGACGTTGACTTTTCCCGGATGGTACTTAAGATCAAGGTCATAGTCGGCCATCAGCTCCAACCATCTGCGTTGCCTCATGTTCAACTCCTTCTGAGTGAACACATACTTTAAACTCTTGTGATCTGTAAAGACTTCAACTCTCTCGCCCAAAAGGTAATGTCTCCAAATCTTCAGGGCGAAGATCGCGGCTGCAAGCTCTAAGTCATGAGTCGGATAGTTCTTCTCATGAGTCTTCAACTGTCTCGATGCGTAAGCGACGACTTTCCCATTCTGCATCAAAACACATCCCAATCCCTTTCCGGATGCGTCGCTATGAATCACCAGTCCTCCTGAATCATCCGGTACGGTTAGGATAGGGGCGGTTATCAACTTCTGCTTCAACGTCTCGAAGGCCATTGCACATCCATCCGTCCAAACAAATGGTACCTCCTTACGCGTAAGCTTGGTTAACGGCTCAGCCAAACGAGCGAAGTTCTCCACAAATCTTCTGTAGTAACCGGCGAGTCCAAGAAAACTTCTTATCTCCTCAACATTCTTTGGAATAGGCCAATCTCGAACTGCTGCAATCTTCTCGGGATTAACGGCGATTCCATCGCCCGACACAACATGCCCCAGAAACTTCACTTCTTCCAGCCAGAATTCACACTTACTCATCTTCGCAAATAACTTCTCTTGTCTCAGCGTCTGCAGTGCGATCCTTAAATGCTCAGCATGCTCCTCCGGACTCTTCGAGTACACCAGAATATCGTCAATGAATACCACAATAAACTGGTCCAAGAACGGTGAAAAGATCCTGTTCATCAAATCTATAAATATTGCTGGCGCATTAGTCACTCCGAAGGGCATCACTAGATACTCGAAATGTCCATATCGAGTTCGAAACGCCGTCTTGCAAATGTCTTCTGCTTTTACTCGGATCTGATGATATCCTGATCGCAAATCCAGTTTCGAGAATACCCTCGCGCCACTAAGCTGCTCAAAAAGTTCTCCAATGCAAGGGATCGGATACTTGTTCTTAATAGTCACCCGGTTCAATTCTCGATAATCAATGCACATCCTTCTCGTGCCATCCTTCTTCTTTACTAAAAGAACTGGAGCTCCCCAAGGTGAGTTGCTGCTTCGAATCCATCCCTTCTCGAGTAATTCACCAACTTGCTTCTTAACTTCTTCCAATTCCACCGGTGCCATCGGATAATAAGATTTTGATACTGGCGCTGCACCAGGAATAAGGTCAATCGCAAACTCCACATCTCTCTTCGGCGGTAAGCCCGATATATCTTCAAATACGTCCATAAAATCGCGAACAACTGCCGGCTCTTCATTACTACCAAATTCCATAGCTGCAAGAACACTGTTTGTCGGCCTAGCCCTAAACTCGACTGGCCCGACAGAACTGCTTCCTTACCGCAGCTGCTGTCTACACTGTTGGCCATGAAAGGTCCAGCAAGACTACTGAGTCTCGCCCATTCTGCTGCATGCACGTCCACGGTTGCTCCATTCTGCCTTAGTCCGATGAACTTCTCTTCCATTTCCTCCGCGCAGTCCGCGGAAGGACTTCTCCAGTAAACTCTTAGAGAAATCCGCCCACTGTTTGGCCTGGGGCAAGCGGTTCTCCTCCACAAGCCACCACTCTCGGGCGTAATCCACTAGTTGAATGCGCACTACATCAACTCCTTTGTCCTCTGGAATCTGTGCCGCAATCAGCAAATTCTCCGTGTCACTAGCCACTGCTCGGCTGGCAACGGCTCCTCCAGACCAGTGAAAGTAGACGGACCCAAAAGTCTGAAATCTGCTACAGTCCCTACTCGTTCGACTGGTCTAGTTCCATCGTTGTTTACAGACTGCTGAACGATCTGCAAACCTTCCTGAAACGAATCTGCTATTGCTGGATCAGCTCAGTCTGTCTCTTTGATTTCCAGCATTCCTCTTATCACTCCAAGCATGGCGGCTTCGTTCACACGCCTCCGGTACGTCTTCAACTTCTTACCTGCCATCATCCTGAACTCAAAACACCCAACATTAGCATGATGATAGATTCTGAATATGGATCAAGGCTAGAACTCCAAGATACTTAAATAGAGTACAGCATTGTAGCTATGCCGCGGTATCATAGCCGCAATCACTTAACTCCACCCAAGTCGCCCAAGTCCTAGGGATAACAAGAAATCAGGTTTTCGAGTTGACAATGCAAAGTAAGTTTGCACGTCGTAAAAGATATAATCCGGAAGAATGTGATTCAAGAATGGTAAAACGGTCAAGGTGGCAGGACATGTTTCCTAATCACGGGTATTATGATTCGTGTATCGGTTGCAATACCCAACTACAAGAATCAACCCAATTAACCTATGGCTCTGATACCAAAAGAACCATGTCACGCCCCGCTTCCCAGAGTACGCAAGATTGGGCACGTGACATAGCCAACCATGCTACCTGTGGGTAGGAAGTATCCATCCACAGTCATATTACGGTTGTAAGGTTATCAAGAACAAGATAATAAGCTAATCTAATACATGTCCAAATCCATAATAACAAGAATCAATAAACAATAAGTGCGGAAGCTAATGATCCAATACAATAAGTAAACAGTACGTCCCATAATACGGGCTCACATCTGGAAATGAAATGAAATAAATAAACTAGACCCTAAGGAACTCACAGTTCAGCCTGCTGGCTGAAGTACTCCTGCTCGGTCGTAGACAGTGGTACGGAATCTGGGCCATGCAATACCCAGACGTCAGCGCGTCATGACATCAAGTATATAGTATAAACATGGTAATAAGAAATGCAAGTATGAACATGAATAAAGCAGTACTAAGAAATAACAGAGCAGGGTAATGTGCAATGGTGACTAAACTGTCCTATCAGGTTTCTACTCTATAGTCTTTGAAACCAATTGATGAATCGTCGATGTAACTCAATAGTATCCCGTGCGTGCCCGGGACCACGGTCAAGGTCCTCGGGGCTGAATCCGAGACGTGCCGCTAAGCAGTAAAAGGTAGTAGGATGGGCGAGTGATGCCAGCATCAACACTCCGGGGCTGGCCAAGCCCGTAAGACTGATCAGAACATGTATCGAACTGTTGAGTTACAAGTCGGTTTCACCTTTGATTTCCCCATACCCCCAAGCTATGTATGTCAGGTCAGGTATTCAGTAGTCAAGGACTAATGCCAACAGAAAATCCGGTAAAAGTAGGTCCGTCTGGATAGACAGCAGGGATGGTCGGGTTTGTCGGCATTAGGCATGAAATCATGAAACAAGTCATGTCATGGTACAACAGGATGAGTCGGTATGTATGTATATGTCATGTGTGGCAGGGTCAGGCCAATATGTAGTGCAATCGAGTATGTGCTCACAACAGGTATACAATCAAATAATGAACAGCAGCAGGAAACAATAAATAACCATATTATTCCATGTAAACACAATGATGTTTTGTATTTTCTTATTAACAGGTTCAAGCACCCTGGGGTGCAATAGTCACAAAGTGGAACAATATTAACCATACGTAATGAAACCACATGAATTTAAACTAAAATATAATAATTGTCTCATGGATGATTTAACAATTAAAGCGGATATGATCCAATTGTTTTATTTAGTTGAAATATGGATTGATAGTGGGTCGATTAATTACGAGAAACTATTATAACGATTCCATGTTAAAGATAACTGCAACTGTCAATTCTAACTTATAATATAATATCAATTACCATCATTAAGTTGTTGTATTATATAGTATGATATTCAACTGCATAGCAAGACTAGATCTCGTATGCTAGCATGTTAAAGCAAGTATTCAGATACTTGCCTCGACGGTTTCGCAAACCGGAAAGCACGGATGCAAAGTCGGCAGAAAACACGAGATGGGTGCACGGGACACGGATCGAGTCCCAACAGAGAACAACGGGATCACACGGACCAGGGTACTTCGCTGGAGCGTCGGGTTCACAAGACGGCACGGTCGGGTTCCGGCAAAAGTCACGGCAACGAAGTTAGCAACAATGATATACGTACAAGATCAGCGGGGGAAAAACTTTGCACAAAGGAAAGATAAGGATGCTTACAGAGAGATACCAGGGTAACCCCGGCGGGCTCGACGGCGCTGGAACGCCGGCGAGGCAGCGACGGCGGCTGCGAAGACTTGAATGGCCTCGGGTTCGCTGGCGAGGGTAGTGCGACGAGTAGAGGAGGGTGGTGGTCGGCTCTGGTGATCGAGGGGGAAAGGAGGTGATCGGAGGTGGCGTGGGGGACGTCGACGAGGGTCGACGGCGCGTTCTCCGGCGAACCCGGGGATGGTGCAGGGTCGGGCTCGGGTTTGCTGGTGGTCCGGCGAGGGGAGAGGGAAGGCGATGACGAGGTTGCGACGAGGAGGAGGAGAGGGAGTCGCGGGAGTCGTCGGCGATGGGAGGCGGCGTCGACGGCGAGGTCTGCGGTGGTTGGTGGCGTTGTCGGGGTTGGGTGCAGGTGCGGGAAGAGGCGAAGGAGGGAGGTAGGAGGTGCGGCAGGGCTCGCGGTGGCGAGGGCGGCGATGGCGAAGTCGCGGGGAGGTCGGCGGCGCGGTTACGAGGTGGCTAGGGTTTGGGTTCGGCGGGTTCTCATGATGGAGGAGGAAGCGAATGGGGGCGGCTGCATGAGGATATAAATAGAGGAAAGAGAGAGTTGTTAGAGGGAGAGAGAGAATGAGGGAAGAGAGAGAGAGATAGGGAAAGGGAAGGGGGCCCACGAGTTAAAGTTAGGAGCTCGTGATTGGCCACGAGAGATTTTAAGAGGGATTTGAAAAGGAATTTGAAAGATTAAACAGTTGAGGAAAATATATTCGTATAATATATAGTTTAAGATATTTAATTAAAATGGGCCTTTTTGGCGCTAAATTAAACATTTTCAAATCGCGCCCGGGTTGTGCCCAAATGTTCCAAATTCAAATTATAGGATTTTAAGCGGGTTCCAAATTTTGAAAAGAGGTGTTCAATGATTAAAATGCATGCCCCCAAGTCGGACACTTGCAGGCGCGCGTAGTCGTCCAAACTTGCCCGTTTAGCCAAACGGGACAGAATCTCGACACGCGGACGCTACCACGCGACTAGTGGCGACGAGTAGGCCAACATGGATATTTTAAATTTCATTTTAGGAGTTAAAATTTGTTATGTGCCAAAATGACTTAACCGGTTAAAATTTAGCAAAAAGCACCAAACAATCAGGAAAATTGGAATGAGCAATAAATAACCTTCAACTAGTAATATAATTAGTATTACTGGGCTCGGGTGTTACATCATACCCAACTACAAAAGAATTTCGTCCTCGAAATTCCAAGAGTACAAGATAGCTAACTACTGGAAATGGTGAGGGAATTTCTGTCGGATCTCGTCTTCTCGCTCCCAAGTGGATTCTCCATGCGATCGATTACCCCAAGAAACTAGCACAAGAGGGATAACCTTGTTCTTAAGAACCTTTTCTCTTCGATCCTTGATTTCAACTGGTCGCTCCTCAAAAGTCAGGTCCTCCCGTACGGTCAATTCCGAATGATCCAAGACATGAGTCTCATCACGAACATACCTCCGTAGTTGAGACACATGAAACACATCGTGAACTCCTGCTAATGACTGTGGTAACGCCAACCGGTACGCTACCTCTCCAACACGCTCCAATATCTCGAAGGGTCCAACGAATCGGGGACTAAGCTTTCCCCGACTTCCAAAGCGAATTACCCCTCTAGTCGGTGATATCTTCAGGAATACCAAATCACCCACGGCGAACTCTAGAGGTCTTCTTGACGTGTCGGCCCAACTTTTCTGTCTGTCTTGAGCTGCCTTCATATGCTTCCTGATTGTATTCACCTTCTCAACTGTCTGTACCACCAAATCTAGCCCTAGTAACCTTCGTTCACCCACATCATCCCAACAAACAGGCGAACGGCATTTACGACCATACAACGCTTCAAACGGAGCTATCTGAATTGTCGCTTGGAAGCTATTGTTGTACGAAAACTCCACCAGGTGTAGATGATCCTCCCAAGAACCTTTGAAGTCCAACATGCAAGCTCTCAACATATCTTCAAGGGTCTGGATCGTTCTCTCCGATTGTCCATCAGTTTGAGGATGATAAGCTGTGCTAAATTTCAATCGAGTCCCCAAACTTTCTTGTAAACTCCTCCAGAAGTGCGACAAGAACCGAGTGTCCCGATCGCACACGATGCTTACCGGTACTCCATGCAATCTCACAATCTCCTGCATGTACCGCTCTGCCAAAGTCTCTGTCGATTGACCAATCCGAAAAGGAATGAAGTGAGCCGCCTTGGTCAACCGATCAATAATCACCCATACTGCATTGTTGCCCTTTGGACTCCGCGGTAAAGCCGTCACGAAATCCATGGTTATATGTTCCCACTTCCACTGAGGAATCGGAAGTGGTTGCAACAAACCAGCAACCCTTTGGTGTTCAGCCTTGACTTGCTGACACACCAAGCACTTAGCCACGAAGCGAGCAATTTCCCGTTTCATACCTTCCCACCAAAAATGCTGTCGAAAATCTCGGTACATCTTTGTCCCTCCTGGATGTACAGAGTAAGCTGAACTGTGTGCCTCCCTCATAAGCTCTTCATGCACATCTCCTTTTGGCACACACACACGGCTACCATATCTCAACGAACCGTCTTCATGGATCAGTAAATCGGTTCGTAGTCCGGCTCCAACCTGCTCTTGAAACTTTTGCAGTCTAGGATCCTGCGATTGTGCCGCTTTAATCTTCTCAACTAAGGACGACTGTACTTGAAACTGCATCAACTGTCCCTTAGCATGTGGTAGCACAACCTCCAAGTCAAATCTCTGAAAATCCGCAATGATCTCCCTTTGTGCGGTCAACACCTGAATTGCTGGTAACCGACTCAGCGCATCCGGCACGACGTTGACTTTTCCCGGATGGTACTTAAGATCAAGGTCATAGTCGGCCATCAGCTCCAACCATCTGCGTTGCCTCATGTTCAACTCCTTCTGAGTGAACACATACTTTAAACTCTTGTGATCTGTAAAGACTTCAACTTTCTCGCCCAAAAGGTAATGTCTCCAAATCTTCAGGGCGAAGATCGCGGCTGCAAGCTCTAAGTCATGAGTCGAATAGTTCTTCTCATGAGTCTTCAACTGTCTCGATGCGTAAGCGACGACTTTCCCATTCTGCATCAAAACACATCCCAATCCCTTTCCGAATGCGTCGCTATGAATCACCAGTCCTCCTGAATCATCCGGTACGGTTAGGATAGGGGCGGTTATCAACTTCTGCTTCAACGTCTCGAAGGCCATTGCACATCCATCCATCCAAACAAACGGTACCTCCTTACGCGTAAGCTTGGTTAACGGCTCAGCCAAACGAGCGAAGTTCTCCACAAATCTTCTGTAGTAACCGGCGAGTCCAAGAAAACTTCTTATCTCCGCAACATTCTTTGGAATAGGCCAATCTCGAACTGCTGCAATCTTCTCGGGATCAACGGCGATTCCATCGCCCGACACAACATGCCCCAGAAACTTCACTTCTTCCAGCCAGAATTCACACTTACTCATCTTCGCAAATAACTTCTCTTGTCTCAGCGTCTGCAGTGCGATCCTTAAATGCTCAGCATGCTCCTCCGGACTCTTCGAGTACACCAGAATATCGTCAATGAATACCACAATAAACTGGTCCAAGAACGGTGAAAAGATCCTGTTCATCAAATCCATAAATATTGCTGGCGCATTAGTCACTCCGAAGGGCATCACTAGATACTCGAAATGTCCATATCGAGTTCGAAACGCCGTCTTGCAAATGTCTTCTGCTTTTACTCGGACCTGATGATATCCTGATCGCAAATCCAGTTTCGAGAATACCCTTGCGCCACTAAGCTGCTCAAAAAGTTCTCCAATGCGAGGGATCGGGTACTTGTTCTTAATAGTCACCCGGTTCAATTCTCGATAATCAATGCACATCCTTCTCGTGCCATCCTTCTTCTTTACTAAAAGAACTGGAGCTCCCCAAGGTGAGTTGCTGCTTCGAATCCATCCCTTCTCGAGTAATTCACCAACTTGCTTCTTAACTTCTTCCAATTCCACCGGTGCCATCGGAAAATAAGATTTTGATACTGGCGCTGCACCAGGAATAAGGTCAATCGCAAACTCCACATCTCGCTTCGGCGGTAAGCCCGATATATCTTCAAATACGTCCATAAAATCGCGAACAACTGCCGGCTCTTCATTACTACCAACTTCCATAGCTGCAAGAACACTGTTTGTCGGCCTAGCCCTAAACTCGACTGGCCCGATAGAACTGCTTCCTTACCGCAGCTGCTGTCTACACTGTTGGCCATGAAAGGTCCAGCAAGACTACCGAGTCTCGCCCATTCTGCTGCATGCACGTCCACGGTTGCTCCATTCTGCCTTAGTCCGATGAACTTCTCTTCCATTTCCTCCGCGCAGTCCGCAGAAGGACTTCTCCAGTAAACTCTTAGAGAAATCCGCCCACTGCTTGGCCTGGGGCAAGCGGTTCTCCTCCACAAGCCACCACTCTCGGGCGTAATCCACTAGTTGAATGCGCACTACATCAACTCCTTTGTCCTCTGGAATCTGTGCCGCAATCAGCAAATTCTCCGTGTCACTAGCCACTGCTCGGCTGGCAACGGCTCCTCCAGACCAGTGAAAGAAGACGGACCCAAAAGTCTGAAATCTGCTACAGTCCCTACTCGTTCGACTGGTCTAGTTCCATCGTTGTTTACAGACTGCTGAACGATCTGCAAACCTTCCTGAAACGAATCTTCTATTGCTGGATCAGCTCAGTCTGTCTCTTTGATTTCCAGCATTCCTCTTATCACTCCAAGCATGGCGGCTTCGTTCACACGCCTCCGGTACGTCTTCAACTTCTTACCTGCCATCATCCTGAACTCAAAACACCCAACATTAGCATGATGATAGATTCTGAATATGGATCAAGGCTAGAACTCCAAGATACTTAAATAGAGTACAGCATTGTAGCTATGCCGCTGTATCATAGCCGCAATCACTTAACTCCACCCAAGTCGCCCAAGTCCTAGGGATAACAAGAAATCAGGTTTTCGAGTTGACAATGCAAAGTAAGTTTGCACGTCGTAAAAGATATAATCCGGAAGAATGTGATTCAAGAATGGTAAAACGGTCAAGGTGGCAGGACATGTTTCCTAATCACGGGTATTATGATTCGTGTATCGGTTGCAATACCCAACTACAAGATCAACCCAATTAACCTATGGCTCTGATACCAAAAGAACCATGTCACGCCCCGCTTCCCAGAGTACGCAAGATTGGGCACGTGACATAGCCAACCATGCTACCTGTGGGTAGGAAGTATCCATCCACAGTCATATTACGGTTGTAAGGTTATCAAGAACAAGATAATAAGCTAATCTAATACATGTCCAAATCCATAATAACAAGAATCAATAAACAATAAGTGCGGAAGCTAATGATCCAATACAATAAGTAAACAGTACGTCCCATAATACGGGCTCACATCTGGAAATGAAATGAAATAAATAAACTAGACCCTAAGGAACTCACAGTTCAGCCTGCTGGCTGAAGTACTCCTGCTCGGTCGTAGACAGTGGTACGGAATCTGGGCCATGCAAAACCCAGACGTCAGCGCGTCATGACATCAAGTATATAGTATAAACATGGTAATAAGCAATGCAAGTATGAACATGAATAAAGCAGTACTAAGAAATAACAGAGCAGGGTAATGTGCAATGGTGACTAAACTGTCCTATCAGGTTTCTACTCTATAGTCTTTGAAACCAATTGATGAATCGTCGATGTAACTCAATAGTATCCCGTGCGTGCCCGGGACCACGGTCAAGGTCCTCGGGGCTGAATCCGAGACGTGCCGCTAAGCAGTAAAAGGTAGTAGGATGGGCGAGTGATGTCAGCATCAACACTCCGGGGCTGGCCAAGCCCGTAAGACTGATCAGAACATGTATCGAACTGTTGAGTTACAAGTCGGTTTCACCTTTGATTTCCCCATACCCCCAAGCTATGTATGTCAGGTCAGGTATTCAGTAGTCAAGGACTAATGCCAACAGAAAATCCGGTAAAAGTAGGTCCGTCTGGATAGACAGCAGGGATGGTCGGGTTTGTCGGCATTAGGCATGAAATCATGAAACAAGTCATGTCATGGTACAACAGGATGAGTCGGTATGTATGTATATGTCATGTGTGGCAGGGTCAGGCCAATATGTAGTGCAATCGAGTATGTGCTCACAACAGGTATACAATCAAATAATGAACAGCAGCAGGAAACAGTAAATAACCATATTATTCTGTAATACCCAGTTTTTCTTATACGTCTAAATCCGTATTTTATTATTTTATAATTCTATTTATTTTACCTAAAAATTTTATTTATTTTTATATATAATTTTATCCCTTCTAAATCCCATTATTTTTTTTTAAAACCCAAAACTAAATCCCTTTTTCCATTTGATTTTAACCCTAAGACCCAACACCATTCTAACCCTATATTATCTCATTTTTCCCTCAGCCCATTCCTAAGCCACTAGGAAAAACCATAAAGAAATTTACTAAACCAAATTCCAAGCCAAGAACTTTAATTTTTACCTTAATATAAATTCCCCTAACCCCTTGATTTTACTTGGCCCGGCCTGCCCTTCATTTTTCCCCCCAAATAAATCTCTTTTATAATTAAATCCTTGTTTCTAAGCTTGGCCCGGCCCTCCTTCCCTCTAATTCTTTTATTTGCCAGCCCAACTCACCCAGCAGGCCCGGCCTACATCCAACAGCCCACCTTCCTTTACACAAATTATTATTTTTCGTTCCTTTTTCCTTCTCTGGCCCAGCTCACAGCCCACGCCGACCACTGTTTATCTTCTTTAAAAATTTTCGCAACGGCTACTTCCCAACGTGCGCGCGCGACCCGCCTCCTCCGCCGTCGCCCACTCCCTCGTCGCGAGCCGTTACCCCACGTCGTGCGACGTTACCACTCGCGATCCCCTCATTGTTCTCCTCTCGAGCTCCCCTCATTCCTCTTTCTCTCCCTCCTCAAACTCCCTGCAACCATTTTCTCACCGTCGACGACAACCGCAACCGCCCCAACCCTCCTCATCGCCTCGCCGTCGTCCCACGTCGTCGACCCTCGACCCCGCCACCACCGTCGAGCCCTTCCTTTCCTTCTCCTCCTCTCTTCCTCCACTGCCTCCCCGAGCTTGTCCCCATCGCCCGCACCTCGTCGACGAGCTCACCTCGCGCCTCCGTCGACCCCGTCATCGCCCAGTAACTCTCTCTAACTCTCAGTCTCTCCCTCTCTCCCTGTAGCCCTATCTCCTCCTCACTGTCCCTCGCCCAACCAACCATCCTATACAGCTCCGATCTCCGGCCACCTCATTCCCGAACTGCACCCCTCACCTGAACCCGTCACCACCACCATCGTCGTCGTCGTCGTCGTCACCCTCGCACTCTCTCTAACACCCCCCCCTCTCTCTCCCGATCACTCTCTCTCTCTCTCTCGGTCTCAACTCAATCTCTCTCTCCCGATCACTCTCTCTCTCTCTCTCTATCTCAACTCACTCTCTCTCTCCCGATCACTCACTCTCTCTCTCTCTGTCTCAACTCAATCTCTCTCTCCCGATCACTCTCTCTCTCTCTCTGTCTCAATTCTCACTCTCTCTATTTCATTTCTCTCTCTCTTTCTCTCTCTCTCTCTCTTTAACTCTGTCTCTCTCCGTATCCCTCTCTTTCCCCCTCCTGTAACGGCCCAGCACAATCGAGAATTCACTTATCAACAGCAAGGTTGCGACGCAAACCCGAGACGACGCCCGAGCCCCCCACTGGACGAGAACAGACCCGAGCTCACTCGTAGCCGTAGCCGTCGCGATGCTTGCCCGTCGCGCGTTCGTGCCTTTACCGCTGCCGTGCATCGTCTAGACGCCTCCAGGCAAGTTCTTACTTGCTTTCATGCTATTCTGTATATGTTACAAATCAATATCGTATATATATCCCATGTTTACCTTATGTTAAAATATTGCAACACAACTGTTCGATGCTTGTTCTCTTAGGAAAACATTATCAAATTTGACGGAACTCAATGGTGTAGATTGGCCCGTAGGGCTGTGAACATAGTGTGTGATTTTCGTTGGATAATTTGATCGTTAACGACTAAAACAACTACCCCCAAGTTTAATCGTAAAACTGTAATTTCATTGCACCTGAAAATCGTTAAATTCACCATAAATCAAATACATAGTAGAATGGTGCGTTCGAGGGCTCAAATTGAAGCTAACTCGACGAACTTTAACCCTATGCTAGTTTCCAGACATTTCTGTACTTAAATCATGATGAAAATTTGATCGGAGTGCGACTCTGGACTGCAGTCCAGAGCGACTCAAATTGCGCTTGCTGTTCCGTAATGGATACCATAGAATTTCCTTAACTCGTAGATTGCGGAACTCTGCTGCTTACCGTAGGTAACTCTGTTAGCTAGACAACACGATTAGTTTCATCCTGTTTCGTTATCATTTACTATCTAATCTGTAATTTAGAAGACCGGGATACATAACAGTCCCAGCAGAATCAGAATTGACATGTTGATGTTAAATAGATTTTAACTCCTAACATACAGACGCGATTGAAGATCCGTTTGTTGCGTTGAAAACTTTACTAAAAACCCTAGAATTCTTTCCACTGTAGCGTCGCTAAATTATGATCCCAACTGGGGTTAAAATGCGTTGCGAAATGGATTCCTGATTCTGAAATTGGATTTCCAGCCGCGAGCGCTTAAAATGAAATGGTTATAACTTTTGATCCTGGAACCCGATTGGCTTGAAACAAAATTAGATGGATAGATAACTGAACATATTGATTACTACGTTTTTATCATTTCGCCAAATTATATACATATGTTTCATGATAATTCGTACAAGTGAAAGAATGCGGTTTCATAACATCCTCACCATGTTTACATACTTGTTCATGCATCATATCATACCCATGTCATTGTATTGATAACCTAGTGACATCGTGCATTTACCCAGTGTTAGATTTTAGTGTTGATTGTGGCAAGTACGTCAGTGTTCGTGTATTCGTGATTAAGTGAAAGTGATACGTACTTATGCACAATCAGTGTCCCTTTTATTCTAGTGCATTGTCGACGTCTGTGGGATGCGTGTACGTGTGACTATAAGTGGTATGGGACACTTATGGAAGCGCTTGCACGAATGTCACAGATAAGGCATCCGACACTGCCATTTATCTTAGGTATTAGTCGGGACGTGCTTGATGGAGGTCCTGCCTCCAGTTCTCGCGCAGACTTGTCACGGATCGATTAGTATCTAGGGTTATGGTTAGCGTTGATGTAGACTTCGGGGTGTGGGGTAGTTCAAGTATGAATTCAACAGAATCTCGGGAGTCCCATGCCGGCTTATATATTTAGGGAGTTATATGGAGATTTACAGGGTATGTGCTATATCACCGTGATACATTCGTTACATGTTGGGCCCGTGGTCCCTTGCCCTTGGGTTCTACCCTTGGGTGGAGGACACTCGCGAGTGGTTGACTCTCACACTTGGACTGACGATAGGCTTATTGACCTGTGCAGTGAGACTTAGAGACTGATAGGGTTACTGTTGTTTACATTCCTTATACTGTGTTGACATACATGACATATCGTTATGCTGCTTTACTGCTCCGCTGCATTTATCTCTGCTCATTTATATTCATGCTGTTATTGATTTACTGTTATTCATATCCTTCACCATTGTTAGAACTGTTACTTGATTATATGCATTATATTGCTATTGTGTCGCTCTGACGACCTGAGTATGCATGCTCAGTGTGAGGAGAAGATTTAGCTTGGATCAGATCTAGACGTGTATCGCAGACTTCTTGACTTGCCTTCCCGATTTACATTCATTTGTTCCACTTCAGGTCAGTCTTTATATTGTTTCCTTCAGTTACTGCATTTCTCATTACCTGCGCATCATTTACTGTTTACCATGATAAACTAGAAGCCGAAGTGTGACTACGGCAGGACATTTCCTTGACCGTAGGAGCATGGCTGGCCTTGTCTACCCCTCGTATTCCGTATTTTGGGAAGCGGGGCGTGACATGGTTTAGTTGGTATCAGACCCCAGGTTTTGCGTCGATTGGGATTGCAGTTTTCCGCGTAGAGCTTGACCTCGGTCTAGATTGTAAACTTGTCACTCTTGATCCATATTCACATCATGTGCTCAGCTATCCATTCGCTATGGTTTCGGGTGACCTGACAAGATTACGTGGTTGCAATTGCACTACCGTATTCTGTTTAGGTGACTTAAAGTCATACAGTTAATTCTCAATTTATAATAAATTCAGCATCTCTGATATTTTTGAATCTTCGTCCTATCCATATTATATTTTGATTCGTATATCTTGTGATTTATATCATCCTCAAAATCATTGTTCAGGATCATGTCTTCCAACGACTCTTCATCTTTATCCGCTCCCCAGAATCAGACTGTTGAGATCCTTAGTGTACTACAAGGGTTAAAGGAAGCCCAGGAGCGAACAAACAACTTATTAGCTGAAGGGCTGAGAAGACAGGTGAGTCAGACCCCAGCGGGAGTCTCCGATCATAAAGGAATCCCTATTGGACGAGGAAAGGAGAAGAAGATGAAGCGTCAACAGAAGCATCAGAAGAACCTTTGCTGTGGATATTGTAAGAGGCCAGGACACCTTCAGAGGGATTGTCGCCGCGCCCAAGGGAAATGTCTGATTTGTGGATCAAGCGAACATCTTATCAACGGTTGCCCGGAAAGGAAGGAGCTAAAAGGAGGAGACTCGTCCACACTTCCCACTTCGGCCAAGTGAGGATTATTGCGTAGCTCGAATTTCGAGAATAAAAGCGGACCCGACTCAGGATTCAACTCACGCGACGAGAATGCAATGCTATAGTAGTCGAAGAATGATTTTTCATGTTATCTACTTTCAGTAATAATATTGTCATTTTTATGAGTGTTTCCTTCCGTTTGAATCCTTGTATCCGTCGAACCTTTAGTTGTATGAAATAAAATTTGAATCATGATATATGTATCATTCTCATGCTTTCTCTATGTCAAATTCTATTCATTATCACAGTATTTTAAATTCTAAACTTTCAGTTCCTTTCACCGCATATCTTTCCATACTTTGTACACTTGGCCATTGTCCTTATTCATTCCATTGTTTAATCATGACTTTTCTTTTCGGGCCATGGCACACCCTGGAGCAACGCCGCATCTAGATAAGGATGCACAGTCATGCGTGTCCTTAGACCACACGATGACAAGTTCTGATGAGGTTGACGATGAGGTCAATGGTCCCCAGGTCAATTTCGGAAACCACGTTCTAGAGGGCGAAGGAGCAGCCGCCCCCGAGTTCGACATGATAGCTGATTCTGATGAAGAGGAAGAAGATCCCGAAGAGAACCCTGTAGAGGAAGGCCATATAGAAGAAGATCCCGATAGGAGAAAACCCAGGGGAGGAAAATCCCGTGGAAGAGAACCCAGAAGGAGAGGAACACTTGGAATCGGATCTCGATGAAGAAGCTCTATCCGAGAAAGAAGGACCAGAAGATCAGGACCCTGCTATGGAAGGACTTCCAATAGGGATACCTGCGAGGCGCTATGGAAATGGACGCCCCTACCTGAGTGCGCGAGCCTACCGCAACCTATTGAATCTCCACAACCACGACTGACAGAATTTCTTTTGATGTTGTCTTTCTGGCCAAATAAACTGTGTATAGTTTAAGGCCACCTTTCACCTTTGAGAATGTCTTGTTTCAAATTTCTTGAATAAAGTAAATCTTCTGGATTCATAAACCTTTTGATATTTGGTTCGTTTGATACTTGTTTATTGCCCCTATCCATTTATTTCCTGCCGAGTTCCCTGACTGTCCACCCCTACTCATTGTGTAGTTTTCAATCTCATTTCGATTAGAAAGTACCGCACCCTGATCCTTGGAATGAGCCACCTTTCATCCCTCGTACGTGCCCCGTTTGAGATCCTTCCGGGAGGAGAACAGTTCCTGTGAAACTCCCAAATTCACTGACTCTTCAAATTTTGATTCGTGTGTTGTACCGACTGTTGCTTTCCCCTACAATTTTCCTTTTTGTATCCCTTTGTGCTCATCCGTACTTCCTGTGCTGACCCGATCCCAAACTCCTTGATCTTCAGCCTAAAACCGACACACTTCAACCTTCTGATTGAGCCACACTTCCTTATAATCATTACCCTATCTAGCCTTAGACCTATTGGTGTTTTTCCTATTACCCTAATCATATTTAGGGACACTGTTATTCAAAAATTTAGTTTTCAGTACTTTAAGTTTATCAAAGAGTACGTGTTATAGACTACTTCGTTTTATGTATTTTAAGTACATTATTATTATTCTCATTTTCAGTAGCGCAACCTTACACCACGCATACTTTCACTATACAAGCTTTCTAAATGATGTTTAACCTATTCTGTCGATACTTTTCTAAAATGTTTTAGCTTACCGACTAGTTTTCACTGCTCTACTGTAGTCAATTTATTTTGGGGATTTGTGCCTATGATTACTATTATAAATGATTGTGCCTTATATTTATTTTCTGTCGTGCTACCTTTGATATACCTGTATGTACACCTGGTTGGGTTTCGTTTCTATTGAATACGCCTTGATTATTTTTGTTCATCATTGTCATCCATATTCTCGTGTACTTGTAGATTGCTCATATAGTTGTTCCTGCCTTATACCTATTAGGCCTACCCTTCCGTATGTTGTTTTTACTTATATACATATTTTCAATTTTTTTTTTCTCTCGTCCGCGGTTTTTAGTAAATCCTTATATATTAGTTTGCAACTATGATGGCTTTCGCTTATGTTCTATAACTTATTATTTCTTTAAATTTCGAGGACGAAATTTTTGTAAGGGTGGTATGATGTAATACCCAGTTTTTCTTATACGTCTAAATCCGTATTTTATTATTTTATAATTCTATTTATTTTACCTAAAAATTTTATTTATTTTTATATATAATTTTATCCCTTCTAAATCCCATTATTTTTTTTTAAAACCCAAAACTAAATCCCTTTTTCCATTTGATTTTAACCCTAAGACCCAACACCATTCTAACCCTATATTATCTCATTTTTCCCTCAGCCCATTCCTAAGCCACTAGGAAAAACCATAAAGAAATTTACTAAACCAAATTCCAAGCCAAGAACTTTAATTTTTACCTTAATATAAATTCCCCTAACCCCTTGATTTTACTTGGCCCGGCCTGCCCTTCATTTTTCCCCCCAAATAAATCTCTTTTATAATTAAATCCTTGTTTCTAAGCTTGGCCCGACCCTCCTTCCCTCTAATTCTTTTATTTGCCAGCCCAACTCACCCAGCAGGCCCGGCCTACATCCAACAGCCCACCTTCCTTTACACAAATTATTATTTTTCGTTCCTTTTTCCTTCTCTGGCCCAGCTCACAGCCCACGCCGACCACTGTTTATCTTCTTTAAAAATTTTCGCAACGGCTACTTCCCAACGTGCGCGCGCGACCCGCCTCCTCCGCCGTCGCCCACTCCCTCGTCGCGAGCCGTTACCCCACGTCGTGCGACGTTACCACTCGCGATCCCCTCATTGTTCTCCTCTCGAGCTCCCCTCATTCCTCTTTCTCTCCCTCCTCAAACTCCCTGCAACCATTTTCTCACCGTCGACGACAACCGCAACCGCCCCAACCCTCCTCATCGCCTCGCCGTCGTCCCACGTCGTCGACCCTCGACCCCGCCACCACCGTCGAGCCCTTCCTTTCCTTCTCCTCCTCTCTTCCTCCACTGCCTCCCCGAGCTTGTCCCCATCGCCCGCACCTCGTCGACGAGCTCACCTCGCGCCTCCGTCGACCCCGTCATCGCCCAGTAACTCTCTCTAACTCTCAGTCTCTCCCTCTCTCCCTGTAGCCCTCTCTCCTCCTCACTGTCCCTCGCCCAACCAACCATCCTATACAGCTCCGATCTCCGGCCACCTCATTCCCGAACTGCACCCCTCACCTGAACCCGTCACCACCACCATCGTCGTCGTCGTCGTCATCACCCTCGCACTCTCTCTAACACCCCCCCTCTCTCTCTCCCGATCACTCTCTCTCTCTCTCTCTCGGTCTCAACTCAATCTTTCTCTCCCGATCACTCTCTCTCTCTCTCTCTATCTCAACTCACTCTCTCTCTCCCGATCACTCTCTCTCTCTCTCTCTGTCTCAACTCAATCTCTCTCTCCCGATCACTCTCTCTCTCTCTCTGTCTCAATTCTCACTCTCTCTATTTCATTTCTCTCTCTCTTTCTCTCTCTCTCTCTTTAACTCTGTCTCTCTCCGTATCCCTCTCTTTCCCCCTCCTGTAACGGCCCAGCACAATCGAGAATTCACTTATCAACAGCAAGGTTGCGACGCAAACCCGAGACGACGCCCGAGCCCCCCACTGGACGAGAACAGACCCGAGCTCACTCGTAGCCGTAGCCGTCGCGATGCTTGCCCGTCGCGCGTTCGTGCCTTTACCGCTGCCGTGCATCGTCTAGACGCCTCCAGGCAAGTTCTTACTTGCTTTCATGCTATTCTGTATATGTTACAAATCAATATCGTATATATATCCCATGTTTACCTTATGTTAAAATATTGCAACACAACTGTTCGATGCTTGTTCTCTTAGGAAAACATTATCAAATTTGACGGAACTCAATGGTGTAGATTGGCCCGTAGGGCTGTGAACATAGTGTGTGATTTTCGTTGGATAATTTGATCGTTAACGACTAAAACAACTACCCCCAAGTTTAATCGTAAAACTGTAATTTCATTGCACCTGAAAATCGTTAAATTCACCATAAATCAAATACATAGTAGAATGGTGCGTTCGAGGGCTCAAATTGAAGCTAACTCGACGAACTTTAACCCTATGCTAGTTTCCAGACATTTCTGTACTTAAATCATGATGAAAATTTGATCGGAGTGCGACTCTGGACTGCAGTCCAGAGCGACTCAAATTGCGCTTGCTGTTCCGTAATGGATACCATAGAATTTCCTTAACTCGTAGATTGCGGAACTCTGCTGCTTACCGTAGGTAACTCTGTTAGCTAGACAACACGATTAGTTTCATCCTGTTTCGTTATCATTTACTATCTAATCTGTAATTTAGAAGACCGGGATACATAACAGTCCCAGCAGAATCAGAATTGACATGTTGATGTTAAATAGATTTTAACTCCTAACATACAGACGCGATTGAAGATCCGTTTGTTGCGTTGAAAACTTTACTAAAAACCCTAGAATTCTTTCCACTGTAGCGTCGCTAAATTATGATCCCAACTGGGGTTAAAATGCGTTGCGAAATGGATTCCTGATTCTGAAATTGGATTTCCAGCCGCGAGCGCTTAAAATGAAATGGTTATAACTTTTGATCCTGGAACCCGATTGGCTTGAAACAAAATTAGATGGATAGATAACTGAACATATTGATTACTATGTTTTTATCATTTCGCCAAATTATATACATATGTTTCATGATAATTCGTACAAGTGAAAGAATGCGGTTTCATAACATCCTCACCATGTTTACATACTTGTTCATGCATCATATCATACCCATGTCATTGTATTGATAACCTAGTGACATCGTGCATTTACCCAGTGTTAGATTTTAGTGTTGATTGTGGCAAGTACGTCAGTGTTCGTGTATTCGTGATTAAGTGAAAGTGATACGTACTTATGCACAATCAGTGTCCCTTTTATTCTAGTGCATTGTCGACGTCTGTGGGATGCGTGTACGTGTGACTATAAGTGGTATGGGACACTTATGGAAGCGCTTGCACGAATGTCACAGATAAGGCATCCGACACTGCCATTTATCTTAGGTATTAGTCGGGACGTGCTTGATGGAGGTCCTGCCTCCAGTTCTCGCGCAGACTTGTCACGGATCGATTAGTATCTAGGGTTATGGTTAGCGTTGATGTAGACTTCGGGGTGTGGGGTAGTTCAAGTGTGAATTCAACAGAATCTCGGGAGTCCCATGCCGGCTTATATATTTAGGGAGTTATATGGAGATTTACAGGGTATGTGCTATATCACCGTGATACATTCGTTACATGTTGGGCCCGTGGTCCCTTGCCCTTGGGTTCTACCCTTGGGTGGAGGACACTCGCGAGTGGTTGACTCTCACACTTGGACTGACGATAGGCTTATTGACCTGTGCAGTGAGACTTAGAGACTGATAGGGTTACTGTTGTTTACATTCCTTATACTGTGTTGACATACATGACATATCGTTATGCTGCTTTACTGCTCCGCTGCATTTATCTCTGCTCATTTATATTCATGCTGTTATTGATTTACTGTTATTCATATCCTTCACCACTGTTAGAACTGTTACTTGATTATATGCATTATATTGCTATTGTGTCGCTCTGACGACCTGAGTATGCATGCTCAGTGTGAGGAGAAGATTTAGCTTGGATCAGATCTAGACGTGTATCGCAGACTTCTTGACTTGCCTTCCCGATTTACATTCATTTGTTCCACTTCAGGTCAGTCTTTATATTGTTTCCTTCAGTTACTGCATTTCTCATTACCTGCGCATCATTTACTGTTTACCATGATAAACTAGAAGCCGAAGTGTGACTACGGCAGGACATTTCCTTGACCGTAGGAGCATGGCTGGCCTTGTCTACCCCTCGTATTCCGTATTTTGGGAAGCGGGGCGTGACATATTCCATGTAAACACAATGATGTTTTGTATTCTCTTATTAACAGGTTCAAGCACCCTGGGGTGCAATAGTCACAAAGTGGAACAATATTAACCATACGTAATGAAACCACATGAATTTAAACTAAAATATAATAATTGTCTCATGGATGATTTAACAATTAAAGCGGATATGATCCAATTGTTTTATTTAGTTGAAATATGGATTGATAGTGGGTCGATTAATTACGAGAAACTATTATAACGATTCCATGTTAAAGATAACTGCAACTGTCAATTCTAACTTATAATATAATATCAATTACCATCATTAAGTTGTTGTATTATATAGTATGATATTCAACTGCATAGCAAGACTAGATCTCGTATGCTAGCATGTTAAAGCAAGTATTCAGATACTTGCCTCGACGGTTTCGCAAACCGGAAAGCACGGATGCAAAGTCGGCAGAAAACACGAGATGGGTGCACGGGACACGGATCGAGTCCCAACAGAGAACAACGGGATCACACGGACCAGGGTACTTCGCTGGAGCGTCGGGTTCACAAGACGGCACGGTCGGGTTCCGGCAAAAGTCACGGCAACGAAGTTAGCAACAATGATATACGTACAAGATCAGCGGGGGAAAAACTTTGCACAAAGGAAAGATAAGGATGCTTACAGAGAGATACCAGGGTAACCCCGGCGGGCTCGACGGCGCTGGAACGCCGGCGAGGCAGCGATGGCGGCTGCGAAGACTTGAACGGCCTCGGGTTCGCTGGCGAGGGTAGTGCGACGAGTAGAGGAGGGTGGTGGTCGGCTCTGGTGATCGAGGGGGAAAGGAGGTGATCGGAGGTGGCGCGGGGGACGTCGACGAGGGTCGACGGCGCGTTCTCCGGCGAACCCGGGGATGGTGCAGGGTCGGGCTCGGGTTTGCTGGTGGTCCGGCGAGGGGAGAGGGAAGGCGATGACGAGGTTGCGACGAGGAGGAGGAGAGGGAGTCGCGGGAGTCGTCGGCGACGGGAGGCGGCGTCGACGGCGAGGTCTGCGGTGGTTGGTGGCGTTGTCGGGGTTGGGTGCAGGTGCGGGAAGAGGCGAAGGAGGGAGGTAGGAGGTGCGGCTGGGCTCGCGGTGGCGAGGGCGGCGACGGCGAGGTCGCGGGGAGGTCGGCGGCGCGGTTACGAGGTGGCTAGGGTTTGGGTTCGGCGGGTTCTCGTGATGGAGGAGGAGGCGAATGGGGGCGGCTGCATGAGGATATAAATAGAGGAGAGAGAGAGTTGTTAGAGGGAGAGAGAGAATGAGGGAAGAGAGAGAGAGAGATAGGGAAAGGGAAGGGGGCCCACGAGTTAAAGTTAGGAGCTCGTGATTGGCCACGAGAGATTTTAAGAGGGATTTGAAAAGGAATTTGAAAGATTAAACAGTTGAGGAAAATATATTCGTATAATATATAGTTTAAGATATTTAATTAAAATGGGCCTTTTTGGCGCTAAATGAAACATTTCCAAATCGCGTCCGGGTTGCGCCCAAATGTTCCAAATTCAAATTATAGGATTTTAAGCGGGTTCCAAATTTTGAAAAGAGGTGTTTAATGATTAAAATGCATGCCCCCAAGTCGGACACTTGCACGCGCGCGTAGTCGTCCAAACTTGCCCGTTTAGCCAAACGGGACAGAATCTCGACACGCGGACGCTACCACGCGACTAGTGGCGACGAGTAGGCCAACATGGATATTTTAAATTTCATTTTAGGAGTTAAAATTTGTTATGTGCCAAAATGACTTAACCGGTTAAAATTTAGCAAAAAGCACCAAACAATCAGGAAAATTGGAATGAGCAATAAATAACCCTCAACTAGTAATATAATTAGTATTACTGGGCTCGGGTGTTACAGCATCCATAGATCACATTACTACATAATAGTGTGATATTAACACTCCATGTTTAATAAATTGAATCCTAATTAATATTGGAACTATAAATGTAACCCTAATCGATAACTGTGCATCCATATCCTTGAAATTATATCTATTTGCATATCATATTACATGTTCCAGTTTATTGTTCTGATAGTACTCATGCTTGTTTATTTATACACATGCTTATGTTAGTTGATTATGAGCACCCACATGACATCTTGTGCTTCCTGACATGACCTGTTACACTTCCTACTTGACATGACATGGTACCGTACACTCTTGACATGACATGACACCTTTATACATTACCTGGCTTGACCTGATGTACCATGGCTTTACCTGTTAGCTGATCTTGTGTCTAATGCCAACAAACATAACATGTAGTCCTCATGGACCGTTCCTGTTGTCTATCCAGACAAACCTGTGTACCTGATCCTGTGTTGGCATTAGTTTCTTGATTACTGGATACCTGACTTGACATACACATATAACTTAGGGGTATGGGGAAATCAAAGGTGAAATCTGACTTGTAACTCGACAGTTCACTACCTGTATTGAGTGTACACATTCCTGTTTTGTGCCTAGCAGCATATCTCGGTTTCAACCGAGAATATTGTGGCCGTGGTCCCGGGTATGTACGGGATACCATCGAGTGTACGCATTCCTGTTTTGTGCCTAGCGGCATGTCTCGGCTGCAGCCGAGAATATTGTGGCCGTGGTCCCGGGTATGTACGGGATACTATTGAGTTACATCGATAATTCATCAATTGATTTCAAAGACTTTAGAATAGAAAACCTGATAGAACAGTTTAGTTTACCCACTGCACGCTACCCTGTACTGGTATGATTCATATTATTGTTATTCTTGCTGTATTCATGTTTATATTACATTGCCTGCTACACTGTTCATATTATATTACTTGATGACATGACGCGCTGACGTCTGGGTTTTGCATGGCCCAGATTCCGTACCGCTGTTGCAGTCCGAGCAGGAGTACTTCAGCCAGCAGGCTGAGCTGTGAGTTCAGTAGTAGTTAGTTTTATTTCCTGCATTTATTTCCTGATATGAGCTCGCATTATGGGACACACTTTTCAGTTATTTGTATTGGATCATTTGCTTCCGCATTTATTTATTATTGACTCCTGTTATTCTGGATTATGGACATGTTTTAAATAGTTTTATCTTGTTCTTGATATCTCTACAGCCGTAATGTGACTATGGATGGATACTTCCTACCCACAGGTAGCATGGTTGGCTATGTCACGTGCCCAATCTAGCGTACTCTGGGAAGCGGGGCGTGACACTTTTCCCTGCACGAACTCACGTCTGAACCCCGACCTCGTCGCCGTTCCCTCACCTCTGGCGACCCCAGCTTCATCCCGTCTTCATCATCATCCCCCTCTCGTCTTCTTCTCTAAACCCCAAGCACCTAACCCTCCCACAGCTTCTTTCTTTCTTCTTCTTCTTCTAATTCTTTTTCTTCTCTTTCTTGATTCTTGATTCCGGTCATTGCCTGTGCCATGGCCGTCACCGATGATCCGAGCAACCCAGTGGACATCCCCAGCCAGCATGGTCACGTTCTTGCCTTGCCTAGTTCTGTTCTGTGCGCCGTGTGTGCATTGCGACGTTTACCCGACGTCGGACGGTGCGTTTACACCCCGTCGTGAGATCCGTTCAGGCAATTTTATCTTGCTACATGCTATAATATACATTTTGCATCCATATGAATAAAAATATCACATGTTTACTGCATTGTACATCCATGTTACTGTTTTACTATTTTCGGATAGCCGTTCGCATCCGTACAATTTATTATATATCTAGTTGCATGCGATATCATATTAATTCATATTACTGTTACATTAGAACTCCATTCTTGATAATGTGCATTCTACGTAGTCATGGAGTTGCAGATGAAATCCCTGATAGATATTTGTGCATCCGTGTTTTACTGTGCATCCGTACTTTTATCGTGCATCCGTACTTGCTACAGTTTTATTATGAGCATCCATTTGATACCTGTGCACTACTTGTCATGACCTGATACACAACTACTTGACATGTTACCTGATCCTGTTTCTAATGCCGACAATCCTGACATGTTGTCCTGACGGACGTATCCTGTTGTCTGCATAGACAAACCTGTACCTGCTTGATCCTGTGTTGGCATTAGCTCCAGATTTATCAATACCTGACTTGAACACATAACCTTGGGGGGTAAGGGGAAATCAAGAATGTAACCGAACGTAACTCAAAGGGCTATTATATTGTTTGCCATATTTCCGGGCGTTACGGAAAAATCCTGTTACCTTGGTCCCGTGGGGAATGAACGGGGCATATGCTGAATAATCATGTTACCGTGGTCCCGTGGGGAATGAACGGGGCATAGTCTGATGGGTTACGATGAGGATTATATTAATTGATTTCGAAGACTTTAGAATAGATAACCCAGTAGTATAATTTAGATTACTTACTGCACTTCACCTGCACGTATACACTTCACTGTTCCATATCCATGTTACTGGTTATATTCGTGTTATCGTTTATACTCATGCCTGTATATCTCGTGTATCCTCATTTATTATTGTTTGATATTATGACGCACTGACGTCTGGGTTTTGCATGACCCAGATCCTTTACCTCTTTCGCAGGCCGATCAGGAGTATTTCAGCCGACAGGCCGAGCAGTGAGGATCCTGTTAGTATCTAGTTAGTTTAGTTTTATTTCCGTACTTTTATTTCCTGATGTGAGCCCGTATTTGGGACGTACTTTCCAGATGTTATTGTTTATTGGATTTATTGCTTCCGCATTTATGTTTCTTGACTCGTTTATTCTGGCAGATGGACATGTATTAGATAGTTTATATTTTTTTCCTGTTCTTGATATCTTATAGACAGCCGTAATGTGACTGTGGAAGGATGTTTCATAACCACAGGTAGCATGGTTGGCTCTGTCACGTGCCGATCTTAGCGCACTCTGGGAAGCGGGGCGTGACAGGGTTTGTTTGGTATCAGAGCCATATGATTTAGGTTAATCGGGTTTGATTCTTTTATAGTTGGGTATTGGACCCAATACAAATCAAAAAATTTGTAATTAGGAACATGTCCTGCCCCATTGTTATCATGATTCTTGAATCATATCATTCTCTTGACCCTTGTCTTGACGATATGCAAACAACTTTGCATCTCGGCTTGAAACCTTTTGGTTCCCTATTGTTTCTCCCATCCTATTCTTTTGATTCTGATACTAGGATTTGGGTGACTTGAACGGAGTTATGTGATTGTAACTATGAACTGCAGCATGGTTACAATGCGGTACTCTATTTAAGTAATTTGGAGTCCTAGCCTTGATTCCCTTCCTTGTTTTATGGTCATTATATTACCTTGTTTCTCTCGGCTTCATTGCTTACCAATTTATGTTTTATCACAAGTTTTGAATCTTGTTTATCATACTGATCATCTTTGGTGTCTTGGTTTCAGGATCATGGCGAATAGAGAACTGCGATCGTACCAGAGGCGTGTTGATGACGCCGCATTGCTTGGAGTAATTCATGGGATGCTGGAGAACCAGAAGCGGCAAACCGAGCTAAACCAGCGGCAAGCCGAAGCTTTTCAGGAAGGTTTGCGGACCGTCCAGCAGTCCGTAAACAATGTTGCGGCCAAACCAGTACAGCGTGTGGGTACCGTGGCGGATTTCAGGAGACTTGGTCCATCCACTTTCACTGGTTTGGAGGAGTCGTTGCTAGTGGAGCTGTGGCTAATCGATACGGAGAATCTGCTCGTTGCAGCATAGATTCCGGAGGACCAGAGAGTGGATGTCGTACGCATCCAATTGGTGGATTATGCCCGCGAGTGGTGGCTTGTCGAAGAGACCCGTTTGCCCAAGCCGATCAGTTGGGCTACTTTCTCGCAAAGTTTCTTGGAGAAGTTCTTTCCGCAGACTGCACGGGAGGAAATGGAAGAAAAGTTTATTAGTTTGAAGCAGAATGGCGGATCTGTGGATGCGCATGCGGCTGAGTGGACACGGCTCAGTTGATTCGCGAGACCTTTGGTTGCCAACGATGCTGATAGGGCATGAAGGTTCATGCGCAGTTTGGACGTGGAAATCCAGAAGCACATTATATATCTTAGATTGACCACTTTCTCGCAAGTTCTTAAAGCAGCCAGAGAGCAGCAGAGCTTATCAGTGAAGACAAGGGGTGCGCAGCAGCAGGTAGTTGTGGTATGGAAGCCGGCGTTTACGCCGAACCGAGCGCCTATACGTAGAGTTGTCCCAGTAAATCGGCGTGGCGTTGTACCTATGAAGAGGCCCGTCGTACCCGAGCAGAAAGAAAGGGTGTTTTGCGATTACTGCCAACGATCGGGTCACTTCTGGAGAAATTGTCGAAGGAGGCTTGGACTTTGTCTTATTTACGGATCAGCTGATCATACCATTGATACTTGTCCATCGAAGCTTCGTTTGAAGGAAGATGCTCAGAGGCCACCGCAGAAGCAGATTCAGAGGCAGAAGCAGATAACTCAGGGGCCCAATCAAGTTGAGCCTTTACTCTGACGGCCGAAGAGGCCAAGGCTTCAGATGAAGTTGTTTCAGGTATCCTACTTGTTCATGACTTTCCCGCATTAGCATTATTCGATTCTGGTGCATCCCATTGTTTTATGTCGTTCAAGTTTATTGCTGCACACTTGATTGCTTGCACGGCCCTGCCTTGTTGTTGGGACATACACACTGGGAATGGGAAGATTATATCTTGTAGTGAATGCAAAGATTGTTCGGTTGTTATCTGCGGATGGGAGTTATTTGCACATTTCTTGGTGATCGATACCGGCAGTTATGATGTTGTCTTGGGAATGGACTTTCTCGGCACTTTCCATGCTCACCTTGATTGTAAGACAAAGAAAGTGATTTTCTAGATTCCCAGACATCCGGAGTTTTTTTTGCTAGAGGAAGCAGTTTTGTCGGGCCAGTCGAGTTTAGGGCTAGGCCGACACACAGTGTTCTCTCGTCGATGGAAGTTGATAGGGAGGAAGCGCCAGCTGTAATTCGAGAGTTCATGTACGTGTTCGAGGACATCTCGGGTTTACCACCAAAACGAGATGTGGAGTTCGCGATCGATCTTGTTCTTGGTGCAGCGCCAATCTCAAAGGCGTATTATCCAATGGCACCAGTGGAGTTAGAAGAAGTAAAGAAGCAGGTTACTGAATTGCCAGAGAAGGGTTGGATTCGCAGCAGCAATTCACCTTGAGGAGCTCCAGTTCTTCTAGTCAAGAAGAAAGATGGCACAAGGAAGATGTGCATCGATTATCGAGAATTGAACCGGGCGACTATTAAGAACAAGTACCTGATCCCTCGCATTGGCGAATTATTCGAACAACTCAGTGGCGCGAGGGTATTCTCGAAGCTAGATTTGCGGTCCGGATATCATCAAGTTCAAGTTAAATCAGAAGATATTTGCAAGACTGCGTTCCGAACTCGATATGGACATTACGAGTATTTAGTGATGCCATTCGGAGTCACGAATGCACCGGCGATATTTATGGACTTGATGAACCAAATCTTTTCACCGTTCTTGGACCAGTTTATAGTGGTGTTCATCGATGATATTCTGGTGTACTCGAGAAGCCTTGAAAAGCATGCAGAACACTTGAAAATCGCACTGCAGACATTGAGGCAAGAAAGATTATATGCAAAGATGAGCAAGTGCAAGTTTTGGGTTGAAGAAGTGAAGTTTTTGGGGCATGTCGTATCCGGAGATAGAATCGCCATTGATCCCGAGAAGATTGCAACCGTTCAAGATTGGCCGATTCCGAAGAACATAGCAGTGATAAGAAGTTTTCTTGGACTTGCCGGATATTACAGAAGGTTCGTGGAGAATTTTGCTCGATTGGCTGAGCCTTTTACCAAGCTTACGCGAAAGGAAATACCATTCGTATGGACAGATAGTTGTGCATCAGCTTTTGAGGCGTTGAAGCAAAGATTGATAACCGCTCCTATTTTGACCGTACCAGACGGTTCCGGAGGATTGGTGATTCACAGCGACGCATTTGGGAAATGTTTGGGATGTGTTTTGATGCAGCATGGGAAGGTCATAGCCTACGCATCGAGACAGTTGAAGACCCATGAGAAGAATTACCCAACTCATGATTTGGAGCTTGCAGCAGTGATTTTCACTTTGAAGATTTGGAGACACTAGTTACTGGGCGAAAAGGTCAAATTATTCACCGATCACAAAAGTCTAAAATATGTGTTCACGCAGAAAGAGCTTAACATGAGGCAGCGTAGATGGTTGGAACTGATGGCTGACTATGATCTTGATCTCGAGTATCATCCGGGGAAGGTTAATGTAGTGCCGGATGCGCTTAGTCGGTTGCCAGCAATTCGGATGTTGACTGCACGGAGAGAGCTTATCGATGATTTTCGGAGATTCGAGTTGGAGGTAGTGTTACCGCATTCTTCAGGACTGTTGATGCAGCTGCAAGTACAGTCATCATTGATCGATAATATTAAAGCAGCGCAGTCGCACGATCCAAGATTGCAGAAGTTTCGAGAACAGGTAGAAGCGGGACTTCGAACAGACTTGTTGATTCATGAAGATGGTTCATTGCGTTATGGTATCCGTTTGTGTGTGCCGAAAGGAGGCATTCGCGAAGAAGTTATGAAGGAGGCACACAGTTCCGCATATTCTGTACATCCAGGAGGTACGAAGATGTACCGTGATCTATGACAGCATTTCTGGTGTGAAGGCATGAAAAGGGAGATTGCTCGCTTTGTAGCGAAGTGCTTGGTTTGTCAGCAAGTTAAGGCTGAATATCAAAGAGTAGCTGGTTTCAGGATATTACAGATATTATCACTGTACGGATATTGTCACTGTCAGGCTCAGTAAGGTTTCAGGATGAGTTTGCTCGTCGGCCTCCCTTTTGCTCAATACCTGGGTAGCCGTTACGTACAGCTAGTGCCACTGACGTGCTTATGGTTAAACCCACTGCCAGCGTATTGACGAGTCTTTAGAGTCCTACACAGAGCGTTTCCCTGGTTCGGGCGAAACGTTGTAGAGGCCGCATGGTTTTATGGCAGGGTTCAATCATATTCGTGCATTTGTGCACGGATCATGATCGTACGGATAATACTAGTGGGTTTTGGTTTAAGCCGGATCCTAGTATTATATTGTTGGATTATTTTTGCCTCGTTGTATTCGTATTCAGTCGGAATACGGAAGCGGATATGTATATACGGATGAGGGGTATTCTTGTAATTCGTTACAAGATTACTTTAGTTGACGCCATTTCTTTTTCTTTATTAAACATTTAGTTTTAATGTTTGATAATAGTGAAAAGTGTGAGAGTAAGTTTTGGATTGTGAGTGTGAGATTTGTCATGGATTCATTTATGATGCACATGTGCCATGCTTGATTGATTATTGGTTTGGTTGTGGGATATTTGTTGAGGCAAGGCAGATATTTTTTTGGTGAAGGTTTTTCTTTTGTTGCTATCACAAATACCTCACAACTCATCAAAAAGAAAAAAAATGCAGCAAACACTCATTTTCTACACAAGCCAAAACTTGAGCTCACACTTTTGCTTATGGCTTCTTCTTCAACCTCCACCCATTCCCTCTCATGAGTTGAGAATCCTTGTGTGTTTTGAGACAAACTATTCACACACAATCTCTACTTTATCTTGGTTATCTAGGCTAGCAAACTGGATGCTCGAGTTGCTTCGGTTTTGAGGCGGGAGCCCGTATTACTAATCCTCGATGTGGATCGTCTTCAATGTGGGGAGACCGGTGAGCGAACTTGATCGAGGAAGCCGCAAGGAGCTTGGGACAGAGGTTGAAGACCGAAGGACACGGATCGATCGGTATAACCTCTCTAAACTCTTTTCATAGAACTAGTATAGGGTTAATGATAGGATCCGTCATTTAGGGTTCAGTTAGCGCCGGTATTTAAAAGTTTTTGTTCCGCGTTTGGCCACGGATTGATGCCCGGGGCGCTTCCGTATCCCTACACTCTTTCCCTCTCGCTCCCTTCCTCCTCTTCTGCAACCCCATCTCTCTCTCTCTCTCTCTCTCTCTCGTCTCACTCCATGAACCGAGCCCCCGCCCACTGCACCCTCATCGTCGACCTCATTGCCGACGATCTTCACTGCGACCTCCTCGTCTCTTTCACCTCACCGGCGACCTCCGTCTCCTTCTCTCCTCCCCAACTCAACTCGATCATCTCCAACCTCCAAGCTCCGAGCTCCACCTCGCCGACGACCCACCTCAAGCGACCACCGACTCTCTTGAGCTCCTAAGCCGACCTAACTCCATCACCCGGAGCTCCGCCACAGCCGCACTACAACCTCCATCGACCCCCGAATCCCCACTGCAACCACCCCCACGACACAACACCCGAGCTCTAACACCCTAAACCCTAGCCGCTGCCGTCGTTCATCGCCTCTGGAGAGTCATCGCCAGCTCGAGCCATCAGCCCAGAATCCCGTAGCTAGCTGAGCCAAGCTTGTTGCCGCTGCCGTGATCGTGTCTTAGTCATGCCCGCCGTCTTAGTCATGCCCGCCGTCTTAGTCATGCCACTTTCACCAAAAGCGAAAGAAATCTCATCTCTTGCTACTCATGCTATTATAATTTTATAGATTAATGCTAATGTTAGATAATTTTAAATATATATGTATATATGTGTGTGTGTGGGTGGGTATATACATTTATATATCTAAATAATATTAAGTTATAAATCGAACACTTATACTTGAGCAATCATGTTAGTTGTAATGAATCGAACCCAACTCGGTTGGTTAGCCTATATTGATGTCATTTAGAATTTTTAAGAATTAATTATCGCTTGTTGGTTAAGGAAATCTTTTGTTTTCGACCGATTACCAAACGCTACCTTAGGTATTTGATGCGAACTATAAACCAAAACATATCTTATTATGGTGGAACTTGCGATGGTTATATCCCTTTACTGATTACGAATATCATGTAGAAATTTGGATGTAAAATATCGTGTTTATAATCATGTAAAGTCGCCCCCTAAAGGTGACGCTAAAACTGGAATGCACCGCATATCACATTAAAAAATATATATTAAATTCAATACAGATTGCAATGTAATGTTCTATGGCTCGTATCTAAGCCGAATCGATAAACTAGAACCCTATAAAGTTTACCCTTCAATGCTGATATGCCACTGTAAGGAGAATTGACTGGGGATGCGGCTGTGGACTGCAGTTCGGTGCAGCATTCCATGAGGATACTTGAATTTAAATACCTGCACGTCCCTAAATAAAACTGAAAATGCCCATAGTATTATATAGTCGCGTAGATAATTTAGTTAGCTAACATATGGATCTGGTTTTGTTCAGATTTACAGTCATTTGGTATTTAGTGTGTATTTTAGAATGTCGACGTGTTCTGCAGTTTCTGCAGTGGCAATTTTTTCACCTTCAAACTAAACAGGACATATTTTCTAGTACAGAAAGGATATTATTAATCCATTTGATGTGTTGGAAACCTAACAGACACAACTAAGTTTTATTCAACTGGGGAAACATCTGAATCTAAACACAATCCCTAGTAAACCGCGCGCGAAGTTGGACTTCCAGTTCTGAAACTGGAATTTCAACAATCGATCGCTAATTTAAAATGATGATAAGTTCCTAACCTGAATTCTGTTTGACATGAAACTAATTTTACTGCTTAGATAATCAAGTATACTTTGTATGCATTTTGTATTGTTTTGGTCGATTCTATACGTGTGATTTATGGTGAATTTTACAAGTCATATGGCGTTTGGTGTCATAATATAGTGAATATCTGTTCAGTGCATTTCTATCTATTTTTGTGTTTGCTTTATACCTTCTGCATAGTGATCGTTTACATTGAGACCTAGCAAATGTTGTGCATTGTCGATATATAAGTGTTAGTGATTGGGTTGTGCCAGGTACGAAAGTGATATTGATAAGTGGAAACGTGATTGAAAGTGAAAACGATACGTATTTGTTCACAACCTATCTGATACTTAAATACATACTATAACCTGAGGAATGTGGAAATCAAGGTGGAATTGAACTCATATTTAGCGAGGTACAGTGACTTAGAGGATAATCATTCGATATTAGTCGCACACACACACACACTAGGTCGTGGGCCTAGCGGCACGGCTGCAGGGTTATATCTCGGGTAAGAGTGGACCGTAGTCTCGGGCATGCACGAGACCCTTATTAAACACGAGCATCCTTTCCACCAATTAATTTCATTGATTTAGTGACTGATAAGTAGTGATATACACATTACCTGGTTTACTGACATGATACTTATATCGCACTGTTCATATTCAAATGGTGTTCATTATTCTCATGTTCTGTATTTTGTTGCACCTTTCATGTTTAATAGCATTGTACCCATCATATATATTTATTGCTATATGTGTCGTCCTGACGACCTGAGTGTGCATGCTCAGAGGACGAAGTGGACCTAGTCCAGGAACAGGACCTGCCATTCGAGACCGCGGAGGTCTAGACCGCAACATCAGTGCCATTCCTTTTTGCTATAAGCTCATTGTTATTTCGTTGGTTAGTTATTTCTTTATGAAAAATAAATGTATCTCGAACTCTTTTATTGCAATGTAATAAAGCTGTGAACTGTGATTTCCTTTACTCCCGTACTGTTTACTGACTACCATGTAATGCTAGAAGCCAAAATATGAGTACAGCGGGATTATTTCCTGACCGTAGGTGCATGGCTGGTCTAGTCACCCATTTTTTTTCCATATTTTGGGAAGCGGGACGTGACAAAAACACAACATACGCACACCGCACATTGAGTTAGCATGAGCAGTTTTACCCGCAATCGGAGGTTCTCTCGCTTCAAAGGCGACGGGTAATTAACGACAATTTAGTTCGCGGCTGCCGGAGATTCGGACCCCCCACAATCAATAAACCCCGGCCTACCCTAGGTAGAGAGAATCTGTAGTACGCCTGATAAGCGACACGTATTTCCCATCTCAATGGGATGACGAAAAACACCCTATACGTCACACTCAACGGCCACCGGGACTCTACGTGGCGACCGACTATTGGACACGTCCCCTCACGCCAGGATTCGGGTGGCAACCCCTCACGTCCCGCCACCGAGTGGTAGACACGTAGCACGTAGTCCAACCGACCGAGTGAGCGAAACGGCACCCCCTTTAAAACGCAATCATTTCACTGATCCGCTGACGTCACCAAAGATACGCGCGGGAATTAAAGCGCTCCGTGAGCCGCCACCTGGATCCAAGGATCCAAGAGGATTAGTCACCAAGCGTCGCATCTTCTTCGGACAACCCATTGCGGGGAAATCTTAGGCTGAATCGTTAAAAACCGTGCTTACCACTCTTGACCTGACCCATAAATAGGTCAGGACGAGAGTGGGGGGCTAACGATAAGGCTCATAACGGAAATTTCCTGGGTTACGACACGTAGTAGATGACGTGTCGTCCACGTAAGCCCACTAGATTTCCGGGGGCCACGAAGTCAAAATCAATATGACACATGGGGGACTTTTCTCGGACCTCGTCTCCGAGGTTGCACCCGACCTTTCGGAGACTCCCCGGGTACCTTCTCTATGCGCCTAGCAACTAACCAACGGCTCGTCTTTAAACTATCCTACAGCTGAGCTTTCTCAGCCTCCTCGCTCGTCTCCGAGCTATTACAGAGCTGAGATTTCTCAGCTCATTTGCTCGTCTCCAAGCTATCACAGAGCAGAGATTCTTAAGCGTCCCTGTTTTGCCGGGAGCACGAAGCCCGAACGCTCCTGTAACGGCTCTGTATATCTCGCTACGACGAGAACATCGCCGGCCCACTTTCCGCATCCTACGCTAACGTATCTTACCATTAATGGGCATATCTCGCCATCAATGGGCGTATCCCGCCATCTTCGCAAGCGCGACACAGATGCGTAACGGACGGCGAGCATTTCGCATCGGCTCACTCCATGCGACCGCTATATAAACCCCTCTTCCAGACAATTCAGATAATGGGAACTCATTCTAATACGCTGTTACCATGTCATTATTTCTCGATACTTACTTGATCGTCAGAGGGTCCTACGGTGGTTACCCACCCTGGGACTTTCATTGCAGGTAGCTCGGTATCAACGATAACCCACTGAGATCCACACATTCAACCCTCACGCCAAATCTTAACCGTTCAAAATCGCTTGCAGCAAGATCGACGGAGGACAACTATTGAGGGAGATTTTGACCTCCATCACCCTACGTCCCACAAAAATAGGAAAGGTTTCATTTTGGTTTTTGGTTTGCCCCCAAATATAGTACAATTTATGCAGTCAAAAATGACTTAATATATTAATTTTCAAAAGATTGACTATCATTAAGGGTATATTGGGAAAAGTCCGTACCAAAAATATAATGGACATCATGCATATTAAATAAGTTTTCTTAATTTTTATGTAAAACTAAACTAGTCTAGTCTATTTTGTGCGGGAGGGAAGGAGTGTTAATGAAGAGCCGACATGTAGATCTTTGAACACCACGTTGCTTAACAAAATTCACAATATAACCATCTTTACTCTAATTTTAGATCAGCCTCCACAATTACTTAAATTAGATTTATTGGACTTCAAGTTTTCACATCAAGATGCCGTACTCACATAATTCGTGAATTATTCAACGAATTCGTGAATAATTCATGATTTTTTGATCAGCCGATTAAATCTCCGCCGTTGCCGAACGGGCCGAATAATTCGTGAATTATTCCCGCATTATTCGAAAAACAGCGAATAATTCAAAAAACAACGAATAATTCACAAAATCAAAACTAGTGCCTCATATATTAATTTCTTGCTCGAAATCCTTCCCGAACATTTCCCGAACACTTACCGAATCTTTCCCAAATACCTGCCGGTTTTTTCCGAATGGTTCTCCGAGAATCAACACTTGGATTTTCGACCTCGCCGAATTATACCCGAATCACGAATTTGTGACTATGCTTGGTACCTCAATGCATCATCATACATTTTTTACCATATCTGCTGTTTGGTAGATATGATTTGAAGACGCATGCAACATTTGTAATAAATTTTTTTCATTAATTTGTTATGTTTGGTTAGCAACAAACTTGAGTTAGAAATGGAAATGAAGATGCAAAAATGCCAAATTCTTGCGACATTTGATTAGCAACAAAAAAATGCATCATGTTTTCATTCAACAAATGCTCATTGCATTATTGGTTGTAAAAATAAAAAAATAAAAAAATTGGGCCAAATCTGTTTGGTTATTTTCAAGTTTTGTAATTGGATTTCCAAATCCAAATCATTTTTTGTTTGGTTGAACAAAAAATTAAAGAAAATACAATATTTGTTGCAAATTTGCATATGTGGCATTTATAAAACTTATGTGACACTCATAATAATTACCATACTTATCATTTCCAAAGTTGCAGCTCTTGTTACCACCAAAATGAGTGCAACAAACTCTACAAGAATTTGTCGTCTTTTGCATACCTATTTCCATTTCCAACTCAAGTTTGTTGCTAACCAAAAATTGGAAATGAAGATTTTTTGTGACAAATATTGCATAAATCTCTATTTTCTAGTTACCAACAGCTTCTGATTTTGGTTGTAACAAGAGTTGCAATTTTGGGAATGGTGAGTATGCTAATTATTATGGGATGTCATATAAGCTTTGTATATGTCACATGTGCAAAGTTGCAACAAAAGTTGCATTTTTTTTTAGTTTTTCATTCAATCAAATACAAAAAATGGTTTGGATTTGGAAATTCGATTACAAAGCTTAAAGATAACCAAATAATGGATTTGGACCATTTTTTTTGGCAACAAATGCCGCATGGTATTTTTAGTGGTTAATCGAATATTCCCCAAGTTATTGGTATGTGTGAAGAACGTGGATGTTATAATAATATAGTATGGCTGTAATCATATATGTTATAATTTTAGAACGAAATTTTATAGATGTCTTTAGGACAAAAAAGTGACTGGAGTCCAGATAGATGGGTGGCCGAAAAAAGTGAGCAGGGTGTTCGAAAGATATTTGAAATTTGAATTTTTAAAAATCAATTAAAATATCTAAATACATGATGTTGATATCTTGAAAAAAAAGGATCAAATTCGATAATCTATCTCATTTTTTCAATTTTTTTTAAGTGAAGACAGACCATTAATTTATGACATGAGCTTCATGAGTTTGAAGCTCGCATTATATTTCAGAAGCACATATATGTTTTTTTAAAGCTAAAGTTCACTAAAACCCCAGTTCACATCGCCGTATCTCAGAAAACTTCCAAAATATTTGATTAGCGCAAAAACACCCATGGTAACGGTGATTGGTTAACGGTGTTAACCAGGCATGTAAAATCACCGTTTTGCTATTCTAAATAAACACTGTTAATTAAATTATTAAATAATAATATTAGTTTTACATTAAATTATTAATTAATATCTAATTTTTTTGGTGAGTAGGGGTTTTGAAGGGTGGTTTTTGGAGGAGGAGGAGGGTGATCGAAGGAGGTGGAGGGTAGGAGGGCGAGGAGGAGGGCAGGAGGATGGTCAGACGAGGTGGGCGAGAAGGAGGAAGATGGATTGGGGCAGGGAGATGGAAGAAGAAGAAGGAGGTGGCGATGATGGAGCTGGTGGCAGGGAACGGTGGGAGAGGATAGGGGAAGTCGTGTGAAGACGGGGGAGGTCAAGGGGGTGATGGAAGGAGGTCAGGAAGGAGGAGATGGGTTAGGAGTAGAGTTCGAGGAGGAGAGAGGGAGGCGGCAGCGCCGCCACAAATTATTTAAAGTGAGGAGTGAACGCGGAAGGTGATGATAATTTGGGAAATCTTATATTTTTTCCTGATGTGTGCTAAACATGATGTGTTATCTTTATTTTCGGTGGTTTTCTATGCTAATCAAATTTTTTGGGGGTGTTCTGTGATATGGCCAAACGAATTTCGGATTCAGGAACTTTAAACATTTTTTAAATCAGAAATAATTTAACAAAAGAAACGACCTGAATAAAGACAAAAGAGGATGGTCCCTCACTAAAATTGCAGCACCCTAATGATCTGCTCCAACACTTGTCCATTCTCCCAAAACACAACCCATTCCCATGTCGACACGTGACATTTAATAATCCTGTACCTGCCTACTTAACCGACACGTGTATCTTCGGTCCAACCATTAACTGCAGCAGATCCCTGGATTGAGACCAGGAGTCGTTGCCTTGCAAGGACCAACAACAAACACATAGGATTGGCTTTCTTGAGAAGCCCTCACACTCAACAATTCATATTTTAATTAATTAATTTTGTGACACAAAAATTGTAAGAAAACAGAGAAAAGGAAAAGGAAAAAACCTTTTCACATTTAATTGATTGTGATCCGTCTCCCCACGCTTCTAAGAGGCTAGCACACTTAATTTCAAAGATACAGATGATAAATTCGTATATTTTGAGATTAAATTAAAAGATTCGGATTCGATACACCGATCATATTGCAAACATCACGGTATCGTCAGCTTGTGTGTACACGTTTGTTTCGTGTTATGAACGGTATGAGAAACTAGACCCGATCAATAGTTTGTAATGCTGTATAGATATCCATCATGTGGCTTTCATTACGTTATGTAAAAATGGGAAATGACAGTAAAAGAGTGAATAAGAAACTTAGAAGAGTGTTTGGTTCGAATGGTAAATAGTCGTAACTTTGGTGGGGGTGTGTGTGTGGGGAGGGAGGGGGGGGGGGTTGCGGAGGGGGGCGGTCCTTTTTCTTTTTGCAGGTTTTTTTGCAATCACATCATTTGACCTACCAGCCTTTTAGACCAGCTTAGGCATCAAAGATGAACTTATCCCAACAGCATTATGCATGATAATTTTAAGGTTTATGCCAGTGACCATGTGGCAATATATATATATATATATATATATAATGGAGGAAAGAGACGATAAGAGGGAATTTCCTTCTATGGCGTCGAAAAAATACACGCTCGATCGTGTTTTCCGACGATCGGAATCCATCATCTTCATCGTTATCATCTAAGATGTAGGTACGCCAAATTTTATGTGATTCTATAACTTTTCACTGTTGATTTAGCAATGTAAAAAGTTCTATTGTCGGTAAACCGTTAATTTTGAACCCACTAATTCAACGGTGAAAAAGTTGTAGAATCACATGAAATTTGGTGTACCCATATCTTAGATGATAACGATGAAGATGATGGACACCGACCGTCGGAAAACAAGATGGAGATTGTATTTTTTCGACGCCGTAGGAGGAAATTCCCTCCTATAGCATCTTTCCTCCATATTATATATATATATATATATATATATATATATATATATATATATTTTACGTTTAGAACGCATATATAACAAAAATTGATCAAAATACTTAATCTAATACCATACATAACCCTTGATTAGATCTATACCAAGAAACATATAAATAACAAAAAATAACATTAGTAATTTTGTATAATATTGTTTAAATTATCATTGAATATTTGTCTTCCAAGACACTCTAGAGTGACCTTGGAGCTATCCCCCCCCCCCCCCAACCCACCCACCCACCAAGCCCACCACACACACACACTCTTGCTCCTAATAGTTTTATCATCACATATATCTCCTTGAATTAAACTACCAATCTCCCTCATGTGAGGTGAAACGTCTACTACCAAGAATCACATTGCCCCATCTTCACTCAACCCTAAAAATCAAATTGCCTCTTTTGTTTTCTATCAATCTCTAGTTGCTTCTCTCTCTCTCTCTCCACAACTCCCCTTTCTAACGTCAGTTATAGAACCCCATCACAGGAACCAGTTTGGTTCATGGCACCTGTACCCTAAGCATCACCAAACTTGAACCCCAAGCAACCTTTATTGTTTCTCATTTTATTTTATTTTCATAAATAAATGAAAAAAGAAAAATATATGCGCTATATATATTTAGCTATATATTTTTTGTTTGCCTCTTTATCTTTTATTTTCTTTGGGTTAATTGCAAAATAATATCCCAACGTTTCACCTATTTTGCATTTATATACCTTATTGATCCAATTTTTCGTTGCACTTATATACTCTCAAGTATAAACCGTTAATATTTTGCTACCTTCAGTTGATCATCAAATTCATAACTATTTTAAACAAAATCCATATGGTTTGTACTTTAAGATATCAAAATACAGCGAAAAAATCAATAAGATGTATAAATGCTAAGTAGCTGAAACATCGGAATATTATTTAACAATTAACCCATTTTCTTTTGTGCGCCCATGAGAGAATTCTATTCGTTCCCAAATCTCAAGAGAGACCCTGTATGCTTTTAAGAGAGACGTAGCCTTCTTTTGCTTTCTTTTTTGATCTTTTCTTTTCTTTTGTTAATTTCCAATCTTCACCTAGTTCATTAGTTATCATTCTCTTCTTAGCTTTTTGTGTCATGCATGAGAAATCTATTTAGTCATCATCAAGCTAGATGACTTGGTGCAATAGCGGCTGCGACGATCCTCCGGTCAAGATATGCCGTCCCCCGTCTCCGACGGCCTTAATCGTGAACGAATCGAGATCCGGTTCGATCAAGACGTGCCCTTCGTGTGGTCACAAGATCCAGATTGGAGAGCAGGTATTAGCTATGGATTATCATTTTATGCCTTTTCTTTTTGTATTTTTATCTCTTTAATTTTGTCTAATCTGGACATTAATAAATGGTTTCAGACAAAAAATATATATATGAATATAGTTAGCAGCTCAAATAGAGTTTTCCAAACCACTAAATGAATCGGCGGGTCGTTATCATTTTCTTTGGGAAGAAACAAGCCATAATTAGTGTAAAAAAATACATGTTAATGATTTCTTTGGGATGTATTAATTTATATGATGATGATAATATATAGGGTGCGACAATTCAAGATTTGCCAGGATTGCCAGCAGGAGTGAAGTTTGATCCAACAGATCGAGAGCTTCTTCAACATTTGGAAGGGAAATCAAGGCCTGATGAATCTCATGAAGAACATCATCCATTGATTGATGAGTTCATCCCAACTCTTGAAGGAGAGAATGGCATTTGCTACACTCATCCTGAAAATCTCCCCGGTAATTATAATCAATCAATTTTATTAATTAATCATGGATTAATTTTACATAATTTATATGCATGTTTTGCGTATGTGTTTGTAATTGCATGCAATATTTGCTTTTAAGGGTTAATGATATGCGCATGCATCACATTATATACCGCCATAAAATTTTGTTCATAAATATACTAGTTTAAAATTTCATTTTATTAGAAAAATAAGTATAATGAAAAAAGAATTAGTATGTTCATTCCAATTATAAGATGAGGACAAAGTGTATATATATGTCGACTGTTATTTGAATGTGTCATGTTATGATCAAACAATCAACTATAAGCATTAAACGTGGAAGAAAGGAATATATATTGACTTTAAAGATTTAAGACAATTCAATGGTAATTAAAAATGTACAAAGAGAATGCTTTATATGGTATACACTAAATATACGACTTAATTAGCGACTTCAAAAAAAATTATTTCCACCTGAAAAACTTAAAGACTGGCTTTATTAAAATTTGATTTAAATAATCTAGATTGAAAAAAACATAAACATGTAATTCAACTGTCCATATATACACACAAAGTATTGTAATAGTATGAAATTTTTGGGCCTCTCAGCGATATATTTAAATGGGTCGACATAAGGAGGAGTATATTCTTTATTTAAATATAATTGATTGATAAATACTTATACCTGTACTACATGAATAATGAGCATTACTGTCACTCTTTATGGCGTTCAAAACGTTCAACTATTTATGTGGGTCTCAAGATTCTACAATTAAGATACACGATTTGATATTTTAATTCTTGTTATCATTTTTTCTTTGCAATATTGTATCATTCCAGAATATTTTTTCCTGCGGTAAAACATTTTCAGCTCATTAATTGTGTACAATGACTATAAAAGACAATTATATGTTTTTGAGTGAATTATATATTGAGAGAGGTATGATTCATTGCAAACCGGTCCGGATTTATAAAAAACGGAAACTTCCGATCTACGGCATATTTTAACTATCTGATCCGTTCAAGTTGATCACCCTACTCTTAAATATATGTGTATGGAAAATCAAAAGATTTAAAGTCCCCGACCTATGTATCGATAGATGCAAAAATGAACGCCTTTCGATAACTCAACATAAATGTCATCTGATACGTATGATAGAGGTCTTTAAATCGTTTAATTTTTTTCATACACATATATTTGAGGGTAAGGTGATCAACTTGAACGAATCGGACCGTTAAATATGCCGTAGATCGGGAGTTCCCGTTTTTAAAATACGCGGACCGGTTTGCAATGGATCACTCATCCATAGTCACAAATTCGTGATTCGGTAATAATTCGGCGAGGTCGAAAATTCGGATTCAGAGAACTATTCGGAAAAAATCGGTAGGTATTTGGGAAAGATTTGGCAAGTGTTCGAGAAATGTCCGGAAAGAATTTCGAGCAATAAATTAATATACGAGACGCTAGATTTTGATTTTATGAATTATTCGCTGTTTTTGTGAATTATTCATTGTTTTTATGAATAATTCGCTAATTATGTGACTAAGCGCCCATCTATACTCACACAATGGAAACTATAATCTTTTTTTCTTAATTTAAATCTTCCTTAAAATTCTTTGATATGAAAAATAAAAATAAAAATTTATTTTGTTTGAATATTTTGTGTATTTGACTTTTTGGGATTTGAGTCGGTATGAAATAATCTATTACAAGACTCTATTTGTAAACCTAGCATTATTCAAATTCATATGTTTTTTTCCTAATGAAATCCATTTTTACTCATATATAGAGCCATTTTCGTTGACTTCGTAATAAACTCTATGGTTGTAAATGATCTTGCAACTAGAGGCAAAATTTGAAGCCTCAAACTATTCGCATGAGAACAATTACCATGCAAGAAATGTTAAAATAATTTGCTAAAATAGGATGATTGACAAGTTTACCAAAGTCAACTTCATCATTTCATATTGAATAATCTTCACTTGATTTTATAAAAATATAAGCATTCAATCATGCATGGTCAGCAAAAATATTTTATAGGTAATGCTATGCTAGCTAGAGAAGTAATCTTAAGAGATCAATGCCATACATGCAAATTAAATATAAATATTATGTGTTGTTATTCCGGTACATGCATGACCATATGATAAATATGGAGGTAATAAATAGTAAGCATGCATCCTTTCATGGGCTTAGTATATGAATTTCAACTTCTTGCATTTTAGATATTTCAAAATAGGTATTTAGTTTTGCATTAATAAAAATATATGTTGGAAAAATGATGTTATGAAAACTTATATCCGATTGGAGTTTAAATAACTGCAGCCATCTCAACTCCAAAATGGATGTCAAACATTCTAAGATTAGCTTGTTCTAGTTAATTGTTTTCTAACTTTATGAAACTCCAGTTTAGAAAACTTAACTCCATTCCTAAATAGGACCGTGTATACGAACCTAGTCAATTATTTAGAAACTAGCACTTTTGTTGTAGACATTGGAAACACGGTTCAAGATCCAATCCGTGGATTAGGATATAAAAACAAATCTCTTATAACTCTTCACAATTTTAGAGTTTTGATGCAAGGGGCAGGAACGCTTGGACGATATTATAGCAACTTAGGTTTAATTCTTATCGGGCACATAGTAATATAGGATTAATAATATAAAAAAATACCGCCGCTTAAAAAACAAATGCTCGACCGAAAGGTTCTCGACTTGCGGGAGCACGTTAAAATATTTGAAAAACCCACTTAACTCTCATCACAGCTCGATCGTTCTGGTGTAGTGTCAGAGGCATTAATTTAAGCATTTGAGATTGAACATGCAATTTATTTACTTTTGATAGGCATTGATAGGCATTGCAAACAAAGAAACGCTATTTATCATTTTTTTTAACAAGCCTTTGTGCACTTGTGCACCCAATTTGACTGTTTTGCATTTGCTAGATTTTTGCAACTGGATTTCCCAAATCCCAATGAGCAGTTTGCTTACCGAACATGAACACCATAATATTTTTGTGGCAGAAGTAACATGCATCGAAATGTGTTTGTGCTGTTTAGAGTAGAGTTAAGTGTTCATAGAGCTTTGTCGATGAGCAGAGGAATTGTTTATGCTGAGTGCTATGCAGGATAAACTATGAGGGGTTTGTGCAAGAAACCCTTTTTTCTTGCCTGCATTACTAATACTCTTCCTATAATCAGGTGTGAGTAGAGACGGCCTAATCCGGCACTTCTTCCACCGTCCGTCCAAAGCCTACATGACCGGCACACGAAAACGCCGGAAAGTGCACACTAACATCCACGGCAGCGAGACGCGCTGGCACAAGACGGGCAAAACCCGTCCCGTGCTTGTGACGGGCAAAATCAAAGGCTACAAAAAGATCCTAGTCCTCTACACAAACTACGGAAAGCAGAAGAAGCCCGAGAAAACCAACTGGGTGATGCATCAATACCATCTCGGCTCTAACGAGGAAGAGAAAGACGGAGAGCTTGTCGTATCGAAGGTGTTCTACCAGATGCAACCGAGACAATGCGGCTCGGGGTTGAAAGACGTCGCGCAAATCGAGAAGGGCGCAGGGTTGAATCAAGATGGTACAAGTTTTGTTGATTATTATGGTACTACAATAATGGGATTTGGACAAGGAGGGCATGGTAACAGTGTGAGTAGTTCTAATGATCGTTTGATGGCCAACTTTGGTGTACATGCTGGGGGCTCTTCTTTTATGCCTTGAGATTATTATTGGTGGTCGCAATTTGGGGAATAGAAAGAGGAGTTTAGAGTTAATTGACTGAAGACGTACAAAAAATAAAAAGATTAATTTTATTTTTAATATTAATTTTTTTCTTGATTGATATGGTTGTAAATGGGTATGGCACTTGACACCGTTTGTTTGGGGATTAAAGGAGAGGCTTGGCATTGTTAATTATGATTTAATTTGTATTATGATTTTTTTTTCTTTTTAGCACAATATACACTGCAATATTAATAATGGTGGCTCGAAATATACATGTTATTAATCTGTGTTCTTCCTTCATGTGTTGTTAGTGAAATATGATTTTGGCTAACTTTTTCTTACGGGCTAAATTACATGCCCAAAACAGCAACGGCAGACATTTGAAAGAGACGCTTCAAACATCTGCCAGAGAACTGCCAAAACAACAGAACAGAGGAAGATGTCTGAAGTGGTAGAGCCAGACGTCTGCAAAAGAGACAGACGTATGAAGAATAGGATGCAGACGTCTGGGCATGATTCTTCAATAGATAACAAAGAACACGCAGACGTCTGAAAGCTACTGGTCAGACGTCTGCCTAAGACGAACACAACTGTTGCGGTTCTAAATTTAAATCAGATTTTACCAAATTGTGGTTATAGAAAGGTTCTATTTTGATTTTATTTTCCATCATGTAATTGTATAAATATACTGCAAGTCTCAATACAAAATTAACAAGGTTCAAAACCCTAAACTCCATCTTCTTCAAGATTCTTATATGATATCAAAGCCTTACGATTAAAAGCTCGATTTTTTATCCTTGACCTCCTCTCAAAATTCAATCCTCATCATCATTAAATTCCCTTTTCCAACAAAACTTTCCCACACAAATTTCACAGTGTAGAGATCCCAAATCCAATAGGCCTTAATTGGTCACGATCTTGTTGGTCATATCGACGGATCAAAATCCCCTCCTACGAGGACTATCGCCGACGTCAACGACAAGACCAAGCGTGTTGAAAATCCAGACTACCATCAATGGTATTGTCAAGATCAACTCATCCTCAACGCTATCCTCGGCAACTGTGTCGAGACGATCCAGTCTCATATCTCCTCTGTTTTCTCATCCAAAGAAGTATGGGATCGATTTGTTACTCTCCTTACGAACAAATCTCGTTCATGAATTATGTCGCTCAAGGAACGTCTCATCAATAATCAACACGGTTCTTGCTCGATAAGTGAGTACCTACAAGAGATGCGATCTATCACCGACGATCTCATTCTCGCCGACCATCCTCTTTCTGAAAATGACCTTGTTCTCCACATCCTTGCAGACTTCGGAGATGAATTCAAAGAAGTCACAGCTGCTATCTGAACTATGAAAACTCCATCACTTTCAACGAGCTCTATGACAAATTTATAGACTATAAACGTCATCAGAAAAAGGAAGACATATGTGCGTCTCCCACACACTCTCTCTCGCAAGTGCCAACTATACCAACTAACCCAATCGCTCCTCTTATCGCCCTTCGCAATAACGTGGAAGTATCTCCTACAATCGTAACACCTACAACAGCAACTTCGCTCGCAACAACAATAATAACCAGTACTCTGGCGCACGCAACAACAACTCGTCCCACTCGAACTCCTACTGCAACTTCTGCAAGTGTAAATCCCCAGTTCCTTGTATTTTCCTATTTCTTTATAAATATTTTTTTTCAATTTTTCTTTCCAGTTCTATTCCCTATTTCTATTCTTTTAACCTAACTCTAAATTAAAACCCTAAACCCTAACCCAATTTCCTAACCCAAACCCATACTGGCCCAGACCCGACACCCTAACCCAAACTTGACTCGACCCCTTTCCCCTTCTTCTCTTCTTCTTTCTTTTGTGACTGAGCCCCTCACCCAGGCCTCCTTCTTCCTCGCAACGAGCGCGCGCAAGACCTGCTCCACCTACGACGAAGCCACGCCCCAACTGACCCCGAGATCTTAGCACCGGCCTCCTCGCTTCCCTCAACGTCTCTCTCTCACCCTCTCTTAGTTTCAATCTCCATCTCTAACTCTCTCTCTCCCAAAAACCCACCGAGCTCTCCTTTTACTCCTCTCACAGCAAACCCTCGCCGGCATCCCCTTCATCACTGATGAGCCTCTCGTCAGCGCCACCAACTCCTCCATCCGCCGCTTTTTCATCTCCAAACATCTTGAGCCTTCCTTTACAACGCCACCTTCTTACAGCTACCACCGGTCTCTCTCGACGCCGCCTTCCACCTCCTCCGACAAGCCACCGCCGCGACACCTCTTCTTCTCATCTAACTCCAGAACCCACCACCATTTCAAGCACGCCTTCAATGTCAATCCATCATCACCAAAGCACCTTGCCGCCTCACCCCGGCCATCGTTTCCTTGCACCAACACCACCTGCATACCACCACCGACGGTGCTCCAGTCGCCTTCAACACCACTGTGACCATCGCCTCACCGGAGCTCGACTACCATTGTGTTGTCGCCATCTCTGCACTCCCTCTCCTACAAGACGCATCTAAGCTCACCTCGCTGGAGCTCTTCACTCCAATGGCGACGGCTGCGGCCCCTCTCTCACTAGTTTCTCCTCCAAATCTCGAGCCAAGCCCCCGTCCTTCGAGCCAAGTAGCATCACGTCGAACCAAGCTCGAGCATAAACCCTGGTTGCGCCGTATCGTTGCTGTGCTCGCACCGCTGCCGTACCATCGTCGAACCCTCGCCTGGCAAGTGAAAACCTTCACTTGTATCATGCTACTACAATCATTAGCCAAAGCAATTTACAAAAACTAGATATATATTGATATAATTATATCGTAAATTATTGTTGAAATTGTCTAGCGAACCATAGCGCCGTCTTGTTGACTGGAGACCGACTAAGGCTTATTACTGTGTTGGTATCATATAGGAGTTATATGGTTAATATCTAAATTCTTTTGGCTAAGGGAAATGTGTGTTTCGATTGATAACTGAATGTTTACACAAATTGTTCAATAAGAACCTTAAGACAGAATCTAATTAAAATCGGCGGAACTTGTGATCGTTAAACCCGTTTACTGTTCACAGATTTACTGCAGAAATTTGGTTGCAAATTAATATCGTTTCATCCATAATATGTTACCCCCGATAACTATTGTGAAATCAGAATTTTCCCGAATATGCTTGACCATTAAATTCATAATAAATCGTAAAAAAATTGGATCATAACGTTCTTAGGCTCGCTGCGAAGAGAACTGTATGACCTATAAACTTTCTATGACTTTTACTGAATATTGTGTCTTTTAAATAGCAAAAACTGAAGGGATTTGTGGCTCTGGACTGCAGTCCTGAACCGAAATCCCTATGAATACCTGAAATCGAACACAAATTTTTTTACGATATAGGAGTTCGAATTCACAAATGTGCAGAACACTATATAGATACATAGGAAATTGAGTCAGCTATCTTATGCAACCGATTCCACTAAATTACGTCGTTGCTAGTTATTTTTAACATAATTTATTTTCTCAGTGTATACGATTGATTTCTGCAGTTTTTCATATTGGAACCTGAACTTAATCGTCTGTACATTCCTACGTAAAACTGAAAATATGCTAAGTCCTATATCGTCGCGTATATAATTTAGTTAGCTAACTTATGGTTTTGGTCTTGTTCATTTTTCCTGTCGTTTGATATTTTAATTATATTTTAGTTTGTCGACGTGTCCGGCAGTTTTCTGCGGTGACCGTTTATATACCTTGACACTAAACATAACATATTTTCTAGTACACAGAGGCTATCATTGATCCGTTTAATGCATTGGAAACCTAATAGATAAAACTAAGTTTTATTCAATTGGAGCATCATCTAAATCTAAACACAATCCATAATAAACTGCACGTGAAGTTGGATTTCCAATTCTGAAACTAGAATTCCAGCAACTACTCGCTGATTTAAAATGATGATAAATTCTTAACCTGAATTCCTATTGACATGAAACTAATTTTACCGCTTAGATAATCATGTATGCTTTATATGCCTTTGATATTGTGTCATGCCCCGCTTCCCAAAATATATAAAAATCGTGAATGTAACAAAACCAACCATGGTACTACGGTAAGGAAATATCCTCACATAGTCACATTACGGCTGTCAATCAGTAATCAAGAACAATAATATAACTATCTTTAAATATGTTCAATAGCCACAAATGATAACAGGAAATAGTAGCGGAAATAATAAAGATCTAAAGAATAACTAACCATCAATAAGAACTATATCAGTGAAATGGTCCTCATTGATCGGTAGTTCTGTCGATATAATCACAGTCCTCCTGTACTAAGATTAAGAATCTGGGCCATACAAAACCCAGACGTCAGTGCGTCATAAATATCATAGTAATAATAACAAACTGAACAATGTGCTATATATAATGTCATGTGTAAAATAAGGTATGAGTATAACAAAATAATCACATGTGTTATAACAGTAGGTTATAGGTATGTCATGCGTAAGTCTGTATTTCTAGGTTTACTATCCTACAGGTATTTGAAAACAATGAATGTACTCCTCCATATAACTCAAAAGTATATATCCCGTTACCTCCCGGGACTACGGATCAAGATGTATGAATCAAGAATGACTCTGTTCCGTTACCCCTCGGAACCATGGATCAAAATATAAGAATCATGAAAGATTCTGTTCCATTACCCCCCGGAACCACAGATGAAAATATAAGAATCAAGAATGATTCTGTTCCGTTACCCTCCGGAACCATGGATCACGTAACGATCCTAAAATTCCTATACTTTCGTATTATCTTTATTTGTTTTGGTATTTCCCTTATATTTCTTAATAGATATACTATTTACTTATTTCTATTTAATCACTTCAATTATTTTTCCTATCTTATTATTTTCCCAAAAAAAAACCCAAACCCATTTACCAATTTTTATTCATATAAACCTACACCTAAATAGAATTCTAACAATTTCTTTATTTTCTAAAAGCCTACAAAACCTAAACTCCAAGCCCCCTGTAGCCTACTTCTCCCCTACCTTTCAAATTCCAAACTCCACACTTCCATCCCATGTAATACCCAGTTCCATTATAAATATCTTCCGTATTTAAATAAATATTTTCCCTAAAATTTTCTTTTCAAAATTTTACAATTATTATTTTTCCTAAATTTCCTAAGTTTAATTCCAAATTTTAATTTACTAACCTAAATCTAAAACCTTAACTATCAAACCCTAACCCTTTTATTATTTTTTATAAAAAAAATTTACCCAACTCCCAAACCCCAGCCCAACTCCCGGCCCATGACCCTAACCCGACCTGTGCTCACCATACTCGACCTGACCCGAACCCCTCACCCACTCCTCTTCTTCTTCCTCGTCCCTTTTCTTTTCCCGCCACGTTTCCCCAACGGCTCCCGTTCTCACGCCCGCGACGCCCACATCCATGCCCCCTCTTCTCGCAACCGCCACGACCCCCTCGCCTGCATCTCTTCTCTTTCTCTGACCTCCTCGCTCCATCTTTCTCTTCACGTCGCTCTCTCTCCACCTCTCTTTCTCCCTCTCCCATCACCTTGCCACCACCGACCACTATGTCGCCACCAGTCACTGACGACCCCCTCCTCGTCGTCGTCAACCATCCCCCGATCACCTCCTATCTCCTCCCCTTCTTTCCCCGACTGTGCAACCCACGCTCCCGAGCACCCCCTGCACAAACTCCATCGCCTCCATTCCCCGACCTCACGCCGTCGACCTCGACAACCCCTCCTCCCAACACTATAACCAGCTCCTCTCTTTCCTGCCCTCAAGCCGCGCCTAAGTCCCCACGCCATCAAGACCACCATCCACCGCGACCTGCTTCACCGCCCGACTCCAGGGCTACCTCCGACCGCAGCCGCCTCGTCCAGCAACCCGCAGCCATCACTTCCTCCACGTCACCAGCTGCAACCCTCCTCTGACAAGCACCTATCACTGCCTCGACTGCCCCCGTCGCCGACACCACAACCACCTCCTCCTCAACTTCACCTCCGACGTGAACTCCGAGCCGGCAACCCGCATCTCCGCAACAACTCAAGAACCCGACCTCACCACCCAGCCCCGATCGCAAACTGCACGAGCCCAACCTCTACAAATCGCAACAGACAACACCCCAATCACCGCCGTCGAAGATCACCGGCCTGTAGAGTTAGCATAGCACCTTGTGAAGGTTTTGGCAAGTATCAATCATGCTACTTTAAAATTTTTGGGGTGCTAAACAAACCCTAACTAAGATCTTAACTAGAGAATTAGGATTAACTTGCATGTAAACAACTTTACATCTAAGAGAGAGGGATTACAACCTTTGTAGTCCGTTCCTTCGCTTCATAATCTCCGTGTTGAGGTCCCTTCGCTGCGATCAACATGAACTCCGACTCACGAGTGGCTCCATGAGGTAAATGAGACACCTTACTTGTAGTCTTCATGATCTAAGATGATCTACCTTGAAGAATCTCAAACCCAAGCTTACACTTCACTAAACAACTATTAGAGAAGTGAACACCCTAATCTAAGTGGTTAGAATAGATGAGGATGATGAAGTAGGAATTTTACACTCTTTTGTTTTCAAGTTCTCACCATTTATCATCACAAACATAAAAGCTAGCAAGTTTTTTTCAAGAGCAAGAAGAAGAAGAAGAAGCAAAAGCTTTTGTGATGAATAATGAATTATTGTTGTGGTTACAATTGCAACCCTTGGTTAAGAATGAAAGGCTTAACCGTTGTAGAGCCATAGGTTAAAGGGTTTGGGTTGGGTTAATAAATATCAACACAAAATATCTAAGCTAAAAACAAAAGAAAATTTCATGAAGCTTCATGAAAAAGCTAACCCAAAAGCTAACCCAAATCAAACCTTAACTTGTTTAAGCTCCACAAATCATGTTGCATTTGTAACCCTAACTTGTTTTAATATTATATATCACATATATAATATATTTTTGTAATAAAAGAAAATAATACAATTAATATATATCGCATATATATCAATGTATTATCCGGTGAGAAAATGAATCAATAAAGCGAGCTTATATTAGTTAACGTAATGTAATATATCACACATATATAATTATACATTAAATTATCGAATCAACACTTGATCCGAGAATCCGGCTATATCGCATATAACCAACTAATATAACATGTACCGATTCATCGAATCAACACTTAATCCGATGACCCGGCTATATCACATATACCCGGCCGATATCATATATCGCGAGAATAGAACACGATATCTCATATCGTATTATTCTCGGTCCCGCACATATCACATATGTGCTCCTACTCCGTTTTACCTGAGCTCTCCTACTCCGTTTTGCCTGAGCTAGGAAACCTCTGTATAAGACTCTAAAGAATCGTCAATACGCCGGCAGTAGGTGATGATCATATCAAACACCCACAAGCTGCAAGCGGTCAGCTAAACGTAACAGCCACCCAGGTATTGAGCGATCAGAAGATCAACAAGCAAGCTTGTACATTCTCCTGTGAATCCAATCAGTAACACTACCGTACAGTCCGGTCTCTTCGTCTGATATGTCGCATATCCAGTCTAGGGATGGTAAACGTCAGACCCCAGTAACTGATAAGTCGTGTCGATGTGAGGCTCATAACAGGTTAAGAAACTACTGATAACACTTACCAGTAGCACTCCATATCAGCCCTAACCAGGGACTTCTAGTTATAGCCAATCGAACACAGCACAACATCAACTCCCTATACCGGGAGAGACGAAACCCCTCCTATCGCTCATTGCCTCCATGTGATTCGGGACTGTGCCTAAAAGCCACCGTTTTGCACGCCCACTTGGACGTGGTAAGGTGGAAATCAAAGCACAGTGGGAATCACACAAGACTCTATGACGATCTCGGGTCTACAGACTAACCTGTACCAGTGTCACCGGAGAACTGCTATCTGACGATAGGTATATATCCATCTAGGAGTTCTCGGCGAGTCCGTTCAGTGTACCCAGTCTCCACTGAGCACCCGTACACCATCTTTGATGTCAAACACCGATGGATGTAGGATCATCCATCGCCCATCATATGGGTCAAGATGCGTATACGCTAGTCTACTTTGGTGTATCGATGCCCTGTCTCGATACACCCTCGACTAGAAACAGTTATAGGATGCACTCGTTGACTACCCTGGCCCCACTAGTATGATCTCATCATAGTTCCAGTAGTCGAGTACATATCTTAAGGGCCTTATCAACATGTGAGAGCAAGACAGTAAACTAATACAAGTCAACATGTTAAGAAAAAGTGAAACCAAATAGCATACTATCATGTCGAGCAAGAAAGTCCTCTCTATATATATCCAAGCATCTACTATAATATACATCATATATACAACAATGGCCTCTAGGGTATATATATAACTAACAATCTCCCACTTGCACTAAGGCCAGCTGTTGTAGTATCTCATACCCAACATCCCGAAGAGTCTCTCAAATTGTATCTGGGGTACGGCCTTCGTGAGTGGATCCGCAGTGTTGTCCTTCGTATCAACTCTCCTGACCTCGATCTCCCGGCGATCAAGTATCTCCCGGATCAGGTGTACCTCCTCAGAATATGTCTGGACTTATGATGGGACCTGGGTTCCTTGGCTAAAGCCACAGCTCCATTGTTATCACAATACAAAGGTATTGGATACTCAATGGACGGAACCACACCAAGTTCAGTGATGAACTTCTTCATCCAGACAGCCTCTTTGGCAGCATCGTTGGCAGCGATGTATTTAGCCTCCATCGTCGAATCTGCAACGGTTTCCTGTTTGGAACTCTTCCAACACACCGCCTCTCCATTGAGGGTAAAGACAAATCCCGAGTGCGACTTAGAGTCGTCCTTATCACTCTGGAAGCTCGAATCGGTAAAGGACTCCACCTGGAGTTCACCGTTTCCATACACTAAGAATATCTCCTTAGTCCTTCTCAAGTACTTGAGAATGTTCTTCACAGCTGTCCAATGACTCTCTCCAGGATCTGCTTGATACCGACTCACTACACTTAATGAGTATGCTACATCGGGTCTGGTACATAGCATCACATACATGATAGACCCTACTGCCGAAACATAGGGTATCCCTTGCATGCGAGCTCTCTCCAAATCAGTCTTGGGAGACATCTCTTTGGAGAGAGTGAGTCTAGAGATCGTGGGTTGGTTTCCACGCTTGGATTCTTCCATACTAAACCTCTTTAGTATGGTGTCAATGTACCTGGATTGGGACAATCCCAGTATCCGTTTAGATCTATCTCTATAGATCTTAATTCCCAAAATGCAGGAGGCATCACCTTGATCTTTCATTGAGAATCTTTGTGATAAGAAGATCTTGACCGAGTGCAGCATAGGAACATCATTTCCTATCAAGAGTATGTCATCCATGTACAATACGAAGAAGACAACCTTACTCTCCGCAACCTTCATGTAAATACAAGGTTCATCTACGTTTTTGATGAAGTCAAACTCTTTGACTACAACATCAAAGCAGATGTTCCAACTCCGCGATACTTGTTTTAACTTATAAATGGATTTAAGCAGCTTGCACACCTTTCCGCTGCTCCCACTATCTACGAAGCCCTCTGGCTGAGTCATGTACACGCACTCCTCTAAATCACCATTTGGAAAGGCGGTCTTAACATCTATTTGCCAGATTTCGTAGTCATGGTATGCAGCAATGGCAAGTAAGATCTGGATGGACTTAAGCATAGCCACTGTAGAAAAGGTTTCGTCATAATCCACACTTGGTCATTGATGAAAACCCTTTGCAACAAGTCTAGCTTTGAAAGTCTCAACTTTTCCATCTACACCAAGTTTCTTCTTAAAGTTTCATTTGCTCCCAATGGGTTTTACCCCTTCAGGAGTAACTTCCAAAGTCCATACTTTGTTGGTGTACATGGATTCCATCTCAGATCGCATTGCATCCAACCACTTCACAGAGTCACCACTCGTGATGACCTGCTCGAAGCTAGTCGGGTCATCATCTTCCATGATGAAATCCTCGCTCCCACCATTAACGAGAAAACCGTAGTATCTATTAGGTGGATGAGAAACCCTACTAGATCGGCGGAGAGGCTGAGGTTCGTTGGCTACTATCGAGTCCTCTTGTTCCACTAAATCATCAGTTGTAATTTGTTCTACCGGAACTTCTTCCAGCTCTACCGCTTCGCCACTAGTTTCTTTTGCAAGAAATTCCTTTTCTAAAAAGGTGGCATGTCGAGAAACAAACACCTTTTGTTCCTCGCCATGGTAGAAAATATATCCATATGAATATTTAGGATATCCTACAAACTTACAAAGAACTGACCGTGCCTCGAGATTGTCCGGATTTTGCTTTTTGACATAGGTCGGACAACCCCATATCTTAACTCGTTTAAGATATGGTCTCTTCCCACTCCATATCTCATATGGTGTGGTAGGTACAGATTTAGATGGAACTTGATTCAATAGGTATGCAGCTGTCTCCAGTGCATTTCCCCAGAAGGAAATAGGTAACTCAGCAGTGCTCATCATAGAGCGCACCATATCTAATAGGGTGCGATTCCTCCACTCCGATACACCGTTGTGCTGTGGTGTATAAGGAGGAGTAAGCTGGGAGAGAATCCCATTCTCTTTTAGATAGTCTAGGAACTCATTGCTCAAGTATTCTCCTCCTCGATCAGATCGAAGGATCTTAATACTTTTGCCCGTTTGGTTCTCTACTTCGTGCTTATATTCCCTGAATTTCTCAAAAACTTCAGACTTGTGTTTCATCAGGAACACATGTCCGTATCTTGAGAGATCGTCAGTGAATGTAATGAAGTAGGAAGAACCGTTCCTGGCATGTGTAGATATGGGACCACATACATCACTATGTATCAGCCCTAAGAGTTCTGTAACTCTTACTTCGTGTCCAATAAACGGAGTTTTGGTCATTTTGCCTTTGAGATATGACTGGCAAGTGTCATAAGATGAAAATTCAAACAGATTCAAATATCCATCTTTATGCAATTTAGCTAGCCGTGTCACATTGATATGACCTAGTCTACAATGCCACAAGAAGAATTCGTTCATTTCTGAACTCTTTCTCTTGTGTGTTTTGTACATTAAGTACTGTAGTTTGGTTGAGAACGTACATGCCATTATTTAACGATCCTGATCCTATCAACTTTTGATTCAGGAATATGTTCATAACATTATCCTGTACTATAAAATTATATCCTTCTTTATTCAATAAAGAAACTGATATAATATTGCATATCAGGGTCGGAATGTAATAGCACTCGTTCAAAACTAATGTATTACCATTTGGTAACACAAGGTGATATTCGCCAACAGCCTTGGCTGCAACATTTGCACCATTCCCTACTCTTACGGAATGATCACCCATTTCCAGTTCTCTATCTTTACGTAGCCCACGCAACATATTACATATGTGGGATCCCGATCTAATATCTAATGCCCAAGACGTAGAGTGAACTGAGAAACAGTTCTCAATAACTAACACACCCGAAGAAAATGCATCAGCATGCTTATTCTTCTTTTGGGTGGCGTGAGAATCCGGATATTCTCCTATTCCCTACTCAGTCTTATAACACTTATAAGAAAGAACGGGACCAACGTTCCCCTGCTCAGTATAATAAGCGGTTCAGTCAATACATCCATGTTATTATCTTGATTAAGGCCTGACATGGTCGCTACCTAGAGAGAGAGAGAAGAAAACACTTTAGCGTATGCTCTTGCAAAATTTAGATTGGTTATTATCTTATCTAATCAGGATGGCTCCCACTGTTTTCATCAAATCTTCCTTCAAACCCTAAAAGGAAAGACCAGCCGGGATTAATTACACCTTACAAGTTCGCAAATCTTTCGGCCAGGCCAGTGTTGGTATTTTGAGAGAGGTTTCCCGTGCTTTCGCACGGACCTAATTAAAGTGAACCTTGTTTCCCCAGAGGCATAACCCCGTTAACACCTTTCTAGACACCTACTTGATCGGGTAATTGTCCTGTGTAAAATTCTCCCAGGAGTAACTCTTACTCGCAGTGGGTATCGGGATCCAACTATCTCATAGGAGGTATGCAATCTCATTGTAAATTTCAACACTTGAAATTCCCGATAATGCTTTTACCCCTAACCCTCTATGACCTTGACAAAGGCCAACAAACCATAGGAAGCTAGTCAAATTCAACCCGTCATTTCTTGATTGAAATAAACCCACCCGCACGACTCTTGACAAAGGCCAACAAGGTCGTACGACTACCCTAATCCAATCGCATCACATGCTTCAGCAGATAAGTACTAGTCAGCTACCGCACACTACGTCTTGACAAAGGCCAACAAACGCAGCACGAATACTAAATATTCTTTATTTGAAATGACGGAGGGCTACACAGGTTTTTCAGAAAACCATGAGCGTAATGAACTCGATATCGTTGTAGAAACAAGTGATTTTCAAAAGGAGTGTTTTGAGGCTTTTCTAGTTTCGCTAAAGAGGTCACTCCCGGTGAAGGGATCTCGGCTCTTTCCTCATCGAATAAGGTGCAGGGTATATCATATATACCATTATGCAAAGCAAGAACTATAGAAGCAATCAAAAACTAAACCGTAAATTTGTAGTATCTGCCAGTTTTGCTAAAGAGGTCACTCCCGGTGAAGGGATCTCGGCTCTTTCCTCATCGAATAAGGTGCAGAGTATATCATATATACTGCTATGCAAAGCAAAACTGTAGCTACTTTTATAAAGTTTTGATTCTACAACATTTTTTAGGTTTCTTTTCTTTTATTAATCTCATTAATAAATCCTATCAATTATGCTTCCTACGCATCACAGAAGAAACGAAAGCAGTAATATTTATATATCATCATATATATAGTATAAGTATTCGTCTCAGGCAGTAATATGATCTCATCACAGAACATTGCAGTAGAAGATAACATATGAAATATTGGATATATTAGGACGTCCGTGTTTTATTTCGAGCCTGTATAAAACACGGATTCCACGGTCGCGATGAATAGCCAAACCCACATCCCTAGACCCCTATGAGAGAGGCAAGTAACGCTGCCAATTCTAGGGTTAGAAGACCCGGTCTCGACTCCTCGAGATGGCCTCCTACTGGACCCTAGAACCCGGTTACTTGTGCTCCCTTAGGTCTATCCTAATACGGAAAAGTAAATAATATACAATGGTGACATCATCCTCAACCCGGAAGTGCTCCAATAAAAGAATATTACATACAATGAATTTTACATGAATGAAAATAAAAAAATCCTCATCTCACATAAAAACCCCGGCTATTCAGAAACACGACGATCCAATATAACATATCACAGTAACACATAATATCTCATATCATCAACGTAAGCAAATATGCGTATCCCGATTGTTGTTGATGTATAGCAACGAAGCCGGCGATACACCACATACTACGTTTACGGTCAGAGAAAAGAAAGTGTAAAACTACAACATTTGGAATCCACAATCACTCTAGACATCTTAAATCCGAAATATCACATACTTCGCATTTCATGCCTAACTATATGAATTCCAGATATTGTATCACATTCCAGATAAATAGACAATATTAAACTTTCCGATCGAATAATCAAACACCCAAGATTTCCCAAATAGCTCAACACTTGAGCGGAGTTCAAAAATCCCAGAACATGTCACAGCCCCAATGAACCAGCCGTAGAAGGGTCAAACCAACGCCTCACATGTGGCAACGCTAAACTACCACAAACCCTAGGGTTCAGTGGCAGTTTTGACGGTCACATAATCGAGTTAAGGTTACGTTCTTCTAGAGGGTCCACAGATACGCTTGCATGTTTTCCCGAAAGTTTTAAACTCAGGAAAAATCCAACACTTGAAAATTTTCCGACAGGGGAAAAATTGAGTTATTGATATCCGTTCGAACGTTTTAACACGTTCTAAATTACTCGGAAAACTAAACAATGCTAAACTTTCCGATCGAATCAACGAATTCTTAAGATCTCCAGAAAACTCAACACTTGAGTAATATTAAAAATTCCCAGAAGCATAATTTAATACCTACGGATCACCTCTTGAAGTACGATCCCTCAATTCTCATGTTCTGCCGCGGAACCGCTGCCAATAGCGTGGTTTGGCCACGGTTCCGCAGTGGCTTGATGGATCTAGAGAGTCGTACTTCACAGATATCCATAGAATCACCTGCTTATTTTTCTGAGTATTTTTAATACGGAAAAAACCAAATTTTTAAAAAATTTCCAGAGAGGGGGTCCAAAATCATATTTCGGGGTTCGATCGGACTTTTAATTTCATCTACACATCGCCTAATGCTCTAGCTTGGCTCTGATACCACTGTAGGGTTAGCATAGCACCTTGTGAAGGTTTTGGCAAGTATCAATCATGCTACTTTAAAATTTTTGGGGTGCTAAACAAACCCTAACCAAGATCTTAACTAGAGAATTATGATTAACTTGTATGTAAACAACTTTATATCTAAGAGAGAGGGATTACAACCTTTGTAGTCCATTCCTTCGCTTCATAAGCTCCGTGTTGAGGTCCCTTCGCTGCGATCAACATGAACTCCGACTCACGAGTGGCTCCATGAGGTAAATGAGACACCTTGCTTGTAGTCTTCATGATCTAAGATGATCTACCTTGAAAAATCTCAAACCCAAGCTTACACTTCACTAAACAACTTATTAGAGAAGTGAACACCCTAATCTAAGTGGTTAGAATAGATGAGGATGATGAAGTAGGAATTTGACACTTTTTTGTTTTCAAGTTCTCACCATTTATCATCACAAACACAAAAGCTAGCAAGCTTTTTTCAAGAACAAGAAGAAGAAGAAGAAGCAAAAGCTTTTGTGATGAATAATGAATTATTGTTGTGGTTACAATTGCAATTCTTGGTTAAGAATGAAAGGCTTAACCATTGTAGAGAATAAACCATAGGTTAAAGAGTTTGGGTTGGGTTAATAAATATCAACACAAAATATCTAAGCTAAAAACAAAAGAAAGCTTCATGAAGCTTCACGAAAAAGCTAACCCAAATCAAACCCTAACTTGTTTAAACTCCACAAATCATGTTGCATTTGTAACCCTAACTTGTTTTAATATTATATATCACATGTATAATATATTTTTGTAACAAAAGAAAATAATACAATTAACATATGTCACATATATATCAATGTATTATCCGGTGAGAAAATGAATCAATAAAGCGAGCTTATATTAGTTAACGTAATGTAATATATCACATATATATAATTATACATTAAATTATCGAATCAACAGTTGATCCGACAATCCGGTTATATCGCATATAACCGACTAATATAATATGTACCGATTCATCGAATCAACACCTGATCCGATGACCTGGCTATATCACATATACCCGGCTGATATCATATATCGCGAGAATAGAATACAGTATCTCATATCGTATTATTCTCGGTCCCGCACATATCACAAATGTGCTCCTACTCCGTTTTTCCTGAGCTAGAAAACCTCTGTGTAGGATTCTAAAGAATCGTCAATACGCTGGCAGTAGGTGATGATCATATCAAACACCCACAACCTGCAAACGGTCAGCTAAACGTAACAGCCACCCAGTTATTGAGCGATCAGAAGATCAACAAGTAAGCATGTACATTCTCCTGTGAATCCAATCAGTAACACTACCGTACAGTCTGGTCTCTTCGTCTGATATGTCACATATCCAGTTTAGGGGTGGTAAACATCAGACCCCAGTAACCGATAAGTCGTGTCGATGTGAGGCTCATAACAGGTATAGCCAATCGAACACAGCACAACATCAACTCTCTATACCGGGAGAGACGAAACCCTTCCTATCGCTCATTGTCTCCATGTGATTCGGGACTGTGCCCAAGAGCCACCGTTTTGCACGCCCTCTTGGACGTGGTAAGGTGGAAATCAAAGCACAGTGGGAATCACACAAGACTCTATGACGATCTCGGGTCTTCAGACTAACCTGTACCAGTATCACCGGAGAACTGCTATCTGACGATAGGTATATATCCGTCTAGGAGTTCTCGGCGAGTCTGTTCAGTGTACTCAGTCTCCACTGAGCACCCATACACCATCTTTGATGTCAAACACCGATATATGTGGGATCATCCATCGCCCATCATATGGGTCAAGATGCGTATATGCTAGTCTACTCTGGTGTATCGATACCCTGTCTCGATACACCCTCGACTAGGAACAGTTATAGGATGTACTCGTTGACTACCCTGGCCCCACTAGTATGATCTCATCATAGTCCCAGTAGTCGAGTACATATTCTAAGGGCTTTATCAATATGTGAGAGCAAGACAATAAACTAATACAAGTCAACATGTTAAGACAAAGTGAAACCAAATAGTATACTATCATGTCGAGCAAGAAAGTCCTTTCTCTATATATCCAAGTATCCACTATAATATACATCAAATGTACAACAATGGCCTCTAGGGCATATATATAACTAACACGGCCACCCTTTCTCTCGTCGCCGCAACCCCATTGCCCAAGCCTCAACCTCTGCCGACCTCGCCAGAGCCGGAGCCCACTGCCTCTAGCTGCCACCCGAGCTCGCTGCAGTCGCCGCTGCCTGTGCTAGGCCGTGCCCTCTCTCAGGACCACCGTGCCACCATCGGACCCACTCCCGCGTCGCGCCGTGCCCCCTCTCAGGACCACCGTGCCACCATCGGACACACTCCCACGTCGCGCCATGCCCACCTGTGTGCCACGACAGCACCCACTCCATACTCGGCACCGTGCCACATCGTGCCCACTACTGTGCCTGATCCAGTGGCCGCCTCCGTGTCACCGCGTATCTAGACGTTTCGTGCCCCGTACCCACTCCCCGTGCCACGTCGTGCCTGTCCCTGTGCCACACCGTGCTCGATCCAGTCCACGTGCCGTGCCACTCCCGCACCACGCACCGAGTCAGGACCGTGCCCAGTGCCGTGTCGCGCCGTGCCACACACTGAGCCAAGACCACGCTCACTACCGTGCCACGCCCGCGTCGCCACCGCGCCCAGTACCAGATCTTTATGCACCGCGCCCGCGCCACGTGCCGTGTCCAGCATCGCATCGTCTCGTGTGTTGAGACAAATTCGGCAAGCGGCGTCGCTTCTATATCAAGCGACCGAAGGCAAGTGAATCCCTCACTTGCTTACATGCTACTATTTTACAAACCAAAATAAATGTTTAATTAGACTATATGCACCAATAGGTACAATCGAGATCGATCAGCGTGAAACCCTAGATCAAAACCTATTTTAATGTGGCGGAACTCATGATCAATGGAACCCTGCGTTGTTAATGAACATCATACATAAATTTGACTCTTAGATAAATTTGGTTAACCCCCTAAAACGACAACCGAATAACCCTTGTGGAAGCTGGTTTTTCTCGGACGCGCTAAACGGATAAAATCATAATAAATTATTCATATATCGGACCCTAGAGTTCTATGGCTCGCATCGAAGCCAACAGATAAAGCTACAGCACCCCATAATCCAACCTGGAATTTTGATAAGTTATGACAATGAATACTGAGGCGATTCGCGGCCCTGAACTGCAGTCCGGGGCAGCGTTCGTTTTGGATACCTGGCTTTGGAACACCTGTATACCCCTTATTTAAACTGAAAATAAATAGAGCCCCATATGGTCGCGTAGATAATTTAGTTAGATAGCACCTAAATCTGGTCCCGTTCTGTTTCACCGTAATTTGATATTTAATTTGCATTTTAACATACCTAGTTGTTCTGCAGTTTTTGCAGTGACTCCCCTTGCATAGCTACACTAGACACTAAAAAACTTTTAATACAAAATTGCTATTGATAATCCGTTTGATGAATTGGAAACATGACAGAGAAATCTACATATTATTTAACTGTAGCGTCGCCTAATTATTCTCCCAACTGGAAGTAAAACGTGTTGCGAAACGGACTTCCAGTTCAGAAATTGGATTTCCAGCAGTAAACACTTAAAATGAAATGACCATAACTAGCAAACCTGAAACCCGATTGGCGTGAAACCAATTTTAATGGATAGATAATTAAACAGGCTGCTTACCCTTTTTGTGTTGTACTGCTTAATTCTGCACGTATGATTGATAGTAAATTTTGCAAGCGGTAGGACACTGACTGCTGATATTTTTATTCATATCGTAATTACTGCATTCTCATCATATCATGTAGAGGTCATAAGTATTACCCAGTGATCGTGTACATTACCCAGTGATCGTGTACATTACCCAGTGATAGATATTAGTGCTTGGATCATAGCAAGTACGTTAGTATTAAAGCGTGAATGAATAAGTGAAGTGACACGTACTTGTACACAATCAGCGGACCCAGTTAATTTATTGCATTGTCGACGCCTATGGGGCATATATAAGTGTAACTATAACTGGTATGTGATGGTTATGGAAGCACTTATATTAGTGTCATAGGTAAGACGTCAAACACAGTTCATTTATCTTGGGTACCAGTTGAGACATGCTTGATGGAGATCCTGTCTCCAGTTCTCGCGTAAACTTGTCATGGACCGACTAGTATTTAGGTTTATGGTCGGTGTTTGATGTAGACCACGGGGTATGGGGTAGTTTGAGTGTGAGTTCAACGGAATCTCGGGAGTCCCATTGCCGGCATATACCGTGATTTTGGAAGTTGTATGGATGGAGTTACTGATTATTATCGTGCGTGATTCGGGCCCGTGTTCCCTTGCCCCTGGGGCCCTACCCTTGGGTTGGGGATACTCCTGCATGATTGACTCTCACACTTGGACTGACGATAGTTTTTGCGACCTGGACAATGAGACTTAGAGACTGATAGGATTAGTGACATTGACATGCATTTCTTACTGATTTGATATACCTACTTTACTGTTTACCTGTACCGATTATTTCATGTGCGTCATCATTCTATATTTACTGCTTCATATTCATCATTATTGCACGTGTTCATATTTGTATTTATATATATTGCTATTGTGTCGCTCTGACAACTTGAGTATGCATGCTCAGAGTGAGAAGTGGACTTAGCTCGGATCAGGACCTGACGTACCTCGAGGATGTTGCGGACATCTAGATTAGTAACGCCAGCGCTATCTTTCTTTTGACTCTATCTGGTTAGTTTTATATCTGTTTTGATTTAGTGATTGCATTTCTCATTACCTGTGCATTGATTACTGATTACCACGTAAAACTAGAAGCCGAAGTGTGACTACGGTAGGATATTTTCTCGACCGTAGGAGCATGGTTGGCCTTGTCAACCCCTCATATTCCATATTTTGGGAAGCGGGGTGTGACATCCCATATTCAATTATATCCCTATATTCATTTAAATCAAACTCTTCATTTTCTTTACCTTTCAAAAAAAATCCTTTCTTCTCTCTTCTCCATCAACAGTTTCTTCTTTCTCAAATTTTTAATTCCTTCAATCAAAACCGAAATCCCCTCATAAATCCCAATAAACCAATTTTTAATTACCCATTAATCCTATTAGTTCGCATTCCTCTCTCAAAATCTCTGATCCACACACTCTCTCTCCTCCCTTCTCTTTCATCCTCTACCTCTCCGAGCACTTTGCCGGCCACCCACTTCGCCGGCCGACCCCCACGCTACCTCGTTGCTCCAGCTCCTCCAACCTCCCCTCTCACCTCCCCTCACCGACCTCCACCCTCGAGCCTCACACCACCCCCCTCTGGAGCTCCTGTTGGGTTCCTTAGCATCCTCACTATATTTTCTAAGGCATCAAGCATGCAATTTTATAAAAATCTAGAGTGCTAAGAAACCCGGACTAAGGATCTAACTAGAGAATTAGGGTTAAACTAAGCAAGTAAACAACTTTACTCTAAGTGAACAAGAAATACAACCTTTGTAGACATGTCCTTCACTTCTAAAGCTCTGTGTAGTCCCTTCGCTCTAAGTAGTGGTCTCCCGGACTCTCGTTAGGCTCCACTAGACGAAAGGAACAAGCTTACTTGAAGAACTTCGAGGCCAAAAATGATAAACGTCGAGAAATCTCCAACTTAAGCTACCTCTTCACTAATTGAGAATTAGTGAAGAAACAATCTATACTAAATGACTAGTTTGGAATTTTGCTCACTTTAGAATAATTTTTCTCTCTTTCTTTTCTTCACCCACTCAAAGCTAGAGAGGTAGGAAGGAGATGAAGAAAATGATCTCAAGTGATCCACTCATGAACCATGGGTGAGAAAATATCTCATATAACTCATGTAGAGATTAAACCATGGCTAAAGATAATGGTTAGGTTAATAAATATCTAGAGTAAAACAAAATTAGTGGACTTTAGTCAAAACTTCTCCATGTTTCCACAAGCATCTTAGTCATGCTAATTTCCACCTAATTTTGATTTTTCCCTTAATATTTAAACATCTAAATTATCTTAAGTTCGGTATGAGTCTCATACACCTAAGTCCAAGATATCATCTAGCATAACACAAAATAAATACATTAATATATATCACATATATATTAAATGTATAAAGAGAAAACATTTTCTTAAGTGAGCTAATATTAGTTAATGTATATTAATATATCAAATATATAATTACACATTAAATTATTAAATCAACACTTAATTTAATAACCCGGTTGTATCACATACAACCGACTAATATCTTTTATATGCATATCACATATACATATAACATATCATTGAATCAACACTTGATTCAACAATCCGGTTATATAACATATAACCTGTATCGCGAGATTGGAATACGGTATCACATACTCGTATTAATCTCGGTCCCGCATATATCTCATAAGTGCCCTACTTCGTTTCGCATGAGCTAGGAAATCTCTATGTAGGACTTTAATGACTCGTCAATACGCCGGCAGTAGGTGATGATCATATCAGTCACCCACAAGCCGTCAGCGGTACTAGATGGACGTAACGGCTACCCAGGTATTGAGCTATCAGAAGATCAATAAGCAAGCTTGTCCATACTCCTATGAATCCAACAGCAACATTATCGTACAGTCCGGTCTTTTCGTCTGATATGTCGCATATCGAGTCTAGAGGTGGTAAAAGTCAGACCCCGGTAACTTGATAAGTCATGTTGATATGAGACTCATAATGTGTCGAGAAACTACTGATAACACTTACCAGTAAATCTCTGTATCAGCCATGGCCAGGGGCTTCCTGTTATGGCCAATCGAGCATAGCGCAACATCAACCCCTAATACCGGGAAAGACGAATCCCCTCCTATCACTCATTTCCTCTATGTGACTCGGGACTGTACCCAAAAACCACCGTTTTGCACGCTCTCTTGAACGTGGTAAGGTGGAAATCAAAGTACAGTGGGAATCACACAAGACCCTATGACGATCTTGGGTCTACAGACAAACCTGTACCAGTGTCACCAGAGAACTGCTATCTGACGATAGGTATAATACCATCTAAGAGTTCTCGGCGAGTCTTGTTCAGTTTACCCAGTCTCCACTGAGCACCCGTATACCATCTTTGATATCAAACACTAATGGATTTGGGATCATCCATCGCCCATCAAATGGGTCAAGAAGCGTATACGCTAGTCTACTCTGGAATATCGATGCCCCTTCTTGATACACCCTCGACTAAGAACAATTAAAGGATTTACTCTTGGAATACCCTGTCCCCACTAGTATGATCTGCATCATAATCCTGGTAGTCAAGTATACATCCTAAAGGCTTAACCAACATATGAGAGCAAGACAGCATCACAATACTAGTCTACATGTTAAGATAAAAAGTAACCAGATAGCATACTATCATGTCGAGCAAGAAAGTCCTCCCTATATATGTCCAAGTATCCATTGTAATATACAATCATATACAACAATGGCCTCTAGGGCATACATACAACTAACAATCTCCCACTTGCACTAAGGCCAGTTGTTGTAGTATCTCATATCCAATGTCCTAAAAACTCTCAAACTATATCTGGGGTTTTGGCTTCGGTGAGTGGATCCGCCGTGTCATTCTTCGTCTCAACTCTCCTGATCTCGATCGCCTGGAGATCAACCATCTTCTAGATCAGGTGATACCGCCTAAAATTATGTCTGGATCACTGATGGGACTGGGATTCCTAAGCCAAAACTACAACTCCATTGCCACCACAATGGTAGGAACCTCACCAAGTTCATCTCATGAACATGTTTATTCAGACGGCCTCTTTGGTAGCATCGTTGGTAGTGATGTATTCAGCCTTTATCATCGAGTCTGCTACAATATCTAGCTTGGAACTCTTCCAACATACCGTCCCTCCACTGAGAATAAAGACAAAACCCGAGACTGTCTTACTGTCGACCTTATCACTCTGGAAGCTTGAATCGGTAAAGGGCTCCATTTGGAGTTCACCGTTACCAAACACCAAGAACATTTCTTTAGTGCTTCTCAAATACTTAAGAATGTTCTTCACAGTTATCCAGTGTTTCTCCCCAAGATCTGATTGACACCTACTCACTATACCTAGTGAGTAGATACATCCTCTTATATCTATCTCTATAGATCTTAAACACTGGATGTAGGAGGCATCGCCCAGATCCTCCATAGAGAAATATTGTGATAAGAGGAGGTTGACCGAGTGTAGCATAGGAACATCATTTCCTATCAAGAGTATGTCATCCACGTACGATACGAGGAAGACAACCTTACTCTCTACAAATTTCTTGTATATACAAGGTTCATCTACCATTTTGATGAAGTCAAACTCTTTGACTGTACATCAAAACAGACGTTCCAACTCCGCGATGTCTGCTTTAATTCGTATATTGATTTAAGAAACTCACACACCTTTCCGCTGTTCCCACTGTCTACGAAGCCCTCTGGCAGTATCATGTACACGCTCTCTTCTAAATCATCATTTAGAAAAGAGGTCTTGACATCGATCTGCCAGATTTCGTAGTTATGGTATGTAGTAATGGCAAGTAGGATCCGGATGGACTTAAACATAGTCACTGGAGAAAATGTTTCATCAAAATCCACACCTGGTTATTGACGACAACCTTTTGCAACAAGTCTAGCTTTAAAAGTCTTAACTTTTCCATCTACACCAAGAATCTTCTCAAGATCTACTTGCTCCCGATGGATTTTACCCCTTTAGGTGCAACTACCAAAGTCACTACTTTATTGGTGTATATGGATTCCATCTCAGATCGCATAGCATCCAGTCATTTCACAGAGTCCTCACTTGTGATGGCCTGCTCGAAACTAGTTGGGTCATCATCTTCCATGATGTAATCCTCGCTCCCACTGTCACTGAGAAAACCGTAGTATCTCTCAGGCGGATGAGGAACCCTACTAGATCTGCGGAGAGGCTGAGGTTCGTCGGGAACTATTGAATCCTCCGGTTCTACCAAATTATCAGCTATTAGTTTGTCTAGCTGGAACTTCTTCCAGTTCCACCTCATGACCACTAATTTCTTCCATAAGAAATTCCTTTTCTAAAATGGTGGCATGCTGAGAAACAAAATACCTTTTGCTCCTCACTGTGGTAGAAGATATACCCTCGCGAATATTCGGGATATCTAACAAACTTATATAGTACTGACCTTGCCTCGAGTTTGTCCGGATTTTGCTTTTAACATAGGTCGGATAACCCCATATCTTAACTTGTTTAAGAGATGGTCACTTTCCATTCCATATCACATATGGAGTGGTAGGCACTGATTTGGATGGAACTCTATTCAATAGGTATGCAGCTTCTCAAGCGCATAATCCCCAAAAGGAAACAGGTAACTCAGCGTTACTCATCATAGAGCACACCATATCTAATAGGGTGCGATTCCTCCGTCCCGATATACCGTTGTGCAGTGGTGTATACGGAGGAGTAAGCTGAGAGAGAATCCCATTCTCTTTTAAATAGTCCAGGAACTCCGTGCTTTAGTATTCTCCTCTCCGGTCATATCGAAGGATTTTAATACTTTTACCCGTTTGGTTCTCTACTTCGCACTTATATTCCTTGAATTTCTCAGAAGCATCAGACTTGTGTTTCAACAGGAACACATGTTTGAATCTTGAGAGATCATCAGTGAATATAATGAAGTACGAGAAACCATTCCTGGAATTTGTAGACATGGGACCACATGCATCACTATGTATCGGTCTCAAGAGTTCAGTAACTCTTTCTCCGTGTCCAGTAAACGGAGTTTCGGTCATTTTGGCTTTGAGATATGACTGGCAAGTATTATAAGATGTAAATTTGAACGGATTCAAATATTCATCCTTATGTAACTTAGCTAGTCATGTCGCATTGATATGACCTAATCTACAATGCCTCAAGAAGGATTTGTTCATTTCTGAACATTTCCTCTTGTGTGTGTTCTGTACGTTGAGAACTGTAGTTTGATTTAGAACATATATGCCATTATATAACGTGCCCGATCCAATCAATTTTTGATTCAGGAAAATGTTCATAACATTATCCTGTAATACAAGATTATATCCTTCTTTACATAATAAAGAAAATGATATAATTTTGCATATCAGGTTCGGTATGTAATAACATTCGTTTAGAATCAATGTATTACCAGTTGGTAATACAAGATGATATTCGCTAACTGTTTGGCTACAACATTTGCACCATTCCCTACTTCTAAAGAATGATCACCCTTTCTTAATTGTCTACCTTTCTTTAGCCCATGTAACATATTACATATATGGGATCCTGATCCGGTATCTAATACCCAGAACGTAGAGTGTACTGAGAAATAGTTCTCAGTAACAAACACACCCAAAGAAGATGCATCAACATGCTCATTCCTTTTTTGGGTGGTGTGGGAATCCGGATATTCCCTTTTTTCCTGCTCGGACTTATAACAATTATAAGATAGAGCGGAACCAACGTTCCCCAGCTCAGTATAACAATCGGGTTCGGTCAATACATCATATTATTATCTTGATTAAGGTGAGACATGGTCGCTACCTGGAGAGAGAGAGAGAGAGAGAGAAAACAATTTAGCGTATGCTCTTCCGAGGTTAGATTGGTTATTATTTTATCTAATCAGGATGGCTCCCACTGTTTTTATCAAATCTTCCTTCAAACCCTAAAAGGTAAGACTAGCCGGGATTAATTACACCCTACAAGTTCTCCAATCTTTCAGCCAGGCCAGTATCGGTACTTTGAGGGAGGTTCCCCGTGCTTTCGCACGGATCTAATTAAAATAAACCTCGTTTTCCCATAGGCATAACCCTATTGACACCTTTCTAGTCACCTACTTGATCAGTTAATTGTAAAGTGCAAAACTCTCCCAAGAGTAACTCTTACTTGCAGCCGGTATCAGGATCCAACTATCTCATAGAAGGTATGCAATCTCATCGCAAATTTCAACACTTGAAATTCCCAATAATATTTTGCCCCTAGCAACTTATGACCTTAGCTATGGTCAACAAATCATAAGCGCTAGCCAAGTTTAACCTGTCATTTCCTGATTGAATTAAACCCACCCGTACGACCCTTGGCTATGGTCAACAAAGCCGTACGACTACCCTAACTCAATCTCATCATATGGTTGCAGATAAGCACTAATTAGCTATCGCACACTACGTCTTGGCTATGGTCAACAAACGTAGCACGAATACTAAATAGCACTTATCTGAAATGACGGAGAGCTACAACAAGTTTTTAAAAAAACCTTTTGCGTAATGAACTTGATATCGTTGTAGAATCAAGTGATTTTGAAAAAGAGTATTTTTGAGGTTTTTACTAGTTTCGATAAAGAGGTCACTCCCGGTGAAGGCATCTTGGCTCTTTCCTCATCGAATGAGGTGCTAGATATTCAGGAATACCATTATACAAAGTAAGAACTAGAGAAGCAATCAAAAGACAAAACCGAGTGGGTTGTAGCATTTGCTAGTTTCGCTAAAGAGGTCACTCCCGGTGAAAGGATCTCGGCTCTTTCCTCATCGAATGAGGTGCTGGATATTTATCAAAGAATACCACTATGCAAAGTAAGAACTAGAGCTACCAGTTTTTAAAAATAGGATTCTACAATATCTTTAGGTTTCTTTCCTTTTCATTAATCTTATTAATGAAGTCCCATCATTTATGCTTCCTAAGCATCACAGATAAAGAGACGAAAATACAACGTATGCTTATGCCATCCGCATTCGCCATGGGGTCCCGTCATGCATCGTTAGGTTAGATAACTAACGGTAGAGCGGGGGCAGGACTAGCGCAGATGCAAAACATAAGCAACGTTTATTATATATCATATATATAATATAAAGCATTCATCTCAGGCAGTTATATGATCTCATCACAGAACATTACAGCAGAAGTCAACATATGAAATATTAGATATAGTATGAGGTTCGTGTTTTAAATTAAACCAGTAAAAATCATGGATTCTACGGTCGTGATGAATAACCAAACCCACATCCCTAGACTCCTACAAGAGTGGCAAGAAACCCTAACAATTCTAGAGTTAGGAAACCCGGACTCGACTCCTTGAGATGGTCTCCCACTGGACTCTAGAACCCGGTTACTTGTGCTCCCCACCTTGGGTCTATCCTAATGCGGAAAAGTAAATAATATACATCAATGGTGACATCATCCTCAACCCAGAAGTTTCCCAATAAAAAAATATTACATACAGTTTTTACATGAATGAAAATGAAAAACTCTCATCTCATACTAAAATCCCCAGCTATTCAAACACGACAATCCAATATAATATATCACAGCAACACATAACATCGCATATCATCAACGTAAGTAAATATGCGTATTCCAGTTGTCGTTGACATATAACAACGAAACCGGTGATACACCACATATTACATTTACGGTCGCAGAAAAGAAAGTGAAAACTACAACAATTGGAATCCGCAACCACCTTAGACATCATAAACCTGGAATATCACATATTTCGGATTTCATGCCTAACCATATGAATCCCTTAGACATCATAAATCCGGAATATCTCATATTCTGAATTTTATGCCTATCCTTATAAACCCCGCATTTTAGTCTCAATATTGAAAACACTTTTCAATAACCAGTCGGGCTATTCAACAAGATTACCGACAACCTGATCAAATGTTCGTCGGAAACTTTAGTGGACGGCCTCACCCCCGATGCCGTCGACGAAGTGCACTTAGACGGAACACCGTGGCCGCGAGCACCCTGGGGGGATGCTTTTGGCAACGGGGTTCTCCTACAGTCACTTGGTCAGGGTTATGGGGCGTGGCTATCTGGTAATGTTACCCAGCGAGTATCCGCGTACACTACGTGATTGTGACAGAGTTTTGATCCATATCAAAACCCTGTGGCAACCGATCAAATGAGACTAAATTGCTAGGTTTACAAAATTCAAACTAGTTTTCACAAAACTAATTATTGTGGATTCCAAATATTATATCACATATCAATATCAAACCCGAAACGATATTAAAATTACTAATACGAAACACTCCGAATTGCCGTAACAGAAAGATAACATCACATACAATCTTAGCAAAATCAAACAATATCTGAAACACCAAACCCCAGAGACTGGAACACCAAAGAAAATCAAAGCCCAAACCTCTTCAAAAAACCGGCCAGACCAATTTTTCTCTTTATTTCGCCGGTCAAAATCCGGTAGATTGGCCTCGTTTTTATTTGGTGTTCATATTACATAACATGTAACATTCTGCACCTGTTTAAAAAAATTTTAGAGAAATTTTTAAAAATGACAGAAACTAGGGTTTTGGTTTCGAGGTTTTGGAGTTGTTTTGGTTTCGTAATTGTACTAACATCGTCTAATTCTCTAGCCTGGCTCTGATACCACTGCTGGGTTCTTTAGCATCCTCACTATATTTTCTAAGGCATCAAGCATGCAAATTTATAAAAATCTAGAGTGCTAAGAAATCCGGACCAAGGATCTAACTAGAGAATTAGGGTTAAACTAAGCAAGTAAACAACTTTACTCTAAGTGAACAAGGAATACAACCTTTGTAGACCGGTCCTTCACTTCTAAAGCTCCGTGTAGTAGTCCCTTCGCTCCAAGTAGTTGTCTCCCGGACCCTCGTTAGGATCCACTAGGCGAAAGGAATAAACTTGCTTGAAGAACTTCGAGACCGAAGATGATCTACGTCGAGAAATCTCCAACTCAAACTACCTCTTCACTAATTGAGAAGTAGTGAAGAAACAACCTATACTAAATGGCTAGTTTGGTATAGATTGGTTAAGTAGGAATTTTGCTCACTTTAGAATAATTTTTCTCTCTTTCTTTTCTTCACTCACTCAAAACTAGAGAGTTAGGAAGGAGATGAAGAAAATGATCTCAAGTGATCCACTTATGAACCATGGGTGAGAAAATATCTCATATAACTCATGTAGAGACTAAACCATGGCTAAAAATAATGGTTAGGTTAATAAATATCTAGAGTAAAATAAAATTAGTGGACTTTAGTCAAACCTTCTCCATACTTCCACAAGCATCTTAGCCATGCTAATTTCCATCTAATTTTGATTTTCCCTTAATATTTAAATATCTAAATTATCTTAAGTTAGGTATGAGTCTCATACATCCTAGTCCAATATATCATCTAGCATAACACAAAATAAATACATTAACATATATCACATATATATTAAATGTATAAAAAGAGAATATTTTCTTAAGTGAGCTAATATTAGTTAATGTATATTAATATATCAAATATATAATTACACATTAAATTATTAAATCAACACTTGATTTAATAAGCCGGTTGTATCGCATACAACCGACTAATATCTTTTATATGCATATCACATATACATAACATATCATTGAATCAACACTTGATTCAACAATCCGGTTATATCACGTATAACCTGTATCGCGAGATTGGAATACGGTATCATATACTCGTATTAATCTCGGTCCCGCGCATATCACATATGTGCCCTACTTCGTTTCACATAAGCTAGGAAACCTCCGTGTAGGACTCTAATGACTCGTCAATATGCCGGCAGTAGGTGATGATCATATTAGTCACTCACAAGCGTCAACGATACTAGCTGGACGTAACGGCTACCCGGGTATTGAGCGATCAGAAAATCAACAAGCAAGCTTGTCCATACTCCTATGAATCCAACAGCAACTTTATCGTAGAGTCCGGTCTTTTCATCTGATATGTCGTATATCGAGTCTAGGGGTGGTAAATGTCAGACCCCGGTAACGTGATAAATCATGCCGATACGAGGCTCATAATGGGTCGAGAAACTACTGATAACACTTACCAGTAAATCTCTATATCAGCCCTGGCCAGGGCTTCCTGTTATGGCCAGTCGAGCGCAGCGCAACATCAACCCTCAATACCGGGAGAAACGAATCCCCTCCTATCACTCATTTCCTCCATGTGACTCAGGACTGTACCCAAAAACCACCGTTTTGCACGCTCTCTTGAACGTGGTAAGATGGAAATCAAAGCACAGTGGGAATCATAAAAGACTCTATGACGATCTCGGGTCTACAGACTAACCTGTACCAGTGTCACCAGAGAACTGCTATCTGACGATAGGTATAATACCATGTAGGAGTTCTCGGCAAGTCCTGTTCAGTTTAACCAGTCTCCACTGAGCACCCGTATACCATCTTTGATATCAAACACCTATGGATATGGGATCATCCATCGCCCATCAAATGGGTCAAGAAGCGTATACGCTGGTCTACTCTGGTTATCGATGCCTCGTCTCGATACACCCTCGATTAGGAATAATTAAAGGATGTACTTATAGACTAACCTGGCCCCACTAGTATGATCTGCATCATAATCCTAGTAGTCAAGTATACATCCTAAGAGCTTTACCAACATGTGAGAGTAAGACAACATTATAATACTAGTCTAAATATTAAGATAAAGAGTAACCAGATAGTATACTATCATGTCGAGCAAGTAAGTCCTCCCTATATATGTCCAAGTATCCATTGTAATATACAATCATGTACAATAATGGTGTCTAGGGCATACATACAACTAACAGCTCCTAGCCGTTGCTCGCAAGCGCTAAGGCAACCATCGACGCCTACAGACCCTCATCCATTAACGTTTCAATTTATGCCGGAGGTGTTCGATGAAATGCCCCAACGAGTTTACATCATTTCCTACGCGCGTAAGTCCCCTCCATCTCTCTCCCCTCGTCTATTTTCTTCTTGTACCTCCTCTCCTTATACCATGTCATTGCTCATACCTTGCTTGTGCTTTAGGTGAGTTCGCACATGTTAAAATAACCTTTTGTTGAAAATTGAAATAATTTTTCCACCCAACAATAGCCCAAAGTGGCATCTGCACACCTAACTTATTGTTGCTGGGTACTCTAGGTTCAAACATGAAGTTTCTTCAATCCCCTGTTGTTCAATTAAGAGTCAGCTATTATGAGTTTCTTGGAACATATAATCTTCTTTTGCTGTTAACTAAAAATTGGTAGCCGCTATCTATAACATCAAGCTATAGCCCTATACATATTCCAACCTGCAATTATCATAATCTAGTTAATAACTTAATATTAACTAGGAGAAATCAACAAAATATTTGAAGTAGTTATTAACCTATACAACACCCATTTGCTCCTCTACCCTACTCCACTAATCAACTAAATCGCCCATGCATATAAATACCACTGATCAAATCCTACAAAAGTCGTGCTTTTTTATCAAGAAAAGGGTTTTGAATGAAACTAAGCCATACTAACTTAATTTGTGACTATTGCTAGGATTTAAGCTGTCACGTCCCGCTTCCCAAAATATGGAATACGAGGGTAACTAGGCCAGCCATGCTCCTATAATCAAGGAAAAATCATGCCGTAGTTACATTTCGGCTTCTAGCATTACATGGTAATCAGTAAAATGCAACACGGATAAAGAGAATGCAATCACTAACACAATCGGATATAAAGGAAACTGAACGCAATGAAAGTAAACAAGAGGGCAACTAATCAGGGATATCAAGGAAAAGATACAACTAGTTCATTAGTTTGGATCTTCGCGGTCTTCTCGATATCAGACGGATCTACTTCTATCACTGAGCATGTATACTCAGGTCGTCAGGGCGACGCAAGAGCAATATAATAATAATAATAATAAGGCAAGAAAATAAAGTAATAACGGTGGAGACAATAAATGCAGGTAATCGATATGTCAATAAACAATACAATGTATGATCTGTGTCCCTATCGATCTCTAAGTCACTTTTGAAATTGAGTTGTGGAAAGGAGTGATCATGTTTAACGAGGGTCTCGTACGTACCCGAGACTACGGCCCTCTGTTGCTCAGGACATAACCCTGTCAGCCGGACCGCTAGGTCATAACCTAATATATATAAGAGTCGCTGTTCGAATGATCATCCTCTAAATCACCGACCTCGCTAAATACAAGTTCTTTTCCACTTCGATTTCCCTTTTATCCCCAGGTTTCACTATCTATGAGTATGGGCTAGTTATGTACAAGTACGCACCAATAACACTGCTTTAATCACTATTCACTTGGTTGTTCGCTATCATGAATCACTCACTTTTACTGGCGTACTTGACATATCTAAACCGATACCATTCATGCTCGACAATGCATTATACACTGAAAATTAATAAGGATGCTCACTATCGCTAGAGGTACTGCAGTCGGGTAAAATTTGAATCATGCCGCTACATAAATTATATGCAATACAAGTCATTACGCGTCGTATGAACTTAGAAAAATCACATTAAATCGTACGTTCCGAATTTAGTAAAATGATACGAAATGGGTAAGAAGTAAATTTGAATCAGCTAATCAATGAAATTGGTTTCAAGTCAATCGGTTTCGAGTTCACAAATTACGCTCATTTCATTTTAAGTGTTCTCTGCTGGAAGTTCAGTTCCTGAACTGAAAGTTCATTTCGTAACACAGTTTTCATCCTATCGGGATCATAATTAGGCGACGCTACAATTTGATAATATTTATATTTATCAGTTAGTTTTCCAATGCAGTAGACGGATCTACAAAACCCGCTGTATTCTGGGAGTTATACATTATTTAATATCGGGATATACGTTCTGTCCCTGCTTGGGACTGCAGTATGTACTGATAATTTAAAATATGATTAAAATAGCAAAAGATGGTAAAAACAAATGAAATCACTTCCAACAATTATCTAATAGATTTATCTTCGCTACGGTATATGGTTCCGCATAATACCATTTTCACACAGAGATGTAAAAGCATTATATTTCAAGTATCGACAAACAACGCTGCTCTGGACAACAGTCCAGAGCCGCACTCCCGAACATTTTACGTCACCGCTATAAAATAGAAACAAAATATAAATTATATGGGGTTCTAGGTTGTCAAGTCGGCTTCGATACGAGCCCTCGAACACCATATTCCGGTGTGTAACCAATTTACTATGATTTTCACAAATTTCAGGTATGGAAGGTTTCAGATTTGACGGATCTAAATTGGGATGACATTTCACGGTGTTAGGGTCCGTATTTTCGAGCCAACTCTCAACACAGTATTCATTATCACTAGGGTAATCCGTTATACCAAAGTTCCGTCATTTTAAGAAGTTTTTTAACATAGGGTTTGCATCGAGCACTTATATGAATATTTGATTCGCAACCGAAATGAATATACTGTAGCATGTAGCAAGTATTTGAACTTGCCTGACGACGTATCGACGACGATATGGCAGCGATGCGGTAACATCGGTGATCTACGGCAACGGCAACAGCGCGATCTCGATGCAAACACGATAAGGGTTTAGCCTCGTTGGAGCTTGATCTTGGGCTTGATGGCTCGGTGGTTACTACGGGCATACGCTGGCGTCGCGATGGCTACAGCTTTGACGACGATGAAGGCCACAAAGACTGAACCCACGGCTTTTACGGAGACAACGGCGGCTGGAATAGCAACGATTGACGATAGATGCAAGTGCTCGATGAAATGACCAGTGCTTGGTTTGAAGCTTGGGCTAGCTTGATGGGGTTCTGTGGAGGACGTAGGGGATCTTGGCTCAGCTATGGTGTTGGAAGCAATGCGGAGGTGGTCACGGCGGTGGTCAGAAGACGCTGAGGTGAGCAGACGACTGTGCTTGGGGTTGGTGACGGCGTGGGATGAATAGCTCAGGAGCTAGGTGTTCGAGAGAGGAGAAGAAGAGGGCGGTGATGTTGTTGGTGGAGGTCGCGATAGTGATGGGGGTGCAGTGGCGGTAGCTACGGCAGCAGATGTTGGCGGCTACGGCTCCGGGGGTGTTGGCGATGGGTTGAAGCTCGGTTGTAAGAGGGTAAAGGTGGTGTGGAGGTGACTGGGACTCGTCGGCGGAGGGTGCAGTGACGGTGCAGAGGTGTCGAGGTGGCAATGGTGAGGAGGTAGTGGCGATCTCAACGGCGGCGACCTCGACGGCGGCGACAGGGAGTTAAGGGAAGCGATGATGATGATGCTTGGGGATCGGGGTTCTTAGGGCAAGCTCGGAATGTGGGATTAGGGGAGGGGAGAGAGGGCGACGAGATGCAGGCGAGGCGAAGGTGAAGGTGGGGTCGTGATCGGCGATGGGTTTTCTTAGGTCGTCGGGGGGTGTTGGGTTCACAGGCATCGGGGTTTGCAACGGGAGAAAGAGGAGAGATAGGTGAGCGTAGGTAGTGGAGGTGAGGACGAGGCGAGGTCAAGGGTGAAGCGGCGACGGTGACGCGGGCGAAGGCTTGGGTTAGGGTTTTGCGACGAGGGCGGCGGGAACGAAGAAGGAAGAGAACGTGAGTGAGTGGGGGGTTAAAATAATATATATATATATATATATATATATATATATATATATATATATATATATATATATATATATATATATATAGTAAAAGAGAGAGTGTGGCTGATTGAGAAAGAGAGAGAGGGTTATTAAAATAATTAAGTAAGGATTTTTGGTAATTAGTTTGGGATATAGAGTTAATGGGAATTGATTTGGGTATTAAGTAGGATTAAACAGGGGAATTCAAAAGATTTGGGACAATTGAGTAAAGGGTGTTTGATTATAGGGTTAGGGCTTTGAGCCATTGGGTCTTGGGCCAAGGGAAATAGAGAGGGAAAGAAATATAGTGAGGGTTTGGGTTAGAGAATTAGGTTTAAAAGAAAATGAAAAGGGTTTATAAAATACATCTCAATAAAATCAACAACCATTGATATCAGTTAAATTGATGAAATTAATTAATATTTCTTAAAACTAAATCGGTCTTCATAAATATCAAAACGATGGCCCATAATTCAGGGTTAAGTTTTTTTTGTGTGGGTTTTAGTTTATATAAGAAGTTAAATGGGTTTTATAATAGCTTATATCAAATACGCCACACGTAAACTAAAATCGTTGCTTATATTATATCAAATGATAATAAAAATAGTGCGAAGTTATGCGTTACATATAAAATACCATATACTAACGATAACTTATTAAAAATAAAAAGAATATTTTAAAATACCGCATTACGAGTACATGGTATTATATCATACCCACTTAAATAAAATTTCATCCTCGAAATTAAAACAAGTAATAAGCTATAAAAGTCATGCGAAACGTAACTAGAAAATCAAATATTACTATTTAATAATTTACGCAAAACAGTAGAAAATTTTAAATATTTATAGGTAAGAGGTAGAGCCGCTAAAATGGAATAGTCATATGTAAGACTAAAGACATAACAATTAATATGGCAATAAGTCATACACATATAAATATAAAGAAGAATAAAATAACAATAATAAATAATGGTGAAGGATTGACTGATAAGCCTTAAAATTCAAAACTACTTTAGTAAAATTGTGAATCAAGGAATTTATAAAATAACTTGAGAATATCCATACGGTAAAATATAGAAAAGAATAAAACGAAAAATAGGTGGCAGTAAATATAGAAATACGGTAATCATACTATATATACAGGAACACAGTAATAAAAATTTTAAAGCACATTGGACACAAATAAGTTTGAGAAGAAAGTCGAGATAGTTGTATGAAAATCGAATATCACAAGAGAAGAAAAGACTTTGTAAGGATAAGTAAGTTTAACAAAAAATAGTAGGAAAACGTATGTGGGAAGATATAAATAAGCTCAAGGGGAAAATTGGTAAAAAGAAGAATAAAAGAATAGAGTATATTGTGTAGAAAATCAAGATAAAACAAATTTTAAAGAAAGACCCAGTCTGTTGAAAATATACAACCGAAATGAAGATGAATGTTAATCTTATAATAAATAATAAAACTTTAAAGGAATTATAGAATTGCAATAACTCGAAGAGATATCCAGTAAATGTAAGCAGATAAAGTTAAAGCAAAAGGCATGAAAAGTAGGATTGCATAACGAAAGAACGGTAGTATGAAAATCGTTAGTAGGGAATATTCATCAATAAAATAAGATATACAGTGTAAATTTGAATTTATTGGGAATTTAAAATTAATAGATTACTTTAAGTAAATAAAACAAGAGTAGCTAATAACACGCAAATTAGAAAACATAACTAAATACAAAATAAAGAGAAAACTAAATTTAGAATAATAAATGTCACTAAATATAATTACAGTAATAGAAAATAATACTAGTAATGTATAGTGAACTAACCAGGGAACAAATTGTGGTAAGACACGTCCTAGTCGAAAGATGAAATCAGGAATGCGGTGCTAACCATAGTGTCCGATAAGCTGGGGGGTCAAGTAACTACAAGGTTCAAAGTAATAACTTGCAAGAAGGGAAAGAAATTTTGTAAGAAGGAACAATTAATGCATCAAGCGGACTTTAAAGGTACAATACTTTAGGAAAAATTTGATCGAACCAAAACTTTATTATTCAGAAAATTTGACAGAGTACAATTGAGAGATAAATGTGGCCCTAAACTATACATCGTTTTTACTTGGCCCGAAGAAAGGAAAATGGGTCGCGTCAGTCGCGATTTTGGGAGTTCAACAAGTTACGATAAGTTCTCGCGCTAAGATAGGGGTGTCCATTCCCATAGTGACTTGCAGGGACAGCTATTTGAGGTCCTTCAGCCTTGAGTTCCTCCTCACTCGAGACTTCATCCCCCGACTCTTCCTCTACTGGAGCTTCGTCATCAGATTCCTCTCCTATAGGGTTTTCTTCTCCTATCTCTTCCTCTTCGACGGAAGCTTCCTCATCAGGATCCTCCTCCATATATTCTGATTCTTCCGGATCCCTTTCTAGATCCTCTTCCATAAGGTCTTCCTCAGGATCCTCATCTGGATCCTTCTCTACCGCATTTTCCTATGGATTCTCTTCTACCGGGTCTTCTTCGGGATCCCCTTCCACAGCATTTTCCTGTGGATCCCCTTCTAACGGGTCTTCTTCGGGATCCTCCTCTTCAGGGTCTTCTTCTGGGTCCTCCTCTTCATCGTCAGAATCATTAATCATATTGATCTCTGGAACTGCGACATCTACTCCCTCGTCCTCGGATTCGCTGTCGTCAAAAATAATCTATTGGCCATCGATCTCGTCATTTGAACTCACTAATATACAGTCGAAAGAAATGCAGGACCGAGTGTCCTCATCGATAAGCGGTGCCGCCTCATGATTGGCCATGGCCTGAAAAGTAAAGACCATGATCAGATAGTGGTACATGAAGGAAAATAACAACTAATGATACAGAACATGAGAAAACGGTAAGGTAGATAAGATTAAAAAACATGAACTTGAGTGGTGATGCACAAGTAGTATATGGAAGTGAAAGTAAGGAAACAACGTATAATTCAAGGGATCCCTAAATTGAACTGCAATCTCATTCTAAACCCGGTGCTCTGATACCAACAAAACCATGTCACGTCCCGCTTCCCAAAATACGGAATACGAAGGTAACTAGGCCAGCCATGCTCCTATGATCAAGGAAAAATCCTGCCGTAGTCACATTTCGGTTTCTGGCATTATATGGTAATCAGCAAAATGCAACACCGATAAAGAGAATACAATCACTAACGCTATCGGATATAAAAGAAACTGAACGCAATGAAAGTAAACAAGAGGGAAACTAACCAGGGATATCAAGGGAAAGATACAACTAGTTCAGTGGTCTGGATCTTCGTGGTCTTTTCGATATCAGAAGGATCTACTTCTATCACTGAGCATGCATACCCAGGTCCTCGGGATGACGCAATAGCAATATAATAATAATAATAAAGCAAGAAAATAAAGTAATAACAGTGGAGACAATAAATGTAGGTAATCGATATGTCAATAAACAATGCAATGTATGATCTGTGTCATTATCGGTCTCTAAGTCACTTTTGAAATCGAGTTGTAGAAAAGAGTGATCATATTTAATGAGGGTCTCGTATGTATCCGAGATTACGGCCCACTATTGCCCGGGACATAACCCTGTCAGCCGGACCGCTAGGTCCAAACCTAATATATATAAGAGTCGTTGTTCGAATGATCATCCTCTAATCACTGACCTCGTTAAATACAAGTTTCTTTCCACTTCGATTTCCCCTTTATCCCCAGGTTTCACTATCTATGAGTATGGGCTAGTTATGTACAAGTACGCACCAATAACACTGCTTTAATCACTATTCACCGGGTTGTTCGCCATCATGAATCACTTACTTTTACTGGCGTACTTGACATATCTAAACCGATACCATTCACGCTTGACAATGCAATATACACTAAAAATTAATAAGGAATCTCACTATCGCTAGAGGTATTGCAGTCGGGTAAAAATGTGAATCATGCCGCTACACAAATTATATGCAATACAAGTCATTACGCATCGTATGGACTTAGAAAAATCACATTAAATATTACGTTCCGAATTTAGTAAAATGATACGAAAGAGGTAAGAAGTAAATTTGAATCAGCAAATCAACGAAATTGGTTTCAAGTCAATCGGGTTTCGGGTTCACAAATTACGGTTATTTCATTTTAAGTGTTCTCTGCTGGAAGTTCAGTTCCTGAACTGAAAGTCCATTTCGTAATATAGTTTTCACCCTATTGTGATCATAATTAGGTGACGCTACAATTTGATAATATTTAGATTTATCAGTTAGGTTTCCAATTCACCATACGGATCGACAAAATCCGCTGTATGCTGGGAGTTATGCATTATTTAATATCGGGATATACCTTCTGTCCCTGCTTGGGACCGCAATATGTACTGATGATTTAAAATATGATTAAAATAGAAAAAGATGATAAAAACAAATGAAATCACTTCCAATAGTTATCTAACAGATTTATCTTCATAACGGTATAGGGTTCCGTATAATACCATTTTCACACAGAGATCTAAAAGTATTATATTTCAAGTATCGACAAACAGTGCGGCTCTGGACTGCACTCCCGAACATTTTCCATAAAAGATATAAAATAGAATCAAAATATAAATTATGTGGGGTTCTAGGTTGTCAAGTCAGATTCGATACAAGCCCACGAACACCATATTTTGGTGTGCTACCAATTTACTATGAATTTCACGAATTTCAGGTACAGAAGGTTTCAGATTTGACGGATCTAAATAGGGATGACATTTCATGGTGTTAGGGTCCGTATTTTCGAGCCAACTCTTAACACAGTATTCATTATCACTAGGGTAATCCGTTATACCTAAGTTCCGTCATTTTAAGAGGGTTTTTAGCTTAGGGTTTGCATCGAGCACTTATATGAATATTTGATTCGCAACTGAAATGAATATACTCTAGCATGTAGCAAGTATTTGAACTTGCCTGACAACGTATTGACGTCGACACGATAGCGACGCGGTAACAGCAGCGATCTACGGCAACGGCAACGGCGTGATTTCGACACAAACACGATAAGGGTTTAGCCTCGTTGGAGCTTGATCTTGGGCTTGATGGAACGGTGGTTGCGACGGGCGTATGCCGGCGTCGCGACGGCTACAGCTTTGACGACGATGAAGGCCGTAGAGACTGAAGGTACGGCTTTTACGGAGACAACGGCGGCTGGAATAGCGACGATTGACGATAGATGCAAGTGCTCGATGAAATGACCAGTGCTTGGTTTGAAGTTTGGGCTAGCTTGATGGGGTTCTGTGGAGGAGGTGGGGGATCTCAGCTCAGCTATGGTGTTGGAGGCAATGTGGAGGTGGTCACGGTGGTGGTCAGAAGACGCTGAGGTGAGCAGACGACAGTGCTTGGGGTTGGTGACGGCGTGGGATGAATAACTCGGGAGCTAGTTGTTCTGTCACGACCTGAAGGTACGGAAAGCGACTGGCACTTAAATTACGAAACGTCTCAAGGCGCAACGTAATCTAAGTAAGCTAAAACCCAGAAATCTAAACCATTTAAAGCAATAGAGTGATAGAAAACTTTTTTTTAAAGAAGCAATTTAAACCAAGTAAGTCGCATTAATATTTTTAAATCATCAAAATTTCCTAAAATTTCGGCAGAGTCTCTTTTGTAAATACTGTCCTCGAAACGGGTACAAAACAAGAAAACACATATAAATGAATAACGACATCCCCAAACGGGAGCTAGCTTTTCGCTAAAGGCGGAAACATGACCACATGCAATGAAATCTATCATAATAATGCGAAATAAGTATAAAAGCATAAAAGCATCACGTCGGCTCAAGTGAGCATCGACACCAAAGCACAAATACAAGTCTCAAGTCTCACCGTCTAGTCCAATATATAAGGGTAGATGGAGTGTACTAGATACAAGGTAATATACAAGTGAAAACAAGATATTCTTGCAACTCACCATGAGCTAGCTGCAAGCCGAAGCAAAGGAAGCAGAATAGGAGTACGCCCGCCGCTACTGTGCTGATGGGTCAGACCTGCAAGATACTGTGGCACAACGGGGGTGAGTTGACAACTCGTGAGTAGTAAGTAACATCTAATAAGGTTATCGTAAGTATGCACGCAAATGCGTCACAACCTACGCATATACTAATGTGATGCAATGCACTAACACATATGCAACGTGAATGCATAATCAACATGAAACCTAAGTATGTTTGGTATGAGAAAATCTTTATTTTTATCTTAGAAATCTTCTGTGAAATAACTAAAGTAATATCAATGAAACCAATATAAATCCGTGTCAAGTATCGACACAAAATATGTATATCTCAATGTCTCAATATCTCATATCTCTGTATCTCAAATCTCAATATCTCAATATCTCGGGCTCCGGCAGTCCGGATCGGCCCATATCATCAATCACACGACTACGGTCGGTATCCTCCAGATATCCGCCGCGTCACAAATAACCGGTAGGTAGTGCTCCCCTGCCGGGCTCAATGCTATCATCTGCGATCTTCTTGTCCCGAGGTACCATACCGGGTCCACCATGTACCCGCAGACGGTGCATCCCCCTTCTTGAATCGAGTATATGATACTGCACAAGAACCGAGAAAAACTCATGGTGGACGCCACACACATCACATCATGAGAAAGCCGCAACTTGCATATTTTAAAAGGATAATAAGTTTATAAATTTTTACGGTTTTCTCCAAAATCCAGAAATCTCATCAATACAGAAATCTTCAAGAAGAATCACAATACATGATTATGTAAGAAAATGATAATGTCTATGATATCCATATCGTGAAATGCGATTATAACTAGAAAACTATGTATAAATGATGATGAAATGCGGTATATGTATGACTAGCAATCCTTAGTGTCAATCTTGATGAGATGGAAAATACAACTACCAGTTTAAATATCATGTATAATACAAATATTTCCGATACTAATCTAAGCAGGTCCTATAGTGTTCGTGACATAGCAATTACTAATGGCGTATGTGTTCGCATAAATAGTGCACGTGCAGCAAGAACCAATGGGGTAATGGTGCAAGTGTCCTATGAGATGATATCACACACACACACACACACATAACGATGCGATGCAATGAGATGGCTAATTAGGAAACTACGCATATAATGCAAATACTATAAGTAATACTAAACCATCGGGCGCCTCGCGCCATCCAGACGATCCCCCCATAGATGTGTAACAACCGAGTTCATTTATACCAGTTCAGTTCCCATATTTATTTATCTGTGGTATTTTATTTATTTATCGTATTTAGGTGTGAATAGTAATTTTATATTTTACTTTGCATTCGACCCGGCCCGCTTGCTTGAACCGGTTTGATTCATTTTTATAGATTACCCTGGCTTGTTACTTAGACACGTGCATCTAATGTAAACTGCATATTGACATTTCATCTGACATCGCACATTTTATCATATAACATTTTAGGTCATGTAAAATAAATTAAAATTGCATTTCATAGCCTGCATGATACCCCTAACCTCATGGTAGCGTCCGTGCATCTTGTTCTCGTCCCGTTCAGTGAAACGGACGTGTTTGGATGGCTACGCTCACGTACGTGTATCCGTTCTTGGGGGTATGCATTTTCATTAACTGAGCATTCATTTTAAATTTTGGAAGTCGCATAAATTTTTCGTATTTTAAATCTGAAATTTTGGACCCGACCCGTGCGCGTTTTGGAATATTTTGTATTCCACCTAAATTCAAATTTATTTAATATTTATTTTTATTTTACCTTTAAGATCTCGTTAACTATTAAATCTTTAAAACAAATCCTTTTAAATTTTTTTAAAATATAAAATCCTAACTCATTACAACAACTAAAATCCTTTTACATTTTTTTAAAATCTAAATCCTAATAAATTTTGATCTCTTCCTCCAGCTTTCTCTTTTTTCCCTCTTGGCCCTATCACCACGAGCCAATGAAATTGTTTCTTTTCCTATCACTGGGCCCCACTTGAATATCTCTCCCTTTTCTTTCCTCTTCTCTTTCTCTCTCCCCAGCACGGCTGTCTTTCTCTCACCTCTTTCTCTCTCATCTCGCGATTACTGTGGATTTCTCGAATCTGGTCACCTCCCCGCGGATCTCTTCATCTCCCTTCTTCGTATCTCTTTCTTCCTTCTTTTTTGAAACCGAGCTCTCTCTCCCTCTTCGCCAACCCATCGTCGCCGAGTTCCCAATCGCAAACCCTAACCCTAAAAGCTAAATCCCCTCAACTCCAACTCCCTCAACCGAACCTCTTCTTCCTCATCTCCATCTTCTTCTTCCACTTCTTCCATATCCCGAACACCCTGCACACCCATCTCAGAACCCATCACCACCACCTCTCCTTCGCCGCCGATCATCTCTCGCCACCACCATCATTTTCCTCTCTTCTCCTTCCTCTCTCCTCTGTCTTCTCCCTTCACAAATCCCTGCACACCCATACACCAAGAAAACCCAGTAACCTAAACCTTAACCGAAACCCTAACATCCAAACCACCTCGCTGGAGCTCCGTCGACCCCGTCGACATCCTCACAACTCCTCTCTGCACCACAGTGAGACACTCCTCCCTTCTCCATTCCCATTTCTTTGCTTTTCTTTTTAATGTTCTCTGTCTTTGTTTAAATCACCGGAGCCGTTCGTGACGTCGACGATCCCGACGACCCAGCGAACGTATCTGGCTTGGGTGATCACTTCTGTGCGTTGTTTGGATCCGTTCCGTGTACCGTGCGCGCGTCGCGATTTTCCGCCGACGTGAGACGTTCCGTACACCCATTTCTTGATCCGTCTAGGCAAGTAAAACTTGCTACATGCTATTTAAATTATTACATACTTATTTAAATACATATTAAACCTGTTGTTTGAATCTAGTGCCCTATACTTCATTTTAACATTTCGATGTCCCGTTTATATCATTTTAGATCTAGAACATGAAAACATATCTTGTTGCATATTAGATTACATTACACTATACCCATATCCATATTTATATCACATAGTGCTTATTTGTACATCCTGTAGTACCATTTATAGTTTATAACCTTTCGGATACCTATTTGCATCCATCTCGTCTAATATATATACAATTGCATCCATAGACCATATTAATGCATAATAATGTGATATTAATATTCCATATTTAATAAAGTGCATCTTAATTAATATTGGGACTATAATCTTAACCCTAATCGATAACCGTGCATCCATGTGTTTGAATTTATACCTGTTTGCATACCACATCACAATATTCCATTTTATTGTTACATTGGTACCCCATACTTATTTTTGTGTACCCATGCTTAGTACAGTTTGATTATGAGCACCCACGTGACATTTGTGCACCCCTGACATGACTTGATACACTACTATTACTTGACACGACTTGATAACGTGTACTTCTTGACATGATTGGATTTATACACACTACCTGACTTGACCTGATATACCATAGCTTGACCTGTTACATGATCTTGTTACTAATGCCAACAACCTTGACATGTTGTCCCTACGGACATTTCCTGTTGTCTATCCAAACAAACATGTACCTGCTTGATCCTGTGTTGGTATTAGCTCCAGATTTATTAATACCTGACTTGAACATATAACTTGGGGGTATGGAGAAATCAATGATGAAACCTGACTTGTAACTCGACAGTTCGATACCTTTACCGATCAGTCTTACGGGCTAGGCCAGCCCCGGGGTGATGCTGTTGACATCACTCGTCATTACATACTACCCTTTACTGCCTTGCGGCACGTCTCAGAGTCAGCCCGAGAGTCTTAGACCGTAATCCCGGGCACGCACGGGATACTATTGAGTTACATCGATGATTCATCAAATTGATGTCAAAGACTTGAGAGTAGTTAACCCAGTAGACCAGTTTAGATTACTCACTGCACATCATCTGTGCTTTACCCTTCACTGTCACTTTTATATTATTGTTATACCTGTTTTACCATTTATACTCATACCTGTATGTCTTGCTACCCCTGTTTGTATTATTGCCTGATATTATGACGCACTGACGTCTGGGTTTTGCATGGCCCGGATCCTTTACCTTTGCTGCAGGCCGAGCAGGAGTATTTCAGTCAGCAGGCTGAGCAGTGAAGACTTGTTAGTAGTTAGTTTATTTTTTTTCTCTCAGTATTGTCATTCCTGATGTGAGCCTGCATTATGGGACGTACATTCTAGTTTATTCTTGTACTGGATCTTTTTGCTTCCGCATTATTTTATTCTTGACTCATTTATTCTGGTTTATGGACATATATTAGATAGTCATTATTGTTCTTGATATCTCTACAGCCGTAATGTGACTGTGGAAGGATATTTTCTATCCACAGGTAGCATGGTTGGCTCTGTCACGTGTTGATTTTAGCGCACTCTAAGAAGCGGGGCGTGACAGGGTTTGTTTGGTATCAGAGACATAAGATCTAGGTTAATCGGGTTTGATTCTTTTGTAGTTGGGTATTGGACCCAATACACGAATCAGAATACTCGTGATTAGGAAACATGTCCTGCCACCTTACCGTCTTACCATTTTTTGAATCTTAACTTCCTCCTGATTCTACTTTGACGATATGCAAATCTCTTTTGCATCTCGACTCGAAACCTGGTTTCCTATTGGTTATTTCTAAAACTTAGGCGACTTGGGTAGAGTTATGTGATTGTAGCTATGATATCGCGGCATGATTACAATGCGGTACTCTATTTAAGTAACTTGGAGTTCTAGCCTTGATTCATATCCTTGATCTATATTTTGAATCTGTTATCATGCTAATCCTTTTGGTGTTTTGATTTTAGGAGCATGGCAGGAAAGAATCTGAAAATGTACCAGAGGCGTGTTAACGAAGCCGCGATGCTCGGAGTAATCCGTGGGATGCTGGAGAACCAAAAGCGACAGACCGAGCTGAACCAGCAGCAAGCTGAATCTTTTCAGGAAGGTTTGCGGACCGTTCAGCAGTCCGTGAACAATGTTGCGGCCAGACCAGTGGATCGTGTGGGTACCGTGGCGGATTTCAGGAGACTGGGTCCGTCTGTCTTTACTGGCCTGGAGGAGCCATTGCCATCGGAACAGTGGCTGGTTGATATGGATAATTTACTCGTTGCGGCACAAATTCCAGAGGATAAGAGGGTGGATGTGGTATGCATCCAGTTGGTGGACTACGCCCGTGAATGGTGGCTTGTGGAAGAGACCCGCTTGCCCAAGCCGATCAGTTGGGCGGATTTTTCGAAGAGTTTCTTGGAGAAGTTCTTCCCGCAGACTGCACGAGAGGAAATAGAAGAAAAGTTCATCAGTTTAAAGAAGAACGGCACACCTGTGGATGTACATGCAGCTGAGTGGACGTGACTCAGTAGATTCGCTAGACCTTTGGTTGCCAACGATGCTGATAGGGCAAGGAGGTTCATGCGCAGTTTGGATGTGGACATCCAGAGGCAAATTGTATCCCTGGGTTTGACCACTTTCGCACAAGTACTTACAGCGGCCGGAGAGCAGTAGAGACTATCTATGAAGACTGGGAGTACGCAGCAGCCAGCAGTTACAGTGCGGAAGCCGGCATTTGCACCAAACCGAGCGCATGGACGCAGAAGTATTCCGGTGAACCGTCGCGGTATAACACCGATGAAGAAGCCTGTTGTTGTTGATAAGAGTAGGAGCGTGATTTGCGACTACTGCCATTTACCTGGACACGTGCAAAGGGAATGTCGAAGGATGCGGGGACTCTGTTTGGTTTGTGGATCGGCGGATCATACTATCAACGCTTGTCCGTCGAAGCTTCGCATGAAAGATGATGTTCAAAGGACACCGCAGAAGCAGTTTCAGGGACAGAAGCAGCTGACTCAGGGACCCAATCAAGCTCGAGTATTTACCCTGACGGCTGAGGAAGCCAAGGCTTCAGGAGAAGTTGTTTCAGGTATTCTACTTGTTCATGGTTTTCCCGCATTAGCGTTATTCGATTCTGGTGCATCCCATTGTTTTATGTCGTCCAAGTTTATTGCTACACACTCGATTGCTTGCACGACCCTGTCTTGTTTCTGGGACATACACACTGAGAATGGAAAGATCATATCTAGTAGAGAATGTAAGGATTGTGCAGTTGTTGTTTGCGGACGGGAGCTGTTTGCAGATTTCTTGGTGATTGATACAGGCAGTTATGAAGTCGTCTTGGGAATGGATTTTCTCGGTACTTTCCACGCTCATATTGATTGTAGGGCAAAGAAGGTAATTTTCCAAATTCCCGGACATCCAAAGTTTATCTTTACTGGAGAAAGCAGTTCTGTCGGGCCAGTCGAGTTTAGGGCTAGGCCGACAAATAGTGTTTTTCGTCTATGGAAGTGGATAAGGTGAAGCGCCAGCTGTTGTTCGAGATTTCATGGACATGTCGAAGACATCTCTGGTTTACCACCAAAACGAGACGTGGAGTTCACGATTGATCTTGTTCCTGGTGCAGTGGCAGTCTCAAAAGCGTACTATCTAATGGCACCAGTGGAGTTGGAAGAAGTCAAGAAGCAGGTTACTGAATTACTTGAGAAAGTTGGATTCGCAGCAATAACTTGCCTTAGGGAGCTCCAGTTCTTCTAGTCAAGAAGAAAGATGGCACAAGGAGGATGTGCATCGATTATCGAGAACTAAACTGGGTGACTATTACGAACAAGTATCCGATCCTTCACATTGGTGAATTGTTCGAGCGGCTTAATGACGCGAGGGTATTCTCGAAACTGGATTTGCGATCCGGATATCATCAGGTCCGAGTTAAATCAGAAGATGTTTGCAAGACTGCGTTCCGAACTCGGTATGGACATTACGAGTATTTAGTGATGCCCTTCGGAGTAACGAATGCACCAGCGATATTTATGGACTTGATGAACCGAATCTTTTCACTATTCTTGGATCAGTTTATAGTGGTGTTCATTGATGATATTCTGGTCTACTCGAAAAGTATTGAAGAGCATGCAGAACACTTGAAGATAGCACTGCAGACATTGAGGCAAGAAAGATTGTATGCAAAGATGAGCAAGTGCGAGTTTTGGCTTGAAGAAGTGAAGTTTTTGGGGCATGTCGTGTCTGGAGATGGAATCGCCGTTGATCCCGAAAAGATTGCAGCAGTTCGAGATTGGCCGATTCCGAAGAACGTTGCAGAGATCAGAAGCTTTCTTGGATTTGTCGGGTATTACAGAAGGTTCGTGGAGAACTTTGCTCGTCTGGCTGAGCCTTTGACCAAGCTTACGCGCAAAGAAGTACCATTTGTGTGGACGGATAAGTGTGCGTCAGTTTTTGAGGCGTTGAAGCAGAAATTGATAACCGCTCCTATTTTGACCGTGCCAGACAGTTTCGGAGGATTGGTGATTCACAGCGACGCATCTGGGAAAGGATTGGGTGTGTTTTGATGCAGCATGGGAAGGTTATAGCGTACGCATCGAGACAGTTGAAGACCCATGAGAAGAATTACCCAACTCACGACTTTGAGCTAGCAGCTGTGATTTTCGCTTTGAAGATTTGGAGACACTACTTACTGGGAGAAAGGGTCGAGGTTTTCACCGATCACAAAAGCCGAAAGTATGTGTTCACATAGAAGGAGCTTAATATTAGACAGCGTAGATGGTTGGAGATGATGGCTGACTACGATCTTGATCTTAAGTACCTTCCGGGGAAAGTTAATGTTGTGCCGGATGCGCTTAGTCAGTTGCCAGCAATTCACATGTTGACTGCACAGAAGAAACTTATTGAAGACTTTCGAAAATTTGATTTAGAGATTGTGCTACCGCATTCTTCGTGATAGTTGATACAGCTGCAAGTACAGTCGTCGTTGATCGAGAATATTAAAGCAGCGCGGTTACAGGACCCTAGATTGCAAAAGTTTCGAGAACAGGTTGAAGCTGGACTTCGAACGGACTTGTTGATTCATGAAGATGGTTCGTTACGTTATGGTAGCCGTTTGTGTGTGCCAAAAGGAGACATTCACGAAGAACTTATGAAGGAGGCGCACAGTTCAGCATATTCCGTATATCCAGGAGGCACGAAGATGTACCGAGATATACGACAGCATTTCTGGTGGGAAGGCATGAAACGGGAGATTGCCCGCTTTGTGGCAAAGTGCTTGGTGTGTCAGCAAGTTAAGGCTGAACATCAAAGGGTTTCTGGTTTATTGCAACCACTTCCGATTCCTCAATGGAAGTGGGAACATATAACCATAGATTTCGTGACGGCTTTACCGCGGAGTCCGAAAGGCAACAATGCAGTTTGGATGATTGTTGATCGATTGACCAAGGCAGCTCATTTCATACCATTTCGAGTTGGTCAATCAACGGAAGCCTTGGCAGAACGGTACATGCAGGAGATTGTAAGATTGCATGGAGTACCGGTGAGCATCGTATCCGACCGTGACACTCGTTTCTTATCACACTTTTGGAGGAGCTTATAGGAAACTTTGGGGACTTGATTGAAGTTTAGCACAGCTTATTATCCTCAGACAGATGGACAATCGGAGAGAACGATCCAAACTCTTGAAGACATATTGAGAGCTTGCATGTTTGACTTCAAGGGTTCATGGGAGGATCATCTACATTTGGTGGAGTTTTCTTACAATAACAGTTTCCAGGAGACTATTCAGATGGCTCCATTCAAAGCTTTATATGGTCGCAAGTGTCGTTCACCTGTTTGTTCGGACGATATTGGAGAACGAAGATTGTTGGGACCGGATTTGATCGTGCAAACAGTTGAGAATATTAACACTATGCGGAATCATATGAAAGTAGCACAGAACCGACAAAAGAGTTGGGCAGATATATCGAGAAGACCTCTAGAGTTCGCTGTTGGTGATTTGGTATTCTTGAAGATATCACCGACTATAGGGGTGATTCGTTTCGGAAGTCGAGAAAAGCTTAGTCCTCGATTCGTTGGACCTTTCGAGATTTTGGAGCGTGTTGGAGAAGTGGCGTATCGATTGGTTTTACCGCAATCCTTGGCGAATGTTCATGACGTGTTTCACGTATCTCAACTTCGTAAGTATGTTCGAGACGAAACACACGTGCTGGATCATTCGGAGCTGACTGTCCGAGAAGATTTGACTTTTGAGGAGCGACCGATATCGATTGTGGATCGAGGAGAAAAGTTTCTTAAGAACAAGGTTATCTCTCTTGTACTTGTTTCTTAGGAGAACCGCTCACATAGAGAGTCAATATGGGAACAAGAAGATGAAATCCGGCAGAAGTTTTACATCTTTTCTTGTAGTTTGTTGATTGTTTATCCTTTCTTGTTCTTGGAATTTTGATGACGAAATTCTTTTTGTAGTTGGGTATAATGTAACAACCGAGTTCATTTATACCAGTTCAGTTCCCGTATTTATTTATCTGTGGTATTTTATTTATTTATCGTGTTTGGGTGTGAATAGTAATTTTACATTTTACTTTGCATTCGACCCGACCCGCTTGCTTGAACCGGTTTGATTCATATTTATAGATTACCCTGGATTGTTACTTAGACACGTGCATCTAATGTAAACTGCATATTGACATTTCATCAGACATCGCACATTTTATCATATAACATTTTAGGTCATGTAAAATAAATTAAAATTGCATTTCATAGCCTGCATGATACCCTTAATCCCGTGGTAGCGTCCGTGCATCTTGTTCTCGTCCTGTTCAGTGAAACGGATGTGTTTGGATGGCTACGCGCACGTACGTGCATCCGTTCTTGGGGGTATAAATTTTCATTAACTGAGCATTCATTTTAAATTTTGGAAGTCGCATAATTTTTCGTATTTTAAATCTGAAATTTTGGACCCGACCCGTGCGCGTTTTGGAATATTTTATATTCCGCCTAAATTCAAATTTATTTAATATTTATTTTAATTTTACTTTTAGAATCTCGTTAACTATTAAATCTTTAAAACAAATCCTTTTAAATTTTTTTAAAATATAAAATCCTAACTCATTACAACAACTAAAATCCTTTTACATTTTTTTAAAAATCTAAATCCTAATAAATTCTGATCTCTTCCTCCAGCTTTCTCTCTTTTCCCTCTGGGCCCCATCACCATGAGCTCACATCAGGAAATAAATGCAGGGAAGAAAACTAACTACTGCTAACACTCACAGCTCAGCCTGTCGGCTGAAGTACTCCTTCTCGGACTGCGACAGCGGTACAGAATCTGGGCCATGCAAAACCCAGACGTCAGCGCGTCAAGTCATCAAGTAATAACATAATAAACAGGGTAACAGGCAATGCGAATATAAACATGAATAAAGCAAGGGTAACAATAATATAAATCAGGGCAATGCGGGGTAGTGTGCAGTAGGTAAACTAAACTGTTCTATCAAGATTCCTGTTCTAAAGTCTTCGAAATCAAATTGATGAATCATCAATGTAACTCAAAAGTATCCCGTACATACCCGGGACCACGGCCCCAGATTCTCGGGCTGAAACCGAGACATGCCGCTAGGCACCAAACAGGAATGTATACAGATGAATGATGTCAGCACCATCATTCCAAGGCTGGCCTAGCCTAAAACTGATCAGAACAGGCAGCGAACTGTTGAGTTACAAGTCAGGTTTCACCTTTGATTTCCCCATACCCTCAAGCTATAAGTGTATGTCAAGTCAGGTATCCCGTAATCAAGAACTAATGCCAACACAGGATCAGGTAAGCAGGTTTGTCTGGATAGACAACAGGAACGGTCCATGTGGACTACATGTCAGGTTTGTTGGCATTAAACACAAGATCAGGTAACGGGTCAGGTCATGGTACATCAGGTCAAGTCAAGCAGTATACGGTATCATGTCGGGTCAAGCACTATGTATGTAGCAAGTCAGGTCTAGATGTAAGCGATATCATAGGTGTGCTCACAATCAGTTATATAATCAAGCATGGTTATCAACAACATGATATAAGCAATGAATTAAGCAACAGGCAGATTCACTCAATTTGCAGTACAGTTATTAGTTGTGTCACAGAGATGATTTCAACATTATAAGAATGCAGTAAGACAATTATAGCCATTTAATCATGTTAACAAGTTTAAGACTTCATGGATGCAATGATATATTTCTATAAGTTCCATGGATGAAATCACAGTTTATGCAGGTTAAATGTACACGAGTGTCCGAATGAAGTAAAACGATAGATAAAGTACCATAGGCTACGTCATTAGTGAAAGTGAAATTAAAACATGTAAATATGGTTATTAGGTTCAAAACAGTAATTGCAACAGGTAGGTTCCAAGGTTGAAAGATGAAATGATATATATCAATATTGAACACGAAATTGGGAAAAGATCTTACTAAAGTTAAAACTACAAGTTTAGGGTGTTCTCAATGTATATGTAAATATTATTTAGCATGTAGCAAGGGGTACTTGTCTCGACGGGTCGCGAACCGGGAAAACGGAACGTTAAACGTCGGCGGGGAAAACTCGCGACGGGCGCACGGTTCACGGAATGAACCCAAACGACGAACAATGGAACCACACAGATCAGAGTACCTCGCTGGATCGTCGGGACACGTTGTCGGCATCACCGGATTCCGACCAAGTTCAGAACAGTGAATAAACAATACTTAAAAAGCATGGAAAGAGAAGAGAATAATCAAGAAGAGAGAAGGGAAGGAGGATAGAGGAGAGGGTGCTCACGAGGATCTGTGGAGGGGTGGTGATAGTCGACCACGTCGACGGAGCTCCGGCGGTCGGCCTGCGATGACGGCGGAAAATTTTCAGATCAAGAAACCTTAATCAGAGAAGGAAGAAGAAGAAAGGAGAAGATGAGGGGATGTGAAGCTCACCGAGGAGGGTGCTTGCGAGGCTCGAGACGTATGGAGATCGCCGGCGGCGATCCCACGACGAGTTGCGGCTGCAGGTAGCCGCGGTTGCCGCTGCAGGGTGTACGGGGAAAAGATGAAGGAGGGAGAAGAGATGGATGTGGAGGCGACGAGGGCGAGGAGGCGAGGAGTCCGGTGGTGATGGCGTCGGCGTTGGGCTGCGGCGACTAGGGGTAAGGCGGCGGTAGGGTTTCTCGTCGCTGGGTTTGCTGGTGAAAAGGAAAGAAGGAAGAAAGAATATATATGGGGGGGGAGAGAGAGAGAGATATGGGAGGAGAGAGAGAGATACGGGGAGAGAGAGAGTTAGCGAGAGGAGAGAGATAGTGAGAGGAGAGAGAATTTGAGGAGGAGTGAGAAAGAGAGAGAGAGATAGAGAGAGGCGGGGCCCACGGGTTAAAAAAGAAAGAGGGGATTGGTTGGAGTAAGGATTCGTGGGGGTTAGGGAAAAATAAATAAAGATTTAGAAATATTAAGAATATTATGAGGTTAAAAATATATATACGACGGATTAAAATATAATAAAAATTGGGATTTTGGCACAAAGTAAAATATTTCCCAATTGCGCCCGGGTCGGGTCCAAAAATTCGAAATTGAAATAATAAAATTTTAGGCGGGATCCAAAAGTGAAAATGAAGTATTTTACAATAAAAAAACATACCCCCAAAACGGACACACGTACGTGCGCGTAGCCGTCCAAACTCGCCCGTTTCACCGAACGGGACGAGAACACGATGTACAGACGCTACAACAGGGTTAGGGGTGTCAAGTAGGCCAAGACGAATGTTTTTAATTTTATTTTAGATGCCTTAAATTGTTATATGCAGAAATGAATTGCCGGTTAAAATTTATACTAGTAACAGTCAATTAGAATTAATGAAATAAATACCATACGCCAACATACGACAACAGAAACTAGTAGCATTGGGCTCGGGTGTTACATTATACCCAACTGCAAAAAGAATTTCGTCCTCGAAATTCCAAGAATATAAAGATAGATGACAAAATAACTACAAGAAAAGGTGAGGAAACTTCTGCCGGATCTCATCTTCTCGTTCCCAAGTGGACTCTCCATGCGAGCGATTACCCCAAGAAACAAGCACAAAAGGGATCACCTTGTTCTTAAGAACCTTTTCCCTTCGATCCACGATTTCACTCGGTCGCTCCTCAAAAGTCAAGTCTTCTCGTACTGTCAGCTCCGAATGATCCAATACGTGTGTTTCATCTCGAACATACCTACGGAGTTGAGATACGTGAAACACATCGTGCACGTTCGCCAAGGACTGCGGTAACGCCAAACGATACGCTACCTCACCAACACGCTCCAAGATCTCAAAGGGTCCAACGAATCGAGGACTAAGCTTTCCTCGACTTCCAAAACGAATCACCCCTCTAGTTGGTGATATCTTCAAGAATACCAAATCACCCACGGCGAACTCTAGAGGTCTTCTCGACGTATCTGCCCAACTCTTCTGTCGGTCTTGAGCTGCCTTCATATGATTTCTGATAGTGTTAACCTTCTCAACTGTCTGCACAACCAAATCTGGTCCCAATAATCTTCGTTCACCGACATCGTCCCAACAAACAGGTGAACGGCATTTACGACCATACAAAGCTTCAAACGGAGCCATCTGGATAGTTGCCTGAAAGCTGTTGTTGTAAGAAAACTCCACCAAAAGTGTGATAAGAACCGAGTGTCCCGATCGGACACGATGCTCACCGGTACCCCATGCAATCTTACAATCTCTTGCATATACCGCTCCGCCAAAGTCTCTGTTGATTGACCAACCCGAAAAGGAATAAAGTGAGCTGCCTTGGTCAATCGATCAACAATCACCCATACAACATTGTTGCCCTTTGAACTCCGTGGTAAAGTCGTCACGAAATCCATGGTTATATGTTCCCACTTCCACTGAGGAATCGGAAGTGGTTGCAATAAACCAGCAACCCTTTGATGTTCAGCCTTAACTTGCTGACACCCCAAGCACTTAGCCATAAAGCGAGCAATCTCCCGTTTCATGCCTTCCCACTAGAAATGATGTCGAATATCCCGATACATTTTGTGCCTCCTGGATGTACAGAATAAGTTGAACTGTGTGCCTCCTTCATAAGCTCTTCACGAATATCTCCCTTTGGCACACATAAGCGGCTACCATACCTCAACGAACCATCTTCGTGGATCAATAAATCTGTTCATAATCCGGCTTCAACCTGTTCTCGAAACTTTTGCAGTCTAGGATCCTGCAATTGTGCTGCTTTAATATTCTCGATCAACGATGAATGTACTTGCAGCTGCATCAACTGTCCCGTAGAATGCGGTAGCACAACCTCCAAGTCAAATCTTCGAAAATCTTCAACAAGCTCCTTCTGCGTAGTTAACACCTGAATTGCTGGTAACCGACTAAACGCATCCGGCACGACATTAACCTTCCCCGGATGGTACTTAAGATCAAGATCGTAGTCAGCCATCAGCTCCAACTATCTACGCTGTCTCATATTAAGCTCCTTCTGTGTGAACACATATTTCAAGCTCTTATGTTCAGTAAAAACTTCAACCCTTTCGCCTAAAAGGTAGTGCCTCCAAATCTTCAAGGCGAAAATCACAGCCGCAAATTCTAAGTCATAAGTTGGATAATTCTTCTCATGGGTCTTCAACTGTCTCGATGCGTACGCTATAACCTTCCCATGCTGCATCAAAACACATCCCAATCCTTTCCCAGATGCGTCGCTGTGAATCACCAGTCCTCCGGAATTGTCTGGCACGGTCAGAATAGGGGCGGTTGTCAACTTCTGCTTCAACGTCTCAAAAGCCATCACACACTTATCCGTCCATACAAAAGGTACCTCCGTGCGCGTAAGCTTGGTTAACGGCTCCGCCAGACGAGCAAAGTTCTCCATAAATCTCCTGTAATACCCGGCGAGTCCAAGAAAACTTCTTATCTCCGCAACATTCTTTGGAATCGGCCAATCTCGTACTGTTGTAATCTTTTCTGGATCGACGGCAATTCCATCGCCAGACACAACATACCCCAAAACTTTACTTCCTCTAGCCAAAACTCACACTTACTCATCTTCGCATATAGCTTCTCCTGTCTCAACGTCTGCAGCGCGATCTTCAAATGTTCTGCATGCTCTTCAAAACTCTTCGAGTAAACCAGAATATCGTCAATGAATACCATAATAAACTGGTCCAAGAATGGTGAAAAGATTCGGTTCATCAAGTCCATGAATACTGCCGGCGCATTCGTTACTCCGTAGGGCATCACTAAGTATTCGTAATGTCCATACTGAGTTCGGAACGCCGTCTTGCAAATATCTTTTGCTTTCACTCGGACCTGATGATATCCGGATCGCAAATCCAGCTTCGAGAATACCCTCGCGCCACTAAGCTGCTCAAAAAGTTCGCCAATGCGAGGGATCGGGTACTTGTTCTTAATAGTCACCCGGTTAAATTCTCGATAGTCGATGCACATCCTTCTTGTGCCATCCTTCTTCTTTACTAGAAGAACTGGAGCTCCCCAAGACGAGTTACTGCTTCGAATCCAACCCTTCTCAAGCAATTCAGCAACCTGTTTCTTGACTTCTTCCAACTCTACTGGTGCCATTGGATAATACGCTTTGGATACTGGTGCTGCACCAGAAATAAGATCCATTGCGAACTCCACGTCTCGCTTCTGCGGTAAACCCGATATATCTTCAAACACGTCCATAAAATCACGAACAACAGCCGGCTTTTCACTTTTACCAACTTCCATTGCTGCAAGAATATTGTCTGTCGGACCAGTCAAGTTTAGGGCTAGGCCGACAGAACTGCTTCCTCCAGTGAAGCTAAACTCTGGATGTCCGGGAATTTGGAAAATTACCCTCCTTGCCCTACAATCAATGTAAGCGTGGAAAGTGCCAAGAAAATCCATTCCCAAGACGACCTCGTAGCTGCCCGTATCAATCACCAGGAAATCTGCAAAAAGCTCCCGTCCGTAAACAACAACTGTACAATCTTTACATTCCCTACTAGCTATGATTTTCCCATTCCCAGTGTGTATGTCCCAGAAACTAGACAGGGTCGTACAGTCAATCGAGTGTGTAGTTATAAACTTGGATGATATAAAACAATGGGATGCACCAGAATCAAATAACGCTAATGCGGAAAAACCATGAACGAGTAGAGTACCTGAAACGACTTCTCTTGACGCCTTAGCTTCTTCAGCTGTCAAGGTAAAAGCCCTAGCCTGATTAGGTCCTTGAGTCAGCTGTTTCTGTCCCTGGAACGGCCTCTGCAGAGGCTTCTGGAAATCATCCCTTGTACGAAGCTTAAACAGACAAGCACTAGCGGCGTGATCTGCCGCTCCACAAACCAAATAGAGTCCCAGCCTTCTTCGACAATCCTTTTGCATGTGGCCAGGTAAATTGCAATAGTTACAGGTCATGCTCTTTCTTCGATCGACGACCACAGGCTTCTTCATCGGTGCTACACCTCGACGGTCCGCTGGAATACCTCTGCGACCATGAGCTCGGTTTGGTACAAATGCTGGCTTCCTTACTGCAACTATTGTCTGCTGCAAACTCCCCTTCATCCCAGATAAACTCTGCTGCTCTCGGGCTGCCGCAATTACTTGTGAGAAAGTGGTCAAACCCAGGAAGACAATCTGCCTCTGGATGTCCATGTCCAAGCTGCGCATGAACCTCCGTGCCCTGTCTGCATCGTTGGCAACTAAAGGTCCAGCGAATCTGCTGAGTCTTGTCCATTCTGCTGCATGCACATCTACGGGTGCTCCATTCTACTTCAGCCCGATGAATTTCTCCTCCATTTCCTCCCGTGCAGTCCGCGGGAAGAACTTTTCTAGGAAACTCTTCGAAAAATCCGCCCACTTGATCGGCTTGGGCAAACGGTTCTCCTCCACAAGCCACCATTCTCGGGCATATTCCACTAACTGAATACATACCACATCAACTCTTTTCTCATCTGGAATCTGTGCCGCAATAAGCAAGTTCTCTGTGTCAACTAGCCACTGCTCTGCTGGCAACGACTCCTCCAAACCAGTAAATGTAGAGGGACCCAAACACCTGAAATCTGCTACGGTCCCTACTCGGTCAACTGGTTTAGCTCCAACATTGTTCACAGACTGCTGAACGATCTGCAAACCTTCCTGAAACGATTCCGCTTGCTGCTGGATTAGTTCGTTCTGTCTCTTTTGATTCTCCAGCATTTCTCTTATCACTCCAAGTATGGCGGCTTCGTCCATACGCCTTTGGTACGTCTTCAAATTCTTATCTGCCATATTCCTGAAATCAAAACACCCAACATTAGCATGATGATAGATTCGAAATATAGATCAAGGCTAGAACACCAAGTTACTTAAATAGAGTGCCGCATTGTAACTATGCCGCGGTATCATAGCCACAATTACATAACTCCACCCAAGTCGCCTAAGTCCTAGAGATAACAAGGAATCAGGTTTTCGAGTTGATATGCAAAGGAAGTTTGCACATCGTAAAGGATATAATCAGGAAGAATGTGATTCAAGAATGGTAAACGGCAAGGTGGCAGGACATGTTTCCTAAACACGGGTATTCTGATTCATGTATTGGGTACAATACCCAACTACAAAAGAATCAACCCGACTAACCTATGGCTCTGATACCAAAAGAACCATGTCACGCCCCGCTTCCCAGAGTATGCTAAAATGGGCACGTGATGCCAGCCATGCTACCTGTGGGTAGGAAGTATCCATCCACAGTCACATTACGGCTGTAGAGATATCAAGAACAAAATAAAACTATCTAAAACATGTCCATAATCCAAGATAACATGAGTCAAGAATAATAAAATGCGGAAGCGAAAGATCCAATACAAAATAACTGGAATGTATGTCCCATAATGCGGGCTCACATCAGGAAATAAATGCAGGGAAGAAAACTAACTACTGCTAACACTCACAGCTCAAGCTGTCGGCTGAAGTACTTCTGCTCGGACTACGACAGCGGTACAGAATCTGGGCCATGCAAAACCCAGACGTCAGTGCGTCAAGTCATCAAGTAATAACATAATAAACAGGGTAACAGGCAATGCGAATATAAACATGAATAAAGCAAGGGTAACAATAATATAAATCAGGGCAGTGTGGGGTAGTGTGCAGTGGGTAAATTAAACTGTTCTATCAGGATTCCTGTTCTAAAGTCTTTGAAATTAAATTGATGAATCATCGATGTAACTCAATAGTATCCCGTACATACCCGGGACCACGGCCCCAGATTCTCGGACTGAAACCGAGACATGCCGCTAGGCACCAAACAGGAATGTATACAGATGAATGATGTCAGCACCATCATTCCAAGCCTGGCCTAGCCTAAAACTGATCAGAACAGGTAGTGAACTGTTGAGTTACAAGTCAGGTTTCACCTTTGATTTCCCCATACCCCCAAGCTATAAGTGTATGTCAAGTCAGGTATCCCGTAATCAAGAACTAATGCCAACACAGGATCAGGTAAGCAGGTTTGTCTGGATAGACAACAGGAACGGTCCATGAGGACTACATGTCAGGTTTGTTGGCATTAGACACAAGATCAGGTAACGGGTCAGGTCATGGTACATCAGGTCAAGTCAAGCAGTATACGGTATCATGTCGGGTCAAGCACTATGTATGTAGCAAGTCAGGTCAAGAAGTAAGCGATATCATAGGTGTGCTCACAATCAGTTATATAATCAAGCATGGTTATCAACAACATGATATAAGCAATGAATTAAGCAATAGGCAGATTCACTCAATTTGCAGTACAGTTATTAGTTGTGTCACAGAGATGATTTCAACATTATAAAAATGCAGTAAGACAATTATAGCCATTTAATCATATTAACAAGTTTAAGACTTCATGGATGCAATGATATATTTCTATAAGTTCTATGGATGAAATCACAGTTTATGCAGGTTAAATGTACACGGGTGTCCGAATGAAGTAAAACGATAGATAAAGTACCATAGGCTACGTCATTAGTGAAAGTGAAATTAAAACATGTAAATATGGTTATTAGGTTCAAAACAGTAATTGCAACAGGTAGGTTCCAAGGTTGAAAGATAAAATGATATATATCAATATTGAACACGAAAATGGGAAAAGATCTTACTAAAGTTAAAACTACAAGTTTAGGGTGTTCTCAATGTATATGTAAATATTATTTAGCATGTAGCAAGAGGTACTTGCCTCGACGGGTCGCGAACCGGGAAAACGGAACCTTAAACGTCGGCGGGGAAAACTCGCGACGGGTACACGGTTCACGGAATGAACCCAAACGATGAACAATGGAACCACACAGATCAGAGTACCTCGCTGGATCGTCGGGACACGTCGTCGGCATCACCAGATTCCGGCCAAGTTCAGAACAGTGAATAAACAATACTTAAAAAGTATGGAAAGAGAAGAGAATAATCAAGAAGAGAGAAGGGAAGGAGGATAGAGGAGAGGGTGCTCACGAGGATCTGTGGAGGGGTGGTGATGGTCGACCACGTCGACGGAGCTCCGGCAGTCGGCCTGCGATGACGGCGGAAAATTTTCAGATCAAGAAACCTTAATCAGAGAAGGAAGAAGAAGAAAGGAGAAGATGAGGGGATGTGAAGCTCACCGAGGAGGGTGCTTGCGAGGCTCGGGACGTATGGAGATCGCCGGCGGCGATCCCACGACGAGTTGCGGCTGCAGGTGGCCGCGGTTGCCGCTGCATGGTGCACGGGGAAAAGATGAAGGAGGGAGAAGAGATGGATGTGGAGGCGACGAGGGCGAGGAGGCGAGGAGTCCGGTGGTGATGGCGTCGGTGTTGGGCTGCGGCGGCTAGGGGCAAGACGGCGGTAGGGTTTCTCGTCGCTGGGTTTGCTTGTGAAAAGGAAAGAAGGAAGAAAGAATATATATGGGAGAGAGAGAGGGAGGGAGATACGGGGAGAGAGAGAGAGAGTTAGCGAGAGGAGAGAGATCGAGAGAGGAGAGAGAATTTGAGGAGGAGAGAGAAAGAGAGAGAGAGAGAGAGGACAGAGATCGAGAGGAGAGAGAATTTGAGGAGGGGAGAGAGAGAGAGAGAGATAGAGAGAGGCGGGGCCCACGGGTTAAAACAGAAAGAGGGGATTGGTTGGAGTAAGGATTCGTGGAGGTTAGGGAAAAATTAACAAAGATTTAGAAATATTAAGAATATTAGGAGGTTAAAAATATATATACGACGGATTAAAATATATTAGAAATTGGGATTTTGGCGCAAAGTAAAATATTTCCCAATTGCGCTCGGGTCGGATCTAAAAATTCGAAATTGAAATAATAAAATTTTAGGCGGGATCCAAAATTAAAAATGAAGTATTTTACAATCAAAAAGCATACCCCCAAAACGGACACACGTACGTGCGCGTAGCCGTCCAAACTCGCCCGTTTCACCGAACGGGACGAGAACACGATGCACGGACGCTACAACAGGGTTAGAGGTGTCAAGTAGGCCAAGATGAATGTTTTTAATTTTATTTTAGATGCCTTAAATTGTTATATGCAGAAATGAATTGCCGGGTAAAATTTATACTAGCAACAGTCAATTAGAATCAATGAAATAAATACCATACGCCAACATACGACAACAGAAACTAGTAGCATTGGGCTCGGGTGTTACAAATATCAAAACGATGACCCATAATTCAGGGTTAAGGTTTTTTGTGTGGGTTTTAATTTACATAAGAAGTTAAATGGGTTGTATAATATCTTATATCAAATACGTCGCATGTAAACTAAAATCGTTGTTTATATTATATCAAATGATAATAAAAATAGTGTGAAATTATGCGTTACATATAAAATACCATATACTAACGATAAATTATTAAAAATAAAAAGAATATTTTAAAGTACCGCATTACGAGTACAGGGTATTACATAGGCTCTACAAACTAATAAAGCACCACAACAATTCAAAGTTCATCAAACCATAATCAGCACAGATCAAACAGACAACGGAGCTAGGTAAAACTTGAATCTAAGATCGAGAAAAACTCACTGTATTAGAAAATATTAATTATGCCAAAACATCATTAAAATATCATTTTAAATACTATGTACATTCCAATGAGATGCTGCAGTGCTCCGTTCATGTCACCATCTTTTGATGAAAGTTTTACAGCTGCAGTCATATATGTGCTAAATTGACATTTTTTATGCCGATATTATTGAGGAACTGAAAGTTGCTGAAGAAGCATCATTTTCATTTATGTAATATGTTCTACTACTTTATAATTGAGTACCAATGTTTTTGTTGCACATTGATCGCGGTGGAACCTTTGTTTATTTTTATATCATTGTTAAATACCAAGTTATGAAATGTTAACTAAATTTTGATCACATGTTAACCTGTTTAGTTCAATATACTATTTAATTAAGAGTATACAGGTTTAACAATTTATGGGGTACACATTATTAATTAAATGCACTATGGGCAGTAGCCACAGATTTCAGGTTATATGAAAATTATTTGTGGATGTGTTATGGCAATTAGGTGATCAGGCATTGGTAGTTGACTTGATAGACTGACCATACATGTTACTTGTAAGTTTGCAATTCCTATTACTTATTCTCACAAATATAAATTTAACTATAACTCTTCCTTCGTGTATTTGCCTCTACAACTCTCGTTAGCGGAACCCTGTTGTGATGGTCCTGGTAATATGTCTTGAGGTCTAGTAGAGCAAAACGTGGAGCTCTTCACGGAACGCGGTCTTAAAAGAAAAGAAAAATCAAACCTTAAATCAATTTCTAGAATATTAAAATAAAAGGAAAAGATAATAATTTAAATTAATTGGGATAATAACCATTATTTATCATTTCTATTAGTTTAAAAGAAAACAAAATGTTAAATTAGAGTTTTCAATAAAATACCTTAATTCTAGAAATATTAGTTTTACTAAGATACCCAAGGTTATCTAAAGAATATTTTATCAAAACACCCTACACTTTTAATTAATAATTTATTTTATCAAAACAATCTAGAGATATTAAAATATAGTATTTTACATAAATACTTTCTAAATGACCTATTTACATATATATATCCTATACATAATATCCTACATAACTTAACATGAATTCTTGAACACTTGACATGTTTACATGACCATTTGATATGACTTATACTAAACTAACTTGGTTGATCTAATTTGACTTGAACCTTGAATATCATTGACATGACTTGGACTTGACATGATACATGATTCTTGACATGAACTCAATCATGAAAACTTGATATTATACATCACCTTTTGTATTCATAGATTCAAGCAAGACTAGTAACTGTAACTATAATTTAAGATACGTGGGGTATTGGAGTAGTTTGAGTATGAATCTAATGAAATCTCATGAGTCCCATTATTATAAATAACATTGTTGTGGTACAGGTAAAAACAATACAAATAACGTTGTTGTGGTAACGGGCTGAAACGGTACATCACGAATTCATGAATGAGGGCCCGTGTTTCCAAGCCCCTGGATGATAGCCTGTTTGGTTTGAAATATTTCAATAACAATTGAAGTCCCGCTATTTTGGGCCCGTGATTCGTTATCCCTGGACGATAGCCTTGGGTTCGAGAATACTCTTGAGATTGGTTGATATTCACACTTGAACTGACGTTAGGACATATTACCTTGTAGAGACCCCTTAGGACACGGACATCCGCTTCATGTTCACTATACCTACACTCCATGGCCATACTATACTTATTTGCCATGCTGACATAGTTTCCATATACATTACCATACTTGTTCACATATTACAATTTCCATTTATACTATATTATATGTCATTTTGCACTCAATTTATATATTACATATCTCTATTGGGACTTACTATTTTTATCCTCAGATTAGCAATTTCCTTCATCTTACTAACCCTTGGAACAACGGCTCATAACTACTTATTACTAGTTTCATTTAAGAAAATATCTAACTTTCTTGCTTTTCTCAAACTATTCCTATCTTTCATATGTAAATTTTCACTTTCAAAGTTTCATTATCAATTTTTTTTGCTTATATATAGTATAATGCAAAGTAACGCGTGAATAAGAACAAACCTCCCCCAAACCTGTTTACAGCAGTATCCTCACTGATGTCATCTGTTAAGTTTAAAAAAAACTCTTGGGAAGAAAAGTTAGTAACGGGAATATGAAATAGTGAAAGTAAAATTCTCCCCCAAACTTATTTTTTGGCTCACAATTTTTTAAAATTTTTCTTTCAAGAGCCAAAATATCCCCCCCCCCCCCGCCAAACTTGAGTAAAATAGTATTAAGCATTTAAAATTATTGGGGGGGTTAAAGTTATTGGTCAAAGTAAAGTCTTACAAAGACCAAAAGTCAACACCAACTATTAAAATATTTTATCGATATAACGCACTGGTTGGTGGAAAATCAGAGATTTGAAGAAGTGTGGAGATAGAAGACGGTATGGTTTACGTCTCGGTTGATAGAGACGAAACAATAATGATGAACGGAAACGAGAATGTGGATGATTAGGAATGGGAAGAATGGTTACATTCTCGTATGGGATAAGAAAAAATTGTGGTAGTTCGACTTCTTCAGGTGGAGGTTGATTAATCACAAAATCCGTGTCGTTTAGAAATGCGAGTTCGTCGGCGAAAATATCTTCGAAACTTTCATCGATGGTCTGATTAAACATTTCAATGTCAATAAGTGTCGCGCCAGAATTAAACACACTCGATTTTTCAAAAATTATGGAGATAGGAGACTCGTAAAGCTCATCTATCTCATTCTCAAAAGAGTCTAAATCAAGTTGTCTTTCTAGAATTATCGAACTTGAAATATCGGATTGTGATTCATCAACACTCGCTATCATTAAAGGAAGATTAGAAGAAGAATCAGAGAAAGTGGAAGATGAAATGGGTAAACAAATTGGTGTGTCGAGTATTGCTGAACCAGATGTGGGAAATGAAGGCTGAATTTCGTTCTACTTTTCGGTTATACATTTATCATCAACTTCAAGACGCATATGGGGTTCGGAAAGAATAGTTAAAGGTTCGAGATGATGACCACACAGGAGTGAAAGGACCTGATGAATTAGTGGGACAAACTCATCCAAAATTTCGGGTTCATCATCCAATATATCCCCAACGTCAATATTCTCAATCAAGTGAAGGTTACAAGTCTCAGAAACCTCATCAAAAGCAGGGTTTTCAATCAATTATTGTTCTAGAGTGGAAGTGTACAGATCACAAGGGTTGGATGTGGCTTCACTTGAAATGGACCCTTCACAATCAGGTAAATCAAACACTACAAGGTCACACAACTCATCAGACAATCTATCTTCAATTGGTGAATAATTTGGTGTACTGTACTCGATAGATCTGTGAAACTGGAGTTGTGGATTTCAATTTGGGATGGGGAGGTTTGATTTGGAAGGGTGTACCACTCTCTCTCACTACCCAAATTCTCAATTTGTCCTATGACCGTATTGTACATTGGAAAATTTTGAGCTGGTTTGAAACTAGTTGCTCGTTTGTTTTGTTTATTGAGAACGGCCATGCACTCATTCAATTCCTCTCTGACGTGACGCGACGCTACCACATATTCTTCCACAGTCCGTTCAAGACTAGACATGAGTCGGTAAAGGGTTTCAGCATAAGATTGAAATTCTTGTGGATAAGTAAAACTCCTAAATGACAGATTAGAAGGAATGTCTCGAGAAGGTGTAAAAATCGGGTAGAATTGATAGGAATCGAAAGTTTGTGAAAATTAGGCAGGAGTAGGATCAACATTGTGATAAGAAGAATATTGATATTAATTGTGTGGTTGGTGACTGTCAGCAGATGTCATATACGCCACAAACCGAGTAGTAAAATCTTCTTTAGAAGGTGGTGGCATTTGTTGTCCTAACGGTTTGACCGGATTGAAACTTTGGTCGTTCGTCCTTGCTATATACTCGGCGATGGACATGCGTTTAGGAGTTCCCTCACACGTTTTAGATGGAGTATCAACAAAAGAAAATGTAGAATTTTGATGCGGTTGATAGGATCTGGAGTGAGGAGGCCAATTGTTTCTTTCCGCTTGCTCTATCCGATCTCTTAAAAACATGGTAGAGTCGAATGATTTAGCGAAGCGATTACGATAAAAAAAAATATCTAGTTCTGGACAGCAAAACTCGGCAAGAGTTCTTTTATTTGGGTTACCCATTATAAGAAGGTGAAAAGAGGGAGGAGGGTGAAAAGATTTAAGCTCTATTTGAATTGTTTTGCTTTGAAAGTGGACTTGAAGGTTGACTCAACAAATCACAAAATGCACAAGCAAACCCTAGAACTAAGGTTACCTAGGTCAAGTACTAAACCGCTCATAAACTTCCAAAGGACAAGCCGCGGGATCAATTCTCTACCACCTCTTTATAACTCTTGTGGTCAGGTAAGTGCCAGGTAAGTGGGAGGTATCCGCTATACAAATCACCGAAAATAGCGGGCCTAATTAAGTAACCACTTGCCTTAGACACACTTGCCTAGACACCACAAAAGAAATGCGGATAAGCAATAGACTACCCATGACCTTCCTCTGTCCTATTTGAGCGCGACAGTCCTTAGGGTCTTGATCTAGATATTTTTTAATTAATATAGGGTTATGCGGATGCTCGTTTAGTGATTTGTGTGGTCTAGGAAAGGTGATGAAATCCCCACCCTAATCTTACGAACCCTATCAAACGGAGAATTACTCGTGCATGATGGAGATAGAAGAACGGATAGAGATAAAATTCATAATGTAACTAAATAATTAAACCAATTAAACTAAAGATCTACTTTTATTAATCAACTTCACAAGTACAAACCTTCAAATTTAGATTACAAGAGGAAGAAGAAATTGCTCTCGATCTCTGCCTTGTAGAAAGTAGATACTCCGTCGAATCTCACATCGCCTTATCAAGTTGAATCGCGGACCTGTCTAGAATCACTTGTTCTTTGACGGTGATTAGTTTGTGTAAAAAATTGACGATTTCTAAGTTTACCCCTCGGTCCTTTATATAGCCCCAAAGCCAGAAACCATAGATCTCCAAAATTAGGGATAGTTGTAGCAAATCCAACCTGAAAATCCTAACTCCTGACTCGGTGAATCGGCCGCGGATCCGACGCATATTGCATGGTTTGGCCGCGGATCCATGGCCGTTTGGAGAGATCTTGGGTGCAAATTTCTGGGGCCTTATTCTTGTGACACATGGAGATTTAGTTGATGTCTGGAACTTGAATATATTTCCTGAGTCTCTGTCAGTATTGATTCTTCGATTTTCTTTAATATTTCGGTAGATTTTTTATTTCCGACATCTCAATATCTCGATCTCCTGACCTGAACCAAACCTTGTACCATATCTCAAAGAATAATGTTAGTAATATTTGGTGTTTTTGAGATATTATCCTAACCATTTGATATGATATTATATTTTAAGAATATTAGTTAAGGATATTTAATATGATATGCATATTTAAATTATCAAAATATTATATAAATATTATATGCATACATTTTCCTTCATAATATTAATTATAATATATAAATATATGAAAATAGTATTTTTACAGATAAACCCTCATATGTGTCATATTTATAATAAACACCTTTAGATATTTAAGAATAGTAAGAAAAATGTTAGATCAAATGTGCGATATTTTCGACTGAACACTTACCGAGCGCAAGTTCACTGACGGGCATTCCACCTATCTTTTGTTTTTTGGAATGTTCGTCAGGTGACTTAGGATCAAAGGAGGTGGAAGTGATTGCAGAGAATTACAATCAGTTCACACGTGAAGCAGATCATTAGTTTTCTTTCCCGCTTTTCTTTTTCAGTAATTTATATGTTTAAATACTTTCTTTTTATGTTCAAACTTCTTGTATCAGTTAAACTCTGTAAAGTGGAGAATGTAAATATATAAAGTGGTTGGATTTTATTTTCACTTATTGATTATTGTGTCATTTTTATGTTGCTTATAGACGCTTAACATATTCTTATAGTAAATACATTGCGGGCTTGCCACTTCACCGTTTCCGTCTACTGGAAAGCGGGGAGTGACAGGTTTTATTGGCAGCCCATACAGGTTCGTTCTGCATGAAGTCGTAAGCAATATGATACAAGAAAGGTAAAATCCGACAACTTTTACATTGCTTACCTTTCAATTCCTTTGAATCTATCATAATCCATCTTCTCTATCTAAGATGATTGCTTCTTTTGACCCAATCAATATCAACGGCGAAACCACACCACCACCTACTGCTGCAACTCCACTCATTGAACAGATGGTGTTTCTTGAGGCTATCAAGAGCCTACTTGAGGGTCGGCAGGGGCAAACCACTCTTCTTCATCAAAGACTTGTCCGCCATGCAGCAGAGGCAACGAGAGTGAAACAATTCCGAGCACTACACCCAAAAAAATTCTCTGAGAATGTGAGTCATTTAGAAGCTGAAGAATGGGCTTAAAATATCGAAGATGACCTGACAGCAGCTCAAGTTTCAGAAGTGTCTTGGGTTCGAGTTGCGAAACTCCAACTTACCGATAATGCTAGGGTTTGATGGAAGGCCGAAGAAAGTCGGATTACCCAGCCTATCAAGTGGAAGACGTTTCGTGAACTTTTTGACGCCAAGTATTTTTCTGAGACAGCTCATTTTGAGATTGAGCAACAATTTATCCACCTACAACAAGGATCCATATGGGACAAGCCAGTAGATGAATATGACGCCGATTTCACTATGCTCAGCAGGTTCGTTGCCCATTTGATTCCTACCGCCGAGATCAACGCTAGACGTTTTCAGCAGGGTTTAGACAACAGAACTAGGTAAAACTTGAATCTAAAATCAAGAAATCTCACTTTATTAGAAAATATTAATTATGCCAAAGCATCACTAAGATATCATTTTAAATACCATGTACATTCCAATGAGATGCTGTAGCGCTCGGTTCATGTGACCATCTTTTGATGAATGTTTTACCACTGCAGTTATATATGTGCTAAATTGACATTTTTATGCCGATATTATTGAGGAACTGAAAGTTGCTGATGAAGCATCATTTTCATCTATGTATTATATTCTACTACTTTATAATTGAGTACCAATGTTTTTGTTGCATATTGATCACAGTGGAACATTTGTTTATTTTTATATCGTTGTTAAATACCAAGTTATGAAATGTTAACTAAATTTTGATCACATGCTAACCCGTTTAGTTTAATATACTATTTAATTAAGAGTATACAGGTTTAGAGTGATTACAATTTATGGGGTACAAATTATTAATTAAATGCACTATGGGCAGTAGCCACAGATTTCAGGTTACATGAAAATTTTTTATGTATGTGTTATGGAAATTAGGTGATCAGGCACTGGTAGTTGATTTGATAGACTGACCATACAGGTTACTTGTAAGTTTGCAATTCCTATTACTTATTCTCATAAAAATAAATTTAACTATAACTCTTCCTTTCCGTATTTGCCTCTACAACTCTCGTTAGGGGAACCCTATTGTGATGGTGCTGGTTTAAACATGTTTTGGGGTCTAGTAGAGTAAGATGCGGAGCTCTTCACGGAACGCGGTCTTAAAAGGAAAGAAAAATCAAACCTTAAATCAATTTCTAGAATATTAAAATAAAAGGAAAAGATAATAATTTAAATTAATTGGGATAATAACCATTATTTATCATTTCTATTAGTTTAAAAGAAAACAAAATGTTAAATTAGAGTTTTCAATAAAATATCTATGTTCACCACCGGAGACGGAGACAAACTGAGATGGTTCGTCTGGCCTGTATCTGGGGGCGGATACTATTTGCATTTATCCGTCCACCTCTCCGAAAATACTAACTTGATTTATGACACAATATATCGAAGGTTTGGACAGACACGACCGAGATAGCAGACTTTATCAGATTCCCCCTCATTTTATGAGGGTTTTTTTTAATTGTGAGGACGCTCTTCTCTGCAGGTGCAAGCCCATAAACTTAATTATGTTACCACGTTGCGATAACCATTTTCTCTTTCTCCAGCAGTTCACTTCGTGTCGTGTGCGTTTTTGTTTGTTTTACTTGCCCGTGGATTGTATACGGAGATTAGTTTATGTCGTCGCCCATAGGGCGCAGATTAGTCCAAATCCCTATATTTAAGATTTGGGTTTGGGTCAAGGATTTGCTTGACGAGGTCCACATTGGTAGCTTGGTTTGCCAACGGGAATGAACTTAGGATGCATTTCTCACATTTATGAGGTCCATCCGTTCAGGAGATATTTGGGTTTGATCTAAGAATCATTAACTTTATTTGAGAGTAAGATTGATTTATGAGCAGTGAGCATATGGGCCCAACTGATTATTAGATCATATATGAATAGTCCATGGATAGTATACGGTAGTCATTATGGAGACATTCCGCAGGGAAAAACATATTAGTTTAAGGACGTCGCGGTCCAACATTCCATGTTTGGGACGAATGCAAGTTTAAGGACAATTCTGTCCAATATTCCCTATTTGGGATGAAAATTAGTTTAAGAACATTTCGGACCAATGTTCCCATTTTGGGGACGAATGTTAATTTAAGGACATTTCGGTCCAACATTCCCATTTTGGGGATGAATGTTAATTTAAGAATATTTCGGTCCATTATCACCATAAATGGGATGGATGTTAGTTTAAGGACGTTTCGGTCCAACATTCCCATTTTGAGGATGAATATTAGTTTAAGGACATTTTGGTTCATTATTTATCTTGCGTGCACGTGTATTTGTTACGTGACGGAGTGAACAATGTTGATATGGAATGGACCCAATTTGGGGCGCGGTCTGATTTGAAGTGTGCATGTCAATTTGGAAGTACGTTAATATGGGATGGAAGGAGTTGTTAGTTGTCGGGACCTGCCACCTCTCTGAAGACGTTGAGGAATTACAACAACATATATCAGAGGTATGGAGAGATGTACCATTAAACCAAATCTCGTATTTGAGGGAAAAGATCATAGTGGATCATTTAAGAATCATTGGCCTTATTTGAGACTAAAATTATCTTAGGAGATATGAGATGAATATCATTTTGGATGTCATCAATGAGAGATCATTAGTTATGTTTGAGACTAGGATCTTCACGAGCATATGGGCTCGCTTGAAGAATCAAAGAGGTTTAACCTCAGGAAACTTAGCCAATTTGGGCTAAAACTGAGTTTCTGTACTACTCAACAGTGCTAAGGGCTAAGACTGAGTTTCTGTACAACTCAGCAGTGCTAAGCACTCAGTAATGCTAAGTACTCAGACCATAATCAGCATAGATCAAACAGACAACAGAGCTAGGTAAAACTTGAATCTAAAATCAAGAAAAACTCACTATATTAGAAAATATTAATTATGCCAAAGTATCATTAAGATATCATTTTAAATACCATATACATTCCAATGAGATGCTGCAGCGCTCGGTTCATGTCACCATCTTTTGATGAATGTTTTACCACTGCAGTTATATATGTGCTAAATTGACATTTTTTATGCCAATATTATTGAGGAACTGAAAGTTGCTGATGAAGCATCATTTTCATCTATGTATTATGTTCTACTACTTTATAATTGAGTACCAATGTTTTTATTGCATATTGATCACAATGGAACATTTGTTTATTTTTATATCGTTGTTAAATACCAAGTTATGAAATGTTAACTAAATTTTGATCACATGCTAACCCATTTAGTTCAATATACTATTTAATTAAGAGTATACAGGTTTAGTGTGATTACAATTTATCGGGTACAAATTATTAATTAAATGCACTATGGGCAGTAGCCACAGATTTCACGTTACATGAAAATTATTTGTGTATGTGTTATGGCAATTAGATGATCAGGCACTGGTAGTTGATTTGATAGACTGACCATACAGGTTACTTGTAAGTTTGCAATTCCTATTACTTATTCTCACAAAAATAAATTTAACTATAACTCTTCCTTCCCGTATTTGCCTCTACAACTCTCGTTAGGGGAACCCTGTTGTGATGGTGTTGGTTTAAACATGTTTTGGGGTCTAGTAGAGTAAGATGTCGAGCTCTTCACAGAACGCGGTCTTAAAAGGAAAGAAAAATCAAACTTTAAACTAAGTTCTAGAATATTAAAATAAAAGGAAAAGATAATAATTTAAATTAATTGAGATAATAACCATTATTTATCATTTATATTAGTTTAAAAGAAAACAAAATGTTAAATTAGAGTTTTCAATAAAATACCTATGTTCGCCGCCGGATACGGAGACGAATCGAGATGGTCCGTCTGGCCTGTATCTGAGGGCAGATACTATTTGGATTTATCCGTCCACCTCTCCGAAGAAACCAAGTTGATTTATGGCACAATATATCGGAGGTTTAGACAGACGCGACCGATGTAGCAGACTTTATCAAATTTTCTCTCATTTTATAAGGAGTTTTTTTATTATGGGGATGCTCTTCTCTGCAAGTGCAAGCCCATAAAGTTAATTACGTTGCCGCGTTGCGATAACCACTTTCTCCTTCTTCAGCAGTTCACTTCGTGTCGTGTGTGTTTTTGTTTGTTTTGCTTGTCCGTGGATTTTATACGGAGACTAGTTTATGTCGCCGCCCGTAGGGCGCAGATTAGTCCAAATCCCTATATTTAAGATTTGGATTCGGGTCAAGGATTTATTTAACGAGGTCCACATTGGTAGCTTGGTTTGCCAACGGGAATGAACTTAGGATACATTTCTCATATTTATGTGGTCCATCCGTTCAGGAGATATTTGGATTTGATCTAAGGATCATTAGCCATATTTGAGAGTAAGATCGATTTATGAGCAGTGAGCATATAGGCTCAACTGATTATTAGATAATATATGAATAGTCCATGGATAATATATGGTAGTGATTATGGAGACAGTCCGCAGGGTAAAACATATTAGTTTAAGGACGCCGCGGTCCGAATGTTAGTTTAAGGACATTTCAGTCCAATATTCCCTGTTTAGGATGAAAATTAGTTTAAGAACATTTCGGTCCAATATTCTCATTTTGGGGACGAATGTTAGTTTGACGACATTTCGGTCCAACATTCCCATTTTGGGGATGAATGTTAGTTTAAGAATATTTCGGTCCATTATCACCGTAATTGGGACGGATGTTAGTTTAAGAACGTTTCGGTCCAACATTACCATTTTGGGGATGAATATTAGTTTAAGAACATTTCGATCCATTATTTATCTTGCGTGCACGTGTATTTGTTACGTAACGGAGTGAACAATGGTGATATGGAATGCACCCAATTTGGGGTGCTATCAGATTTGAAGTGAGCACGTCAATTTGGAAGTGCGTTAATGTAATGTTTTGAAAATTGTTTAGGTGCAATTTCGGAAAAAAATCGGTAAAATAACGGGTGTTTTCCGTAAAAATCAAGATATAAATATCTTTTAATATAAAATTAAATATACATATTCTAGTTATGTGATCGCTAGTATTTGGTGTTTATTGAGCCACTTGTAAAATTTCTAGTTTACTGGAAAAAATTCCGAAATTAATTATTTTAATATTATTTTAAGCCGTCAGCAATACATTTAATTAGGGATAATTACAAATTAGAATGGGTTGATACAAATTTTGTGCATCATGACACATTAAACTAACATGTAAAATATTGTTTTTGAAATGAAATGAAATTGTCAAACGGTTTTAAAAAATATCAAAGAAAAAGGCTTAAATGGTGAAAATAAATTAAATGGAAATTTAGGGTATAACATTTATCATTTTCCTTCACCCCCCACACACACCCACACTCACACACCCCCACTTGACATCATTGGCCGAGCCCATGGCAACCCATTCCCTAAGTTCCCACTCAAAATGAGAAAAGAAAAACAATATGAAAAGAGAAGGAAATGAAAGAAAATAAATATATAAGTATGGGCATGGTTGACTTGTCAATTCTTGACCTCACAACACCATATCTCACTCACCTCTCCCCTCTCCCTTTTCTGGCTGAGCCCCCTTCCCAAACTGCAGCATCCCCCCTACCCCTCAAATCCATCCCTTTTCCATCAAAAATTCATCAAATTTCATCAAAAATCCAAACAAAATTCAAATCCAAGCCTTACCCATTTTACCTTAGCCTATCTTGTATGGATCTTGGGGAAAAGTCAGGAATTTGGAGGCTTAGTTCCATGTTGATCTCATGGATTGGAGGTATAATCTCAACCTTTTGTTAAATTGTTGTTTGGTTGCTTTAGTCAAAACTTATTTAGTAAAAATTATGGTTCCAATTTCAAGTGTAAAAAATTCAAGTGAGGGTTTTGTTTTGGAGTTAGGGTTGTGATCAATTGTGTATGGTTGTGTGATATAGGCTAGCATCTTAAGACTTGTTAAAACTAATCTAGTTGCTAATTACAAATTGTTACTTGTAAAATGTCCAAATTAAGCTTTTAGCAAACTAGGTTTTTGTAAACTGTGAAAATAATTAAGAGAAAAATCTAATTAAGTTATTCATGACATTATAAACATTTTAAATTGTAGTTTAATACTTTAGTTCATGCAAAACCAAACTTAATTGTTGAATTGTGAATTTTTGCTTTAAAATGTTAAAAATTGGATTAATGTGCAAACTAAAAATGTTGGTTTAATACAAATTAGTGTGATAAAATATAGTAAATGTTTATGTGGCCTAATTAAGCTAATTAATGAATAGTGAGGCCACTATATTTGTTTAAATATCAAGTTTTGTACTAAAACGGTTAAAATTTTACTTACTATGTTTTCGGAAAAATAGCTTTTAAAGTGAGTTTGAGGTTTTTGTGAATCTCAACCTACTTCATAATAAAATTAGTGATTTGTGAGAACATGATTGGGGTGTTTGGGTTTTTCTCGATCGATTGACGTTTGTACGTCGATATCGAGGGTTGGTTTAGCAATTCTTGCATGCGTAGGCGATAGGTTTTGACTTATGCATGATACGCGTGCCGATTTGGTTTTCGTTTGCCGTTTCGATTTCGAATTGGGTTTTTATGTGATACGATATGTTGTAACATGCAGGTACCCCTATGTGGACTTTGAGACAACGAGCAAGCACATGACGACGTCGGCATCGGCGAGCGAAGATCAGGTGAGTAGATATATATCTACGGGGGAAGTCGGGTGGATGGCATATAGCACCCCCGCACTTCGATGTATAGTATGTTATACATATATACTATATATTTATGATATCTATTTTGTGTGACATGGATGTTAATGATAGGGTTACATGTTCATGGATTAGTAGTGTTACTTGCGAAACCCTAGAGTAGTTGTTGCACCCATACACGCACACACACTTGCATACATTCATTCTTTTACCTGTGCGTATATGGGGATATGTATATATATATATATACACACATGGGTATGGGACTATATATATATATATATATATATATATATACACACGGATTATGAGAATAATACTTGGGATTGGAGATGAGTCGATGAGATCGGGCTTGAGGCCGTGAGATCGGTGAGGTGATATGGTCCGTATTTGAGATACGACATGATATTTTAGTGGGTTCTTTAGACGTGGTGTTTTCATACACACGCATGCATTTCATAGATGGTATCAGTATTGTACTAGACGTAGATCAGTACCCCGATCATGATACTTGATAAAGAGGATACCAGATGATTAATGTGATAGATGTGACATTTGACCCATACCCAGATTTGGGGATGCCGTATGACGGATTTACCTTACGAGCTATATATCGATGATAGATCCGCACTCTTGACTCGAGGATATCATATTATAGATATCGTATCGTATGGGATACTTTTGAGGCGGGATCACCGACTATTATATATATATATATATATATATATATGTATCGACTCAGATGTTAGGCGGTTTCCTTACCTTTCGATCAGCCTGTTTAGTTTAGTCCGGTAGTTTACTTATAAATGATAGATTAGACTCAGGTCATACCTATTTGAAAACTGACGAATCGTGAGTATTTTAAAGACAGACCAAGAGATTCTACGGATATTTCAAACGATGTATCTTTTCTTAAAAACACCGTAGCCCTTATTTCCAAAACACCACAATTCGTGTTATTTCAAATGGCAGAACTGTATGACTCATAGTTTTATAAATGCAGATTAGTTATCGTTGTGTTTATTACCCAGCCCCCGCATATTATTACTGTTCGCATCGCATTTGCGTGTTTATATTGTATTTCCATATGCCATTATTGAGATCATGCTGTCAGGACACCAGCACCATTACCGATGATGCGTATGTTCCACATACACCTACTTGCCGGCTCACACACATCATCATTGGTAATTGCCATGTCACGTACACTTTACACTTTAGAAAATACATTTTCATTGACATAGCTTGATAGCTGATAGTCGCAATATGTTATAGCTTCCATATGCTAGTTTAAATATTGCATTCATTGCATGATATTAGGTGCATTCATATATTCATTGGTTATGCAGTATTATGGAGATTTGTGCCGGTATTCACTGTTTATTGGTATCATGATTTTGATGATTTCGGATTTACATGAGATTTTTGGATTTGGGGGAAAACCACAAGAATTTAATAAAAACTTAGTATCATCATTTTAAAATGCAAATTGCGGTTTTCTCATGATGTATGAGTCGTCCACCATGAGTTTTCGTGATAGCTGTTGGATTTCGAGACCCGATTCGAGGAGGAGTTGTAACCGTTTCGGGTATATGGTGGACCCGGTATGGTACCCTAGGGCGAGATTGATTTTCATGATGGATGATGAGCCTGGCAGGGGCAGACTGCCTACTGGTGATTTTACCTGGCGCAACGGATATCCGGAGGATACCATACGTGGTCGTATGATTAATGATATCGGCCGATCCGGACTGTCGGAGCCCGAGGTATTGAGATATGAGATATTGAGATCGAGATATTGAGCTTTGAGATACAGAGATTTTGAGATTTGATATTGAGATACTGAGATTTATGTTTTGTGTCGATACTTGACACTGATTTCTATGTTACTTTCATTGATGATACGTGATTGGCATACATATAGAAATCTCATTGATTAAAGAAAACAGTTGTCTCACTCATAATATATTCTGTTTCCATTCGTAATGCATTCATACATCATATATATGATATGTTGCTATCTGAGGCACTGACACGAGCATATAGTATTACATTATACATAGCTGGACCAGGATTTTTATTGAGGATATTTCCTGATATGACCTAGGATAGCGTTATGCATGCGATTTCTACTCGTAGATGTTTTCTACTCATGAGTTGGCAACTCACCCCCGTTGTTGCCACAGTTCCTTGCAGGTTTTGCCGTACAGGTTTCGTTGCGGCTTGCTGGCATACTGTTCCTTCCGGGTGATTGCTTTGGTAGGTGGGTTCTTTGCATCAGGACCACCTTTGGTTATTCATTATTTCAGTTGTATCTAGAAACTCCATCAACCAGATTGTATATTTGATAGAGATAGAAGACCAGACTTGTTATTCTTTCGACCTTAGAGTCGCGCATTGTATTATTATGGTTTTCATGTTGATTTTTGGTTTTCTTTTGAGTTTTGATCCTCACCCTTCGGCGTTGTATATTATATTGCTTGCGTGGTTGTGACCGTCGATTGACGAAGAGCTAGCTCCCGCTTGGGGATGCCTTTTTACTTATTTCGTATGCTATTCATGTTGTATCCCGTTTGGGGCCAGTATTTACAAAGGAGACTCTTTCGAAATTTTCAGAAAATACTTGAAATTTTAAAAATACATACTTCGGCCTATGTTGTTAAAACTACTTACTTTAAATTGGTTTTTCCTTCACTCTACTGCTTCTTGATTTTGATTTCTGTATTTTGGCTTACTTAAATTACGTACGCCTCGAGACATTTCGTAATTTATGTGCCGGTCATGTTCCGTACTTTTCGGGTCATGATAAAGTTGGTATCAGAGCGTTAGGTTTTACCTTCGGAGTGTAGGACGACCCTTGGTTGATGAAGTAGGTAGCTTGAGTAGAGTGACGTACGGTACGTATGTTCCGCGGCATATTTACGATACAATACTCCACTTAACAAGCCTTAGGATGTATATTTCTTTGCACAACATTATATTCTTTCGTATGATCTAGCCTTATCGGTACCAGTTTATGGTTTTGTTATCACGGTTGTACGGGCGTGGAGAGCTACGGCTAGAGTTGCAGTCAGCATGAGCTCGTCATGGACGAGGACTGACCAGGGCGTGATTCCAGGGACACACGATTGCAAAGGGAGGCGTCGTTTCATTGTGTTTTTGCGCCACGAGCGTTTGATGGATCGCTTTTACGAGATTTCTTGAACGTGCAGATCAGCACCAGAGGATTGGGCCACTTCAAGAGGTCAGCCAGATTGTGATGACCGTCAGAGCATAAATTATTTTGATGATTGAGGAACTGTTCAGCGTGCGGACGAATGAGCCAGTGATTTTGGCAAATGAAAAGATATCGCCCCGGATGTTTGAAGCTAACGCCGCACGAGTTATACTTTGAGATATGATAGAAGATCGCTAGTCACCAGAGATGAAAGACTAGGACATGTGATTCATTGCCGACCCCGATGCGAGGTCATCAGATTGATTGATTCCAGCTAGAGACGACTTCACGCGGATACGTTGAGAGTCGATAGAGACGATCGAATGTCAAGATCCTATTTTCCAAGTTTAAAGTATTCAGACAACAATGCAAGCAATTTTAAGGACCCTCTAGAAGAATGAAACCCTAACTCGACTTAATGACCATGGAACGCCAGTGAACCTTAGGGTTTGCGGCAGTTCAGCGGTGCCATTAGTGAGGCTTGGGTCTGCCCTTCTACGGTTGGTCCATAGGTGTTGTGGCATATATTTGATACTATTAAACTGTACCCAAGATATTGAGCTCTTGGGGGATTATGGAACCTCGACGAATCGATCGAAAAGTTCAACATCATTCGGATATCATATGCTGGGATACATTGCTTGGGAGACTCCAGATACGAGTATAGCCGTTGGAGCGCAGTCCATGCAGCCACGAGGAGACGAGTCCGAAGCAGTCGACATTAGAAAAAAGTGGAGTAAGAGATTCGTACGAGATCTTGATGAGATGACGTCCCACTCCGCCGACATCAGAGATGTGATACGCATGCAGATGTGTTGTATATGGATATATCTTCCAGAAGGAGTCGTGATGAGTATGCAGCCGTTCCGGAAAAATAAATAGATATAGTAAAGGATGATAACTTCCGGGAAGTTTAGCAGAAACGAGATTTGGGAGAGATTTCGACGGAACCTTTGTGGGATACTATACTAGAAGATTTGGACCCAGGATCGGTCATATTGCACACACCTAGCAGGCCAGAGTTCAGCATCGTCAACGAGACATGTTATGAGTGACCATAAGAGTTGGCCAGAGATTTTTAGAGGATGTGCCAGAGCGGGCTACTTCCATTATCGTTTCCATATTGGACCGTTGAGCCGAGAAGCTATGTACTTAGCAATTCGCAGTGAGAGACGAGAGCCTAAGGGCACCAGGCGACAGGCCATGATTAGGAGGCAAGTAGATATCTTACTCTGCTAGCATTGGGTGCACCGACACCTTCTCGACCTGGAAGGAAGGACATCGACGACAACATTTATGATTTGTGATTTTGTGATTGACTATCACGTATCCGTCACATTGGATTTCAGTATTTTTGGGTGATTTATTTCATGATTGAGTTTTGATGACCGAGTTTCATGATATTTGATTTCATGCCTAGGGCATGCATATGGTTTGACTTATGCTTTCGGTATAGTTTTCATGCACTTTTAGTATTTTAATTTGCTTTTGTGCACGCCGATGCACAGGATGGTGAGATTTTATACCACGGTATACCTGATTGGGATTTTGATTGAAATGTGTTGTATACCGTCGATTTCGATTGTGATATTCGATATTCATTTTCGTGCAAATTGTGCACTTGATTTGGATTTTGCATATACTTAAGGCGCTTGATGCGATTTAGGTGCACACTAGATGCACTAAATCGAGATTCTTCGTGCATATCAGATGCACCTGGTTTTGCTGTCAGGCACACACGTTGCCCTTGACAGGTGTTTTAGTGCACATCTGTTGCACTCAGATTTTGTTTATGTGCACATGTATGGCATATTCATGGATTTAGATTTCCGTGCGCACCAGACGCACGTGGCATTCATATATATATTGGGATTGATTTCTTCTGGAGCAGTATATTTTATGATACTTACTATTTGGTTTAGTACTGAGCAGGACTAGTCAGAGGACAGTACCTGAGTATATTTTTGCATGCATTGATAGTTATCGAAGGGATTTCCAAAGAGGAGCTATACTCTCAGTATTTACCTACGTGTCCGAGATGACACGAAACATTTTATAAAAGAAACCCTTCTAAAATTTCTTTCAAAACGACGGAACGTGCATATTAAACAAAGGATATATATATATATATATATATAGTTATATATAGTTATTTTCTTACAATAGACGTCCGCCACAGTGCAGTGTTGCGAACATCGCACGGCGATTTGAAAAAGGTTTGGCATGCATTGCTTCCAGATATTTTAATGATGTATATCATGTTAGTTTTCGTATTGGATCTTGACTTTGATGTCTTCCTCATAACTCCGATGATTGCGGGATGCTTGACGAAGTCTTGATTTTGAGTTATACACTCTTTTTCATGCGCATGCATTATATATTTTATGTATTTATGATTTCGGAGCACCGACGACTTGATTGTTTTGCTGAAATGTCTTAGTATTTAGGGGAGTTTTAATTTAAATTCGGGGACTGAATTTTTCTAAGGGGGAAGATTATAACGTTTTGAAAATCGTTTAGGTGAAATTTCGGAAAAAATCGGTAAAATAACGGGTGTTTTCCGTAAAAATCAAGATATAAATATCTTTTAATATAAAATTAAATATACATATTCTACCTATGTGATCGCTAGTATTTGGTGTTTATTGAGCCACTTGTAAAATTTCTAGTTTACTGAAATTTTTTTCCGAAATTAATTATTTTAATATTATTTTAAGCCGTCACTAATACATTTAATTAGGGATAATTACAAATTGGAATAGGTTGATACAAATTTTGTGCATCTTGACATATTAAACTAACATGTAAAATATTGTTTTTGAAATGAAATGAAATTGTCAAACGGTTTTAGAAAATATCAAAGAAAAAAGCTTAAATGGTGAAAATAAATTAAATGGAAATTTAGGGTATAACATTTATCATTTTCCTTCACCACACACACACACACACACTCACACACCCCCACTTGCCATCATTGGCCGAGCCCATGACAGCCTATTCCCCAAGTTCCCACTCAAAATGAGAAAAGAAAAACAATATGAAAAGAAAAGGAAATGAAAGAAAATAAATATATAAGTATGGGCTTGATTGACTTGTCAATTCTTGACTTTACAACACCATATCCCACTCACCTCTCCCCTCCCCCTTTTTTGGCCGAGCCCCCTCCCTAAACTGCAACCCCCCCAAATCCATCTCTTTTCCATCAAAAATTTCATCAAAATTTCATCAAAAATCCAAACAAAATTCAAATCCAAGCCCTACCCATTTTACCTTAGCCTATCTTGTATGGATCTTGGCGAAAAGTTGGGATTTTGGAGGCTTAGTTCCATGTTGATCTCATGGTTTGGAGGTATAATCTTAACCTTTTGTTAAATTGTTGTTTGGTTGGTTTAATCAAAACTTATTTAGTAAAAATTATGGTTCCAATTTCAAGTGTAAGAAATTCAAGTGAGGGTTTTGTTTTGGAGTTAGGGTTGTGATCAATTAGGTATGGTTGTGTGATGTAGGCTAGCATCTTAAGACTTGTTAACACTAATTTAGTTGCTAATTACAAATTGTTACTTGTAAAATGTCCAAATTAAGCTTTTTAGCAAACTAGGTTTTTGTAAACTATGAAAATAATTAAGAGAAAAATATAATTAGGTTATTCATGACATTATTAACATTTTAAATTATAGTTTAATACTTTATTTCAGGCAAAACCAAACTTAATTGTTGAATTGTGAATTTTTGCTTTAAAAATGTTAAAAATTGGATTAATGTGCAAACTAAAAATGTTGGTTTAATACAAATTAGTGTGATAAAATCTAGTGAATGTTTATGTGGCATAATTAAGCTAATTAGTGAACATTGCGGCCGCTAGATTTGTTTAAATATCAAGTTTTATACTAAAGCGGTTAAAATTTTACTGTTTTCGGAAAAATAGCTTTTAAAGTGAGTTTGAGGTTTTTGTGAATTTCAACCTACTTCATATTACAATTAGTGATTTGTGAGAACATGATTGGGGTGTTTGGGTTTTTCTTGATGGTTTGACGTTTGTACGTCGACATCAAGGGTTGGTTTGTCTATTCTTGCATGCGTAGGCGATAGATTTTGACCTATGTGTGATACGCGTGCCGATTTGGGTTTCGTATGCCGTTTCGATTTCGAATTAGGTTTTTGTGCGATACGATACGTTGTGATATGAAGGTACTCCCATGTGGACTTTGAGACAACGAGCAAGCGCGTGGCGACGTTGGCACCGGCGAGCAAAGATCAGGTGAGTAGATATATATCTACGGGGGAAGTCGGGCGGATGGCGTATAACACCCCCGCAGTTCGATGTATAGTATGTTATACATATATACTATATATTTATGATATCTATTTTGTGTGACATGGATGTTAATGATAGGGTTACATGTTCATGGATTAGTAGTGTTACTTGCGAAACCCTAGAGTAGTTGTTGCACCCATACACGCACACACCCATACACGCACACACACTTGCATACATTCATTCTTTTACCTGTGCGTATATGGGGATATGTATATATATATATATACACACATGGGTATGGGACTATATATATATATATATACGTATACATATACACGGATTATGAGGATAGTACTTGGGATTGGAGATGAGTCGATGAGATCAGGCTTGAGGCCGTGAGATCGGTGAGCTGATATGGTCCGTATTTGAGATACGACATGATATTTTAGCGGGTTCTTTAGGCGTGGTGTTTTCATACACACGCATTCATTTCATAGATGGTATCAGTATTATAAAAGACGTAGATCGGTACCCTGATCATGATATTTGATAAAGAGGATACCAGATGATTAATGTGATAGATGTGGCATTTGACCCGTACCCAGATTTGGGGATGCCGTACGACGGATTTACCGTACGAGCTATATATTGATGATAGATCCGCACTCTTGACTCGAGAATATCATATTATAGATATCGTATCGTATGGGATATTTTTTAGGCGGGATCACTGACTATTATATATATATATATATATATATATATATATATGTATGTATGTATGTATGTATCGACTCAGATGTTAGGCGGTTTCCTTACCTTTCGATCAGCCTGTTTAGTTTAGTCCGGTAGTTTACTTATAAATGATAGATTAGACTCGGGTTATACCTATTTGAAAACTAACGAATCATGAGTATTTTAAAGTCAGGCCAAGGGATTCTACGGATATTCAAAGGACGTATTTTTTCTTAAAAACACCATAGCCCTTATTTCCAAAACACCACAATTCGTGTTATTTCAAATGGCAGAACTGTATGACTCATAGTTTTATAAATGCAGATTAGTTATCATTGTGTTTATTACCCAGCCCCCGCATATTATTATTGTTCGCATCGCATTTGCGTGTTTATATTGTATTTCCATATGCCATTATTGAGATCATGCTGTCAGGACACCAGCACCATTACCGATGATGCGTATGTTCCACATACACCTACTTGCCGGCTCACACACATCATCATCGGTAATTGCCATGTCATGTACACTTTAGAAAATACCTTTTCATTGACATAGCTTGATAGCTGATAGTCGCAATATGTTATAGCTTCCATATGCTAGTTTAAATATTGCATTCATTGCATGATATTAGGTGCATTCATATATTCATTGGTTATGCGGTATTATGGAGATTTGTGCCGGTATTCACTATTTATTGGTATCATGATTTTGATAATTTCGGATTTACATGAGATTTCTGGATTTGGGGGAAAACCGCAAAAATTTAATAAAAGCTTAGTATCATCATTTTAAAATGCAAATTGTGGTTTTCTCATGATGTATAAGTCGTCCACCATGAGTTTTCATGATAGCTATTAGATTTCGAGACCCGATTCGAGAAGGAGTTGTAACCGTTTCGGGTACATGGTGGACCCGGTATGGTACCCCGGGGAGAGATTGATTTTCATGGTGGATGATGAGCCTGGCAGGGGCAGACTGCCTACCGGTGATTTTACCTAGCGCGGCGGATATCCGGAGGATACCATACGTGATCGTGTGATTGATGATATGGGCCGATCCAGACTGACGGAGCCCGAGGTATTGAGATATTGAGATCGAGATATTGAGATTTGAGATACTGAGATTTTGAGATTTGATATTGAGATACTGAGATTTATGTTTTGTGTCGATGCTTGACACTGATTTCTCTGTTGCTTTCATTGATGATACGTGATTGACATACATATAAAAATCTCATTGATTAAAGAAAACAGTTGTCTCACTCATGATATATTCTGTTTCCATTTATAATGCATTCATACATCATATATCTGATATGTTGCTATCTGAGGCACTGACACGAGCATGTAGTATTACACTATACATCGTCGGACCAGGATTTTTATTGAGGATATTACCAGATATGACTTAGGATAGAGTTATGCATGCGATTTCTACTCATAGATGTTTTCTACTCACGAGTTGGCAACTCACCCCCGTTGTTACCACAGTTCCTTGCAGGTTTTGCCGTACAGGTTTCGTTGTGGCTTGCTGGCACACTGTTCCTTCCGGGTGATTGCTTTGGTAGGTGGGTTCTTTGCATCAGTACCACCTTTGGTTATTCATTATTTCAGTTGTATCTAGAAACTCCATCAACCAGATTGTATATTTGATAGAGATAGAAAACCAGACTTGTTATTCTTTCGACCTTAGAGTCGCGCGTTGTATTATTATGGTTTTCATGCTGATTTTGGGTTTTCTTTTGAGTTTTGATCCTCCCCCTTCGGCATTGTATATTATATTGCTTGCGTGGTTGTGACCGTCGATTGACGAAGAGCTAGCTCCCGCTTGGAGATGCCTTTTTACTTATTTCATATACTATTCATGTTGTATCCCGTTTGGGGCCAGTATTTACAAAGGAGACTCTGCCGCAATTTTCAGAAAATACTTGAGATTTTAAAAATACATACTTCGGCCTATGTTGTTAAAACTACTTACTTTAAATTGGTTTTTCTTTCACTCTACTGCTTCTTGGTTTTGATTTCTGTGTTTTGGCTTACTTAGATTACGTACGCCTCAAGACGTTTCGTAATTTATGTGCCGGTCATGTTCCGTACTTTTCGGGTCTTGACAATTAATATGGGATGGAAGGAGTTGTTGGTTGTCGGGACCCGCCACCTCTTTGAAGACGATGAGGAATTACAATGACATATATCAGAGGTATGGAGAGATGTACCCTTAAACCAAATCCCGTATTTGAGGGAAAAGATAATAGTGGATCATCTAAGAATCATTAGCCTTATTTGAGACTAAAATTAGCTTAGGTGATATGAGATGAATATCATTTTGGATATTATCAATGAGAGATCATTAGTCATGTTTGGGACTAGGATCATCATGAGTATATGGGCTCGCTTGAAGAATCTGTAGGGTTCCTATGAACGACAGCAAGGTTTCGGGAGACATTGTCCATGCCATTTTCAAATTTTTGTCGTTTTAAAGAACCCTAAACTAGAATATTTAACTAAAGAATCATACAAAACAAATTGTAAATTACTTTACAACTATGTGAACTAGGAATACAATCTTTGTAGACCGGTCCTTCGCTTCAATAGCTCCGTGTAGTAGTCCCTTCGCTCCAAGTAGTGATCTTCCGGACTCTAGCATGGCTTCACAAGAAGAAAGGAACGAACTTGCTTGAAGTCTTCGAGACCGAAAATGATCTACGTCGAGGAGACACTAACCCAAGCTACTACTTCATTAATGAGAGATTGGTGAAGCTAGCACCCTATACTAAAGTGCTAATCTAGTAGAGGATGATGAAGTAGGATTTTTGCTCACTTTAGAATTGATTTTCTCACTAATATTTCTCACTTGCTCAAAAGCTAGAAAGCTCTTGAGCTTGAAGAAGAAGATGAAGAGAGATAATGTTGTGAGAGTGAATGGCAATCATGGGTGAGAAAAAATCTAATATTACTCATGTAGAGACTTAACTATGAGTTTAGATAATGGTTGGGTTAACAAATATCTAGTGTAAGACAAAACTAGTGGACTAAGTCAATGGATTTCAAAGTTTCATGAAGCTTCATGCCATGTGACAAATTTCTAACTAATAATTGAATTACAATAAATAAATAAACCCTACATTATCTTTATCATGGTGTAGGTCTCATACACCCATGTTGCATGTATCATCAACAATGACACATAAATAAAACACAATTAATATATATCACATATATATTAAGTGTGCACATGTGAGAAAAATAAATGCTTAAGTGAGCTAATATTAGTTAATCTAAACAAGTATATCACATATACAATTATACACTAAATTATCAAATCAACCATTGATTTAATAATCCGGCTATATCTTATATAACCGACTAATATTTTATGTATCAACTTATCGAATCAACACTTAATTCGATAACTCGGCTATATCACATACAACCGACCGATACAAATAAATCACGAGAATAAAATATTGTATCACATACTCATATTAATCTCGGTCCCGCACATATCACATATGTGCTCCTACTTCGTTTTGCCTGAGCCAGAAAAACCTCTATGTAGGACTCTAAAGACTCGTCAATACGCCGGCAGTAGTTGATGATCATATCAAGCACCCACACACCGTCAACGGTACTAGCTGGACGTAACGGCTACCCGGGTATTGAGAGATCAGAAGATCAACAAGCAAGCCCGCTCTAGCTCCTGTAAAGCCTGTCAGTAACACTACCGTACAGTCCGGTCTCTTCGTCTAAAATGTCGCATATCAAGTCTAGGGGTGGTAAACGTAAGACCCTAATAACTCGATAAGTCATGCCGATACGAGGCTCATAACGGGTCGAGAAACTAGTAATAACACTTACCAGTAAATCTCTAAATCAGCCATGGTCAGAGACTTCCAGTTATAGCCGATCGAGCATAGCACGACATCTACTCCTAATACCAGGAGAGATGAAATCCCCTCCTAGCGCTCATTGCCTCCATGTGACTCAGGACTGTACCCAAAAACCACTGTTTTGCACGTTCTCTTGAACGTGGTAAGGTGGAAATCAAAGCACAGTGGGAATCACACAAGACTCTATGACGATCTTGGGTCTACAGACTAACCAATACCAATGTCACCAGAGAACTGCTATCTGACGTCTGGTACAGTACCATCTAGGAGTTCTCGGCGAGTCCGTCCAGTATACCCTGTCTCTACTGAGCACCCGTATACCATCTCTGATGTCAAACACCAATGGATATGGGATCATCCATCGCCCATCTCATGGGTTGAGAAGCGTATACGCTAGTCTACTCTGGTATATCGATACCCTGTCTCGATACACCCATGACTAGGAACATTAAAGGGTGAACTTGTGGACTACCATGGCCCCACTAGTATGATCTGCATCGTAATCCTGGTAGTCAAGTACATATCCTAAGGGCTTTACCAACATATAACAATGAGACAGTATCAAGAGACAAATATACATGTTAAGATAAAGAGCAACCAGATAGCATACTATCATGTCGAGCAAGAAAGTCCTCTCTATATATGTCCAAGCATCCACTATAATATACATCATATATACAATAATGGCCTCTAGGGCATACATACAACTAACAATCTCTCACTTGCACTAGGGCCGGCTATTGTAGTATCGCATACCCAACATTCCGAAGAGTCTCTCAAACTGTATCTGGGGAATGGCCTTCGTGAGTAGATCCGCTGTGTTGTTCTTCGTGTCAACTTTCCTGACCTCGATCCCCCGGCGATCAACTATCTCCCGGATCAGGTGATACCGCCTCAGAATATGCCTGGATCGCTGATGGGACCTGGGTTCCTTGGCCAAAGCCACTGCTCTATTATTATTGCAATACAAAGGTATTGGATACTCGATGGATGGAACCACTCCAAGTTCAGTTATGAACTTCTTCATCCAGACAGCCTCTTTGGCAGTATCGTTGGCAGCGATGTATTCAGCCTCCATGGTCGAGTCTGCCACGGTTTCCTGCTTGGAACTCTTCCAGCATACCGCTCCTCCATTGAAGGTAAAGACAAATCCCGAGACTGACTTAGAGTCGTCCTTATCACTCTGGAAGCTCGAATCGGTAAAGGACTCTACTTGGAGTTCTCCGTTACCATACACCAAGAGCATCTCTTTAGTCCTTCTTAAGTACTTGAGAATGCTCTTCACAGCTGTCCAGTGACTCTCTCTTGAATCTGCTTGATACCTACTCACTACATTTAGTGAGTATACTACATCGGGTCTGGTACATATCATTGCGTACATGATAGAGCCTACTGCCGAGGCATATGGTATCCCTTGCATGCGAGCTCTTTCCAAATCAGTCTTGGGAGAAATCTTTTTGGAGAGAGTGAGTCCTGAGATCGTGGGTAAAAATCCACGCTTGGATTCTTCCATACTAAACCTCTTTAGTATGGTGTCAATGTACCTGAATTGGGACAATCCCAGTATCCGTTTAGATCTATCTCTATAAATCTTAATCCCTAAGATGTAGGAGGCATCACCTAGATCTTTCATTAAGAATCTTTATGATAAGAAGAGCTTGACCGATTGAAACGTAGGAATATCATTTCCTATCAACAGTATGTCATCCACGTACAATACGAGGAAGACAACCTTACTCTCTGCCACCTTCTTGTATATACAAGGTTCATCTACGTTTTTGACGAAGTCAAACTCTTTGACAACGACATCAAAACAGATGTTCCAACTCCGCGATACCTGCTTTAACCCGTAGATGGATTTAAGCAGCTTGCACACCTTTCCGCTGCTCCCACTGTCTACGAAGCTCTCTGGCTAAGTTATATACACGCACTCTTCTAAATCACCATTTAGAAAGGCGGTCTTAACATCCATTTTCCAGATTTCGTAGTCATGGTATGCAGCAATGGCAAGTAGGATCTGGATGGACTTAAGCATAGCTACTGGAGAAAAGGTTTCGTCATAATCCACACCTGGTCGTTGACGAAAACCCTTTGCAACAAGTCTAGCTTTGAAAGTCTCAACTTTTCCATCTACACCAAGTTTCTTCTTAATGATCCATTTGCTCCCAATGGGTTTTACCCCTTCAAGAGCAACTTCCAAAGTCCATACTTGGATTCCATCTCAGATCGCATTGCATCCAGCCACTTCATTGAGTCCCTACTCATGATGGCCTGCTCGAAACTAGTTAGGTCATCATCTTCCATGATACAATTCTCACTCCACCATCAATGAGAAAACCGTAGTATCTCTTAGGTGGATGAGGAACCCTACTAAATCGGCGGAGAAGCTGAGCTTCATTGGGAGCTATCGAATCCTCTGGTTCTACCAAATCTTCTATCGTGGTTTGTATTGCTGGAACTTCTTCCAGTTCTACCTCCTCACCACTAATTTTCTTTGCAAGAAATTCCTTTTCTAAAAAGGTGGCATGTTGAGCAACAAACACCTTGTGTTCCTCAGGGTGGAAGAAGATATGTCCAAGCGAATACTTGGGATATCCTACAAACTTGCACAGAACAGATCTTGCCTCGAGCTTGTCCGGATTTTGCTTTTTAATATAGGCCGGGCAACCCCACATCTTAACAAAATTAAGACGCGGTCTCTTCCCTTTCCATATCTCATATGGAGTGGTAGGCACTGATTTGGTTGAAACTCTAATCAATAGGTATATGACCGTCTCAAGCGCATACCCCCAAAACGAAATAGGTAACTCGGCGGTGCTCATCATAGAGCGCACCATATCTAATAGTGTGCGATTCCTCCGCTCCGATACACCGTTGTGCTGTGGTGTATACGGAGGAGTAAGCTGAGAGAGAATCATATTCTCTTTTAGATAATCCAGGAACTCATTGCTCAAGTATTCTCCTCCTCGATCAGATCGAAGAATTTTAATACTTTTACCCGTTTTGTTCTCGACTTCGTGTTTATATTCCTTGAATTTCTCAAAAGTTGCAGACTTATGTTTTAGCAAGAACACATGTCTGAATCTTGAGAGATCGTCAGTGAATGTAATGAAGTATGAGGAACCGTTCCTGGCATGTATAGACATAGGACCACATACATCACTATGTATCAGTCCCAAGAGTTCCGTAACTCTTTCTCCGTGTCCACTAAACGGAGTTTTGGTCATCTTTCCTTTGAGACATGAATGACAAGTTTCATAATATGATAATTCGAACGGATTCAAATATCCATTTTTATGCAACTTAGCTAGTCGTATCGCATTGATATGACCTAGTCTACAATACCACAGGAAAGATTCGTTCATTTCTGAACTCTTCCTCTTGTGTGTGTTTTGTTCATTAAGAACCGTGGTTTGATTTAGAACGTATATGCCATTATTTAAGGAGCCTGATCCAATCAACTTTTGATTCAGGAAGATGTTCATAACATTATCCTGTACTACAAAATTATATCCTTCTTTACTCAATAAAGAAACTGATATAAGATTGCATATCAGGGTCGGAATGTAATAGCATTCGTTCAGAATCAATGTATTACCATTTGGTAATACAAGGTGATATTCGCCAACCGTTTTGGCTGCAATATTTGCACCATTCCCTACTCTTACGGAATGATCACCTATTCCCAGTTCTCTACCTTTGCTTAGCCCATGTAACATATTACATATGTAGGATCTCGATCCGGTATCTAATACCCAGGACGTAGAGTGAACCGAGAAACAGTTCTCGATAACAAACACACCCGAAGAAGATGCATCAACATACTTATTCTTCGTTTGGACGGCGTGGGAATCCGGATATGTCCCTGTTCCCTGTTCAGTCATATAACAATTATAAGAAAGAACGGAACCAACGTTCCCCTGCTCAGTATAACAAGCGGGTTCGGTCAATACATCCATATTATTATCTTGATTAAGGCCTAACATAGTCTTTACCTGGAGAGAGAGAGAGAAGAAAACACTTCAGCGTATGCTCTTGCAAGATAATATTGGTTATTATTTTATCTAATCAGGATGGCTCCTACTGTTTTTATCAAATCTTCCTTCAAACCCTAAAAGAAAAGACTAGCCGGGATTAATTACATCCTACAAGTTCGTCAATCTTTCAGCCAGGCCAGTACCGATACTTTGAGAGAGGTTCCCCGTGCTTTCGCACGGACCTAATTAAAGTAAACCTCATTTTTCCAGAGGTATAGCCCCGTTGACACCTTTCTAGACACCTACTTGATCGGCTAATTGTAAAGTGCAAGACTCTCCTAGTATTAACACTTACTAGCAGTGGGTATCGGGATCCAACTATCTCATAGAAAATATGCAATCTCATTGCAAATTTCAACACTTGAAATTCCCGATAATATTTTTCCCTTAGCGTCCTATGACCTTGACGCAGGTCAACAAACCATAATCCGCTAGTCAAGTTCAACCGTACATTTCTTGATTGAATTAAACCTACCTGTACGACTCTTGACGCGGGTCAACAAAGTCGCACGACTACCCTAATCCAATCGCATCACATGCTTTTGCAGATAAGCACTAAATAGCTACCGCACACTACGCCTTGACGCAGGTCAACAAACGTAGCACGAATACGAAGTGGTACTTATCTGAAATGATAGAGGGCTACGACGGGTTTTTAAGAAAACCTTTTGCGTAATGAACTTGATATCGTTGAAAAATCAAGCGATTTTTGAAAAGGAGTGTTTTTTAGGCTTTTACCAGTTTTGCTAAAGAGGTCACTCCCAGTGAGGGATCTCGGCTCTTTCCTTATCGAATAAGGTGCAGGATATTTTACAAATACCACTATGCAAATGAAGAACTATAAAAGCAATCAAAAACAAAACCAAATGAGTTGTAGCATCTGTTAGTTTTGCTAAAGAGGTCACTCCCGGTGAAGAGATCTCGGTTCTTTCCTTATCGAATAAGGTGCTGGATATTCTACAAGGAATACCGCTATGCAAAGCAAGAACTATAGCTACCCTTTTTGAAAATTTGATTCTACAACATCTTTTAGGTTTCTTTTTCTTTCATTAATCTCATTAATGAAGTCTTATCATTTATGCTTCCTAAGCATCACAGAAGAAACGAAAATACAACATATGCTTATGCCATCCGCATTCGCCACAGTGTCCCGTTATGCACCGTTAGGTTACTTAACTAACGGCATACCGGGACGGGACTAGCGCAGGTGAACATAAGCAACGTTTATTCTATATCATATATATAATAATAAAGCAATAGTCTCAAGCATATAAAGTGATCACATCACAGAATATAACATATGAAATATTGGATATATTAGGAGGTCCGTGTTTTATTTTGAGCCTGTATAAAACACGAATTCTACGGTCGCAATGAATAGACAAACCCACATCCCTAGACCCCTACGAGAGCGGTAAGCAACCCTACTAATTTTAGAGTTAGAAGACCCGGACTCGACTCCTCGAGTTGGTCTCCCACTGGACTCTAGAACCCGGTTACTTGTGCTCCCCTCCTTGGGTCTATCCTAATGCGGAAAAGTAAATAATATACAACAATGGTGACATCATCCTCAACCCGGAAGTGCCCTAATAAAAGAATATTACATACAATGAATTTTACATGAATGAAAATAAAAACTCTCATCTCACATAAAAACCCCGACTATTCAAAACACGACGATCCAATATAACATATCACAGCAACATATAACATCACATGTCATCAACGTAAGTAAATATGCGTATTCCAATTGTCATTGACATATAGCAACGAAACCAGCAATACACCACATATTACACTTACGGTCGCAGAAAAGAAAATGTCAAACTGTAACATTTGGAATCCACAATCAACTTAGACATCATAAACCCGAAATATCACATACTTTGGATTTCATGCCTAACTATATGAATTCCACATATTGTATCACAATCCACAAATAGTTAGACGATGTTAAACATTCCGATCGAATCAACAAACACCCAAAATTACCCAAAAAGCTCAACACTTGAGCATGGTTTAAAAATGTTCAGTACATGCCACAGTACCAATGGACCAATCGTAGAAGGGTCAACCCTTGCCTCACCTATGGCACCGCGGAACTACCGCAAACCTTAGGGTTTGGCGGCGGTTCTTACGGTCATAGAATCGAGTTAAGGTTTCATTCTTCTAGAGAGTCCATCACATTACTTGCATGATGTTTGAATATTCTATAACTCGGAAAAAATCCAACTCTTGGAAAAAATTTCGGCGAGAGTTAAAGTGGGTATTTGATATCCGTTCGAACTTTTTAACACCGTCTAAATTAACCCGAAAACATGTTAAAATTACGACCACGAAACACCCCGAATTGCCTTTGCAGAAAGTTAACATCACATGTAAATTTAGCAAAAACAAACAACACATGAAACACCAAAACCCAGAGACTGGAACACCATGAAAATTTCAAGTCAAAATTCCCAAAACGACCCGAGGTGGCCGATTTTTCCTCTACTCTGGCCGGCCTAATTCCGAGGAAACTCCTTGAAATTTTCACAATGTTCATGTTATATCTCTTACAACATTCTGCAGTTGTTTAAAAAAAAATTTGAAGATTTTAAAAATTCGACAGAAACTGGGTAATTTTGTTTCAAGTTTCGGAGTTGTTTCGGTTTCGTAATCCTATACAATCCGTCTAATTCTCTAGCTAGGCTCTGATACCACTCTAGGGTTCCTATGAATGACAGTAAGGTTTCGGGAGATATCATCCATGCCATTTTCAAATTTTTGCCGTTTTAAAAAACCCTAAACTAGAATCTTTAACTAGGGAATCATACGAAACAAATTGTAAACTACTTTACAACTAAGTGAACTAGGAATACAACCTTTGTAGACCGGTCCTTCACTTCAATAGCTCCGAGTAGTAGTTCTTTCGCTCCAAGTAATGATCTTCCGGACTCTAGCATGGTTTCATAAGAAGAAAGGAACGAACTTGCTTGAAGTCTTCGAGACCAAAGATGATCTACGTCGAGTAGACATTAACCCAAACTACTAGTTCACTAATGAGAAATTAGTGAAACTAACACTCTATATTAAAGTGCTAATCTAGTAGAGAATGATGAAGTAGGATTTTTGCTCACTTTAGAATTGATTTTCTCACTAATATTTCTCACTTGCTCAAAAGCTAGAGAGCTCTTGAGCTTGAAGAAGAAGATGAAGAGAGATAATGTTGTGAGAGTGAATGGTAACCATGGATGAGAAATATCTAATATTACTCATGTAGAGACTTTATCATGAGTTTAGATAATGGTCGAGTTAACAAATATCTAGTGTAAGAAAAAACTAGTGGACTTAGTCAATAGATCTCAAAACTTCATGAAGTTTCATGCCATGTGACAAATTTCTAACTAATAATTGAATTACAATAAATAAATAAACCCTACATTATCTTTATCATGGTGTAAGTCTCATACACCCATGTTGCATGTATCATCAACCATGACACATAAATAAAACACAATTAATATATATCATATATATATTAAGTGTGCACATGTGAGAAAAATAAATGCTTAAGTGAGCTACTATTAGTTAATGTCAACTAGTATATCACATATACAATTATACACTAAATTATCAAATCAACCATTGATTTAATAATCCGGCTATATCTCATATAACCGACTAATATTTTATGTATCAACTTATCGAATCAACACTTGATTCGACAACCCGGCTATATCACATACAACCGACTAATACAAATAAATCGCGAGAATAAAATACGGTATCACATACTCGTGTTAATCTCGGTCCCGCACATATCACATATGTGCTCCTACTTCATTTTTCCTGAGCCAGTAAAACCTCTGTGTAGGACTTTAAAGACTCGTCAATACGCCGGCAGTAGTTGATGATCATATCAAGCACCTACACGCCGTCAGCGGTACTAGCTGGACGTAACGGCTACCCGGGTATTGAGAGATCAGAAGATCAACAAGCAAGCCCGCTCTAGCTCCTGTAAAGCCTGTCAGTAACACTACCGTACAGTCCGGTCTCTTCGTCTAAGATGCCGCATATCAAGTCTAGGGGTGGTAAACGTAAAACCCTAATAACTCGATAAGTCATGCCGATACGAGGCTCATAACGGGTCGAGAAACTAGTAATGACACTTACCAGCAAATCTCTAAATCAGCCATGGCCAGGGACTTCCAGTTATATCTCTAAATTCTCAACTTGTGGAAGACTTGTCTTATGGATCTCAGATCCAGAGAAAGAACTAAGTTCTTTTAAAAGAGTTACACCCTTAGATGTGATATGATAGGTAAAGGAAATATTTTGATCTCTTCTTTTTTTCTTTACCTAGGGCTTTTAGGAGGGAGATTTTCTCTTTTGAGAGAATTAAATTTTCTATTGATTTTAGAGCCTTCTGTTTTTTTACAGAAGCTTATGGGGGGTCTCCTCTTTTCTTTTTTTTATCCAGTCCTCCCCCTCCCTCCTTTTTCTCCTCTTTGTCATCTCTTTGCTCTTATTTATAAGAGAAAGAAAGGAATCGATTTGCTAACAAAATCTCTTATTGAGAGTTCATGATTGATTTTATAATCAATCAAAATGATCTTTTAGATCAATCGGTGAATTTTATTTACCGTTGGATTTTTAATCCAAAAACTCTCTGTTTAACAGAGAAGATTTCTTGTTTGTTTTACAAAATTAGGAAATATTTTCCTAATATAGAATTTTATTCTATCATATAAATATCATGTTATTTTAACAAGATTAGAATTTTATTTTATCATATAAATACCTTGTTAGTTTAATAAGATTATGATTTTATTTTATCTTATTAATATCTTGTTATTTTAACAAAATTAGAATTTTATTCTATCATATTAATATCTTGTTATTTTAATAAGATTAGGAAGATATTTTCCTAACATAGAATTTTATTTTATCATATGAATATCTTGTTAAAATCTTATTTTATCATATGAATATTTTGTTAGTTTAACAAGATTAGAATATTATTCTATCATATGAATATCTTGTTAGCTTAACAAGATTAGGAATATATTTTCCTAAGAAATAAATTTATTCTATCAAATGATCGATGGGTGATTTTATAATCACCGTTGGATCTTTGATTAAGGGTTCTCTATTTAATAGAGAAAATCTTTCTAATTTGAGAAAGATCAGGAAAATATTTTCCAAATTGAATTTAATTCTATTAGATGATTTAATTGGTGATATTTTATTACCATCGGATTTTAAATCCAATCCAAGATTCTCTGTCAGAGAAAAATCTATCCATATTAGAAAGATCAGGGAAAATATTTCCCAAATAGAATTTAGTTCTAACACATAGAATTTAATTCTATCAGATTGGAGCAATTTAAATTGGGGCGCTCACATATTTTCCATGTGAGCACTGCCAAAGAATATGGCAAGAGAACACACGTGTTTAACACATAACCCCTAATGTAGGTTTAGCCTATTTATTTTCAACGCTCATATATTTTGCATATGAGCACTCACGTGTTTAACACGTGAGGCCTGTTTGGCCTTTGGTTATTTATGTTCAGCGCTCATATGCTTTGCATATGAGCGCTCACGTGTTTAACACGTGAGGACTATTTGGCCTTTAGTTATTATCTGCTTCCAGCGGTTATATACTTTGCGTATAAGCGCTCACGTGTTTAATACATGAAGCCTGTTTGACCTTTGATTATTTATATTCAGCGCTCACGTGTTTAACACATGAGGTCAGTTTGGCCTTTGGGTTTATTTTTTTCAGCGCTCATATGCTTTGTATATGAGCGCCCACGTGTTTAACACGTGAGGCCAGTTTGGCCCTTACTTATTTGTTTTCAGCACTTATATGCTTTGCATATAAGCGCCCATGTGTTTAACACGTGATACTAAACTGTGAGAATTCTTTTCCTCTTTATTTTCTCCCTTTTTATAAGGGAACAAGTAGCTCTTAGCCAAAAATTTTGGCGGGAACAAATGCCCCCACTACTTTGCCCACATAAGTATGTACGGGGTGAACTAGTGCAAAGTTATGCATGGCCATAGAATTGATGGCTTAGGAGACAAGTTTAGGGTCCTTGTAGCCTAAGGCTTTTTTTCCATCTTCATGAGCCGTAAGGGTCTCAAGAAAGTTTTTTCTCCCTATGAGTCGTGGGGATCTCATAGGTGCATATTCTCCCTAGAAATCGTGATGATTCCTAAGTGTTCATCGCCTTTGTAAGTCGATCTCACTCAGGTTTTTTTCCTTACGAGTCGTGAGGACCAGTAAGTAGCTTCTTCACTTTATTGGCGAATGTGGCACGTGGATAGTATACAAGAGTCGGTTTGGACCTTCTTGTAGGGCAGCGATGGTTTAGGAAATAGGTTTAAATCTGTCACCTAAGGTTTTTCAACTTTATAAGCCGTGTGGATCTCAAGAAGGTTTTTTCTCCCTATGAGTCGTGAGGATCTCATACGTATATTTTCTCCTAAGGAGTCGAGGGGACTCCTAAGTGTGTTTTCTCTTGAGAGTCGTAAGGATCTCACAAGAAAATTTTCTCCTTATGAATCGAGAGGACTCACAAGTAGTTTTTCCTCCTCATCAGTATGTGACTTTGGAGAATGCGGCCCGTGGATAGTGTACAAAAGTTAATTTGGACCTACTTGTAGGGCCACGGTGCTTAGGAAACAGGTTGATATACCCGTCGCCTAAGGCTTTTCATCTTCATGAGTCGTAAGGGTTTCATAAAGATGTTTTTCCCTACGAGTCGAGAAGATTTCGCAGGTGTATCCTAACGTAAAATATAGATAACCCCCATTCTTTTACGATTTAGGTTTGTGATACTAGGGTTTTAGTCCGTGGTACCGTCGCGTTGGTTGATAATATTCCTCGATATGCAGTCTTTAAGCCGTTGTTTGTGTAGCCCCGTGACTGTCGTGTCTCTAATCCCCTCGGGAGCTGGACAAGACGTCTTCAAATAATCTCCTTAGGTCATATTACCGTCGGAAGAGAAAGCGTTAGGAATTTTCCATGACGCTTTTTACTTGAGGTTAGACTCAATTTGGAGCCCCGATGAGGCGTAACCGCACTCTTCTGTGGTGGGATGATCTCCAATGGTCTTTTAGACTTTATATGAGCTGCCGTCAAGACCCGAAGCTAGAAGTATGCCGTCACTTCGTTTTGTTTTTTTTGCTTTGATGAGGTCACGCCGATTCTTTGCTGATGTCGGGAAAACATCTGTGTGATCTCTATGCTATTTGTATTGCAATCGGGATCTGGAGTTAGGAATATGTCATTGCTCTAATTTCATTTGACGGTTACGTCTGCACCCTGCTGGAATAAGGAGAACGTCGAGCTGGAGCTAGGATTTTTGCCATCACTCTATTTTTGTTTGTTGACGTTGCGTCTGCACCAGGAAGGAACGTCGAGTTGGAGTTGGGATATTTCCATTACTCCTTTTTTATTTGGCTCCTTAGAGCTTTGTTGACGTCTCGCTTGCACCCTGTTGGAATGAGATGAACGTCGAGCTGATCTCTAGGCTGTAAATGTCGCTATCGAGATCTGGATTTAGGAATATGTCGTTGCTCCAATTTCATGTAACAGTTATGTCCGCACCCTGCTAGAATGAGGAGAACGTCGAGCTGGAGCTAGGATTTTTGCCATCACTCCACTTTTGTTTTTTGACGTTGCGTCTGCACCGAGAAGGAACGTCGAGTTGGAGCTGGGATTTTACCATTACTCCTTTTTTATTTGGCACCTTGGAGCTTTTTTGACGTCACGTCTGCACCCTGTTGGAATGAGAAGAGTGTCGAGCTGATCTCTAGGTTGTATATGAACCGTCGAGATCTGGCTCTTCCTTTGATAGGGATTGGTTGGAAAATATGGTTTCATTTCTTTCATTTGTGCCCATGGATCGTATACAAGATCCAATATGGACCTACTTGCAGGGCATAAAAGTTTCATTTTCACTTTTTTGGCTTTCCGCGATGCTCTATCTTTCTAGCTTTTTATATCGCGAAAGTCGCAATTGCCCAATCATTTCGGCTTCCTGTCCGCGGCGCCCAATTATTTCGGCTATTTTTTTTTATGTTTTTACTCGCTGCTTTTTATTGCGGGTTGCCCAACCATTTCGGCTTTTTGCTTATATTTTTGCTCGCTACTTTTTATTGCGAGTTGCCCTACCATTTCGGCTTTTTTCTAAAGGGATTTGAAATATGATACCAATCCTGGCATCAGTATCGCTACCACTGGAATATTTCCAGGAGTGAATTATCATTTGCCTTGAGAGAACTTGGGGTTTGACATCTATTTAGGTATCAGTATCGCTACAACTGGAATATTTTCATGAGCGAATCATCACGGAATACACATGACTCCCCATTATGTGCAAAATGAAAATGGGAAAGTTATCTTCATCACTTGACGCCTGCGGCCTTGAGAGGACTTGGGGTTTGACACCTATTTAGGCATTAGCATCGTTACAACTGGAATATTGCCACGAGCGAATCATTATTTTCCTTGAAAGGATTTGAGGTTTGACGCCTATTTAGACATCAGTATCGCTACAACTGGAATGTTGCCAGGAGCGAATCATCATTTGCCTTTGTCGATTTGAACAAAGATGGCTTACCAAACATGGTTAGGATCCCGTCGACTAAGACTTTTTGACTTTATGAGCCATAAGGGTCTCATAAAGGTATTTCTCCCTACGAGTCATGAGGATCTAATAGGTGTATTTTTTCCTTAGGAATCGTGGGGATTCCTAAGTGTGTGTTCTCTTCTAAGTCATAAGGAACTTACAAGAGTATTTTCTCCTTGTAAGTCAAGATGACTTATAAGTGGCATTCACCATATGAGGACATTTCTCGCCATTGGAGGAACTTGGTGGCGGATATATTTATTTATGCCCATGGATTGTATACAAGGGTCAATATTGGACCGTCTGTAGGGCATTGTTAGGGGAATATGACGGCTAAAGAACAGGTTCAGATCCCTGTAGCTTAAAACTTTTGAATTCTATGAGCTGTGAGGGTCTCATAGGGGGAAATTCTTCTTATGAGCCTTGAGGATCTCGCAAGTGTATTTTTTCCTTAGAAATTGTGTGGATTTCTAAGTGTGTTGCTCTTTTATGGGTCGTAAGGATCTCACGCAGGTATTTTCTCCTCACAAGATCGAGAGGACCTTGTAAGTGCACATGAAATTCTTTTATTTTACGAGTTCGCGCCCTTTTTGGGTTTTCACAAACTCGCCGGTAATCATACTGTTTTTACTCACGGTGCCCTCTCGGGTTTTCATCCGTGCCTATTTTGCTTGTGGACATACCGGTTTTTTAACGAGATGCGCCCTTTCGGGTTTTCACAAACTCGCCGGCAGTCCTGCTGTTTTTACTCACGGCGCCCTCTCGGGTTTTCATCCACGCCCATTTTGCTTGTGTACGTATCGTTTTTTTTTTTTGCGAACGGTGAAACTCTTGAAAGTAGGTTCGTCGCAGGTGACCCATATGTTTGCCGGTGGGATTTGGGGATAGTTTCATCGCTAGAGTAGCTGTGTAGCCAGTGGGACTTGAGTTGCAACCTTCGTCGTTGGGACTTCGATTGCAATATAGATCTCAAAGGAGCATATCGCCGTATTTGGGACGATACGCTAGTTTAGGGACGTTCCGGTCTATTATCGCCATTTTTTAGGCGACGTGCTAGTTTAAGAACGTTTCAGTCTAGTTGTTGGTGTAAAAATTTACACCCCGGTTTACCAAGTCAAAATCAAAGTCAACCCCAAACCAAGTGGGCCCAAGCCTAGATCAAGTGGGCCCAAGCCCAGATCGAGTCCGAACATGAAGCGGCCGGCCTCCCCCCATGCCAAGATAAAAATTTTGTAATAAATAATTTTATTGTATTTTTTTATTTTATTTTACGAATGAATGTAAGAAAAATGGGTATAAAGCCAAATTTTTGTAAAGCACATGGCTTATGTGCAAAAAGAAATGGCACATGAGCCATGGGATAGGCAAAATGCCATTTTGTAAAGCCCAAGGGGCTATATGTAAATATGTAAACCTATATAAGGTAACATGATGATGAATAAAGCATATACCTTTCATTTCCCCAAAAAAAATCTAGGGTTTGTGCCTCTTTCCCTTTCTGAAGGTTCCAAACCTTATTCTTTTTTTTGAATTAAATCAAGAGTTTTATTCTTCCTTTTCCAAAACTAAATAGTTTTTCACCACAAAACCCATAAAGGGGAACTTGGATCTACCATCAGATCTCAAAAAGAAGAGATTTTTAAAATCTCACATCTGTTGATCTTCAAGATCCGGCCAACAGAGGAGGAAGAAGGAGACCCGTCACCAGAAACCCCACTTTGGGGAAGAATTAGGGCTCAAGGGGAGAAGCCCTTCATCAGCTTCAAAACATCTTAGGAGTTTAACTCCTCATACACACACACACACACACAAAAAAAAAAAAAAATAATAATAATAAGTGCTCCTTTCTGGAAGTACAACTCCCATTGCAGGGACCAAGTCCCTTTTTGCGCCCAAGCGCCCACATGCTGACACGTGGAGCGCTAGCGCCCAGAGCGCTAGCGCCCAGAGCGCTAGTGCCCGAGCCCTAACGTGCTAAGACGTGGAGCGCTAGTGCTCAAAGCGCTCAGAGCGCTAGTGTCCAAAGCGCTAGCGCCCGAGTGCCCACATACTGACACGTGGGGCGCTTTGAGCGCTTGCGCTCGGAGCGCTAGCGCTCTTGCGCTCGGAGCGCTAGCGCCCGAGCACCCACGTGCCTTGCACGTGGGGCGCTAGCGCTCTTGTGCTCAAAGCGCTAGCACCCAAAGCGCTGGCGCTTTTCCCCACGCATCCTCTGGATGCCCTTTTCCTTTCCTTTATATATATATATATATATATATATATATGTACACACACACACACATACTCTACAACACTGCCCCTCTCAAAAAAAAATTTGGGCCCGGGCGTTGCCCCGCACCCCGCAAAGGGGCTGCTAGCCCCTTGACCCTCAGCCTGCTATCCGGGTAGCGGGACCCCCGTAAAAACTCTGCGTGGCTCCCGATGTATCCAAAACCTCCTTTCAAAATACAACACACACACGCTGCACATTGAGTTCGCATGACCAGTTTAACCCGTCAATCGGGGGTTCCCTCGCTCCAAATGCGAGAGGTAATTAACGGCAGCTTAGTCCACGGCTGCCGGAGATTCGGATCCCCACAATCAATAAACCCCGGCCTCCCGTAGGCAGGGGGAATCTGTAGTATGCCTGACCAGCGTGCGCGTATTCCCATCGCAATGGGGTGAAGAAAAACACCCTACACCAGTATCGCTGTTTTTTAGGCGATGCTCTAGTTTAGGGACATTTCGGTCCAACATTCCCGGTTTTTTTAGGGGAACGCGTTAGTTTAGGGACGTTTCGGTCCAACATTCCCATTTTGGGGACTGATGTTAGTTTAAGGACGTTTCGGTCCATTATTATTATTCGATCGAGGAGTTGCATAACTCATCCCTTCCAACTCTTATTTGTTGAGACGCTGCTGCCTGTCCTTTGTTTGCATGGACACCTCACGCCTTATACTATTTTCACCTTCTTGGACTGCTTCATCTATCATCGTGCCAATCGGGTTGTTTTGCGGAAAGTACCGGGCATTTTACACGGCACCTGCCCCCTGCTCATCAATGTCGCTTTCCGATACTGATGGTGCATCTTCTTCATATACAAAGGAACGAGAAATCACGTCATTCTTTCTGCCGTGTCTTCTTCTTCCTTGGAAGAATGAACTTGACGCGGGGGCTTTGCCTCTCATCATTTGATTCGGAGTGGGACATGGATTTCACATCCTTCCCATAGTTTTTTTGTTTAAGCGGGGTATTCCGCTTGATTGTAGGACCTGTCTGTAGGTCCCTTAGTACCTTCCTGTTTTTTGGAAAAAAAAGAACCATCTAGCGTAGAGATTATTCCGCCGGTGAGAAAATGCCCCATGTGTAAATCTCGGGAGGGAGCGAGTACCCACGCCGTCGCTATTTTGGCGACGGGTTGCTTCAGAGCCGCTCATTTTCTGTTGAGCGTTGGCGACAAACGCCACCTTGCCTTCGCTTTTCATTCATCTTCATCGGATGATGAAGGGTCATGCCCCATCTGATCCAATCGAGTCATTTTATCCATGAGCTCTTGGAAGGTTGTCGGCTTAAAGAGGGTCGTAAATGAGAATACCTTTGAATTTAGGTCAAGGGTGGCTATGAACATTCCCACGGCTGCGGCTTCATCGATGCGTTGCTCGCATTTTGACCAGAGATTGCGCCATCAGGTAACATATTGAACCCAGGTATCATTCGGTCCAACCCTTTCATTGACCAACGCTGCCACGGTAGTGTGTTTATTCACACTAGCGAATCTCTGACAAAAGAGTCTATCCATCTCGTCGAAGGTCTTTACGGAATCATTTGGGAGTCCCGCGTACCATTTAAAGGCGATGCCCGCCAGACTATTGACGAACCGTCGAAGGAGCAGTATATCATTTCCACCAGTGTTGCCGCACATGGATTTAAAACGCGTAATATGCTGGTGAGAATTCCCGGTTCCTTTGTACATGTGGAACATTGGAAGCATGTATTCTGGCGGGTAATGTATTTGATCATACCACGCCGGGTACGATCGACCAGTCTTGATTGATCTATTTGCGGCTTCACTGGCATAATGAGCTTTGTTTGCCGAGCGATATATGCGTCCAGTTTTACTTTTGGGATCATTTCCTCCTCAGCCGTTGATGAGGCTCGCAAAGGCTTTGAAATGTTACCCTTGTCTTTAAAAGTGACAACCGGCGTTTCATCTACTAGTGGTTCCGAATGGACCATCATTATAGCCATATCCTGGATTATAAGGGCCATCTGGTTCATTTTAGTGGACATTTCTGCCGCTTCTTCATCTCTCTATTTGAGAGCGTGCTTTAGAAAATCAATATCCGACTCCTTCCCTGCTCTTTCATTGGGTGTGTCCTCGGGATTTTCCTTAAGCGATGGATTAGCGAGTGTTGCCTCCTGAGCAAGCATCTCTGCAGCTTTTCATGTTGCAATTAAGCCTTTGTCAGGGACCGAGTATGTGGTCCGTGACTAGTATAAATGTGGCATTCGTCTTTAGAGTTCACCATGTAGACTATGTGAACTCTATGCCCCCAGGTTTGGGGTGTTTGGAGCTTTGGCCCTCGGAGTTTGCCTCGGGCCCTTGGGCTTTATCAGGCCTCTCTTTTTTATGAAAAGCTGCTTTAGAAGGAACCATTGTATCAGGAACCGTCTTGGGATGAGTCCCCTTGTATTTGAAATAGGATTTGTCAGAATTTGACCGACGTTTAGGGAAAGTGCCGTGGTTGGCGAATGAGTCCTTCACCTACTTCCACACCTTATATATAGATGAGGAAAGTTCTTTTAGGGAGTGAACCGGTTTCTGATCTCGTTGGATTTCCACGGCATGTGGAGATTTCTTCAATACCGCGGTGAGAGAATTTTGTCTGACCCTTCGCAGCAGTTTGAAACTGTTCCCAGTTGGAACAGCAGCATTCATCATCAGAGTTGAAGCAGGTGGAGTCAATACTGATGGAGAACTGCCCCCAGCTTGTTTTGTACGACGCCGATATCGATGTCGACTGTTTCTTATGGTCGGAATTTGATTAGCCTCAGGATTTTGCTGAGCTTGCCCCCTGTTTTCTTTGAGAGCTTGAATATTCCGCCCCCTGCGTTGATCATGGTTTTTGGAAGATACCAGTTGTTTAGAGATCGATTCCGTCGAAAAAGAAGAAATTTGAAGAGTCGGCCTGTGGAAGACAGACTTCTTCTGGGATTCCTCTTTCAGTGTTGAGGTACTGAGGGTGGGAGGTGGGAGCATAGACCCAAAGAAAAGCCTATTGATTTCTTAAAGAGTCGGATTGTAGAGATTTGAGACTGCAAGTGGCCCATACTTGACTCTACCGGAGCCTGAGTTGCGGTGAGTGGAAGCAAACGCTATTCTGCATAGAGACAAAACACCGGCTTCAGTATCCCATCATCCAAGGGCAACTACAAATATCTATACAGCGATTATTTGATCGCGGAAAAACATAACACACGAAATGTGGAGTGGAAAGAGGAAGAGGTCCCACCGGACGTGCCAGAATCTGTTCATCGCCGGAGACGGAGACAAACCGAGATGGATCATCTGGCCTGAATCTGGGGGCAGATGCTATTTGGATTTATCCGTCCATCTCTCTGAAAATACCAAGTTGATTTATGGCACAATATATCGGAGGTTTCGACATACGCAACCGTGGTAGCAGATTTTATCAGATTCCCCCTCATTTTAGAAGGGTTTTTCTTATTGTGGGGACGCTTTTCCCTGCAGGTGCAAGCCCCTGCAGTTAATTACGTTACCGTGTTGCGATAACCACTTTCACCTTCTCCAGCATTTCACTTCGTGTCGTGTGTGTTTTTGTTTGTTTTGGTTGCCCATAGATTGTATACGGAGACTAGTTTATGTCGTCGTCCGTAGGGCGCAGATTAGTCCAAATCCGTATATTTAAGATTTAGGTTTGGGTCAAGAATTTGCTTGACAGGGTCCACATTGGTAGCTTGGTTTGCCAACGGAAATGAACTTAGGATGCATTTCTCACATTTGTGAGGTCCATCCGTTCAGGAGATATTTAGGTTTGATCTAACGATCATTGGCCATATTTGAGACTAAAATCGATTTATAAGCAGTGAGCATATCGGCTCAACTGATCATTAGATCATATATGAATATCCCATGTATAGTATACGGTAGTCATTATGGAGACAGTCCGCATGGCAAAATATATTAGTTTAAGAACGTCGCGGTCCAACATTCCCTGTTAGGGATGAATGTTAGTTTAAGGATATTTCGGTCCAATATTCCCTGTTTGGGATGAAGATTAGTTTAAGGAAATTTCGGTCCAACATTCCCATTTTGGTGACAAATGTTAGTTTAAGGACATTTCGGTCCATTATCGTCGTATTTGGGGCGAATATTAGTTTAAGGACGTTTCTGTCCAACATTCCCATTTTGGGGACGAGTACTAGTTTAAGGACATTTTAGTCCATTATTCATCTTGCGTGCACGTGTTTTTGTTACGTGACGGAGTGAACAATGGTGATATAGAATGCACCTAATTTGGGATGCGATCAGATTTGAAGTATGCATGTCAATTTGGAAGTGCATTAATGTGAGATGGAAGAAGTTGTTGGTTGTCGGGACCTGCCACTTCTCTGAAGACGTTGAGAAGTTACAACGACATATATCAGAGGTGTGGAGAGATGTACCCTTAAACCAAATCCAGTATTTGAGGGAAAAGATCATAGTGGATCATCTAAGAATCATTAGCCTTATTTGAGACTAAGATTACCTTAGAAGATATGAGATGAATATCATTTTGGATATCATCAATGAAAAATCATTAGTCATGTTTGAGACTAGGATCATCACGAGCATATGGGCTCGCTTAAGGAATCAAAGAGGTTTAACCTCAGGAAACTTAGCCAATTTGGGCTAAGACCGAGTTTCTGTACTACCCAGCAGTGCTAAGCACTCGGTTATGCAGCACTCACGTGTGTTTCACGTGAGGCGCTGAAATAGTGCTAAGCACTAGCTTTTTGTGGTGCCTACGTGTGTTTCACGTTAGGCGCTGCACTAGTGCAGAGCACTAACTTTTTGTGGCGCCCACGTGTGTTTCACGTGAGTCCCTGCACTAGTGCTAAGCACTAACTTTTTCAGGCGCTCACGTGCATTTTACGTGAGGCGCTATATAACTTGGCATTGAGTGCTCACGTGCTTTTCATATGAGATACTGAGTTCTTTTGGAAATTTAATTTCTTAAATCTCTGTTAATGGTGTTTTGACTATTAACGATTACCAAGATCATTATTTTGAGGATCTGGGATCATGTTCTTTAAGAACTAAGTTTTTGATTTGATGGAACTAAGTTCGTGGAGTATTATAAACTCCATGTTTTCCATGTTCATATTTTCAGAGAGGTTAAACCTCTTTTAATAGTGTTTTGACCATTAAGAATCATCAAGATCACTATTTTGAGAATCTTGGATCAGATTTTTTTTAAAGAATTAAGTTCTTGATTTGAAGGAACTAAGTTCCTGGAGTATTATGGACTCCATATTTTTTTCATGTTCTTGTATCCATATTCTCCTCTGAATCTTTGATTCTCAAGAACAAGATATTCCCGATGAGAATTAAATTCTCAATTTGTGGGAGACTTGTCTTGATGATTGAGTTCCATGATATTTGTTTTCATGGACCATGGTTGCACATACTGAGTATTTACGATTTTTGCACAGTTGTTGCACTTGAGATAGTTTTCGTGCCTTGGTTTCTCATGTTGTGATTATGTGGATTTCATACAGTTGAGTTGATTTGTGCGTATATACGCATATGATTTTGTTTTTGCACTCGGTATGATTCACATATGCTTGCAGTGCAGTGATACGCCTTTTGTGCACTTAGATGCACTGGACTTCGATTTCGATTGTGATACTCGATATTTGTTTTGTGCACCTTGTGCACCTAATTTGATTTTGCGCATATTCGGCGCTTGATATTGGATTTCATGATTTCGTGCACGATGGATGCACCTGATTTGGATTTTCACGCATGTTGGGCGCATGTTTTGAGGTGCGATTTTGGTGCACACCAGATGCACTAAATCGAGATTTTTTATGCATGTCAGATGCACCTGATTTTGCTGTCAGGCACACACGTTGCCTACGACAGATGCTTTGTGTACACCCGATGCACTTAGATCTTGTTTCTGTGCACTTGTATGGCACGTATATGGATTTTGATTGTCGTGCGCACCAGACGCACGTAGTATTCATACGCGTATTTTGGGATTGATTTCTTATAGAGCAGTACGTTTTTTTAATGATAATTGCGATGTGTTTTCGTACTAAGCAGGACTAGTCAGAGGACAGTACCTAAATGTATTTTGCATGCATTGATAGCTATTGAAGGGAATTCTAAAAAGCCAGCTATAGTCTCAGTATTTACCTACGTGTCTGATATGACGCGAAACGTTTAAAACAAGGAAAACCCTTCTAAATTGTTTCCCAAAACGGCGGAACGTACATTTCAAACAAAGGTATATATGTATATAGTTATTTTTTTATGATAGACGTCCGCCACTGTGCAGTGTTATGTGCATTGCACAGCAACTTAAAGGATTTGGCATGCATTTCCTCCTGATATTTACATGTATAGTTCCGATTTATAGCATATCGGTCTTGCTTGAGATTTAGCATTCGTGTCTTCACCTTGACTCCGATGATTGCGGGATGCTTGACGGAGTTTTGATTTCGAGTTATCTACTCATTACTCATGCGCATGCATTGCGCTATGATGCGTTTTATGTATTTATGATTTCGGAGCCCCGGCGATTTGATTGTTTTGGCTGAAATATTTTAGTATTTGGGGGGAGTTTTAATTTAAATTCGGGGACCGAATTTCTTTAAGCGGGGAAGATTGTAACATTTTGAAAATCGTTTCGATGAAATTTCGAAAAATCGGTAAAATAAGGGGGGTTTCTGTAAAAAAGTTAAAATACAAATATCATTCTTATAAAATTAAATATACATATTCTAGCTATGTAATTGCTAGTATTTGGTGTTTATTGAGCCACTGGTGAAATTTCAAATTTTCTAAAAAATTTTCCGAAATTAATTATTTTAATATTATTTTAAGCCGGTAAGAAAATACATTAAATTAGCGATAAATACAAATTTAAATGTGCTAAATTTTATCTTTAAAATCATGTTAATTAAAATCTAGTTGTAATATAATTTTTTAGTATTTTATTTCAAGATTTAATTGGTTTTTATTAGGGGAAACAAAAATATATTATTTTGAGCTAAAACTTGCAAATATGGTATTGTGGGGGGTCTTTTTGAATAGAATTTTTTTGTACACTCTCTCACAACCTCACCCCACTTATTTGGCCGGCCCCACCACTATTTCAGCAGCCCCAAAAAAAAATTCCCCTTCTTGTTATCATGGTTCATGTGAATGAAAAGGGTTTTAATATAAGTTAAATGGGTGGGGGGTATTATGGTAAATTGTGAGGGCTTTTACTTGGGTATTTCCACACAACACTCCCTCACTTTTCCCCATCCTCCCCTTTGGCCGAAAATACCTCCTGCTGCAGCCCCAATTCTCCCCCATTTTCCCCATCTCATTTGCTTCAAAATCCATCTCAAAATCCATTAAAAATCGACAAATCCTTCACAAATTCAAAGCTAATCCCTATTTTACCTCTTCTAACACTCATATTGGTTTAAAGCATGATGAAAGGAGGTGTCTTTGGAGGTTAGAGAAACCTAGGGTTTCAAACTTGAGAGGTATAATTTTAATTTAATGTTTAATTTGTAGTTTGATTATGCTAAAATAGGCTTTTAAAGTGTTAAATTGGTTGTTTTTGTGAATTTTAAGCTATTTTATATTATAATTAGTGTTTGTGAATGCGCAAATGAGAGTGTTTGGGTTTTTCTCGATGGTTTGGCGTTTGTACGGCGACGTCGAGGGTTTTTGGGTTGATTTGTGAAAGCAACCATAAGTTTTGACCTATGTGGGTTTCGTGTGTCGTTTTGGTCATGAATCATATTATAATGCGATACGGTGCGTTATGATATGTAGGTACCCATGTGGACTTCGAGACGACAATCAAGCACGTGGCGACGTCGGCACCGGCGAGCGAGGACCAGGTGAGTAGATTTATATCTACGGGGAGAAGTCGGGTGGATGGCGTATAGCACCCCCGCAGTTCGTGGTGATGTATACGAATACGTATACACACATTTATTGATTATATTTTGTTTGAGTATATTGATGATAAATATGGATGGTTTAGTATCGCGAAACTCTAGAGTAGTAGTCGCACCATACATGCACACACCCACCCATACTTGCATACATTCTTCTTCCATTTGTGTTTACGGGAATATATATAGTTATGTGTTCACATGGGTATAGGACTATGTGTTCACATACGGATTTGAGGATGATACTTGGGATTGAGATGAGTCGATGAGATTTGTGTTGAGATTGTGATATCGGTGATATGGCAGGATTCGTACTTGAGATACGTCCTGGTGTTATAGCGGATCTTGGGGCGGCGATACGGGTGAATAGTGTTATAAATAAAATGGTCGACATGTGATCGTGATATAAGGCATGATATGCTAGGATATTGATATTAGGCCGTATCGGGCGATGTATACCCCTTGATGATGATATGTGCTGACGATATCGGTTTGTACGAGATTGTCGATCAGTAGTCAGATCATGAGTATATTGAGGATATTAGTATTGTACTAGACATAGGTCAGTACCCTAGACTATGATCTTGGATAAAAAGGATAACAGAGGAATAGTGTGAGGAATATAATATTAACCCGTACCCAGATTTGGGGATGCCGTACGACGGATTTACGTACGACCTATATCTTGATGATTGACCCGCACTCTTGACTTGGGATGTCTGATTATAGATATGGTATCGGATATGATATTATTGAGGCGGGATCACCGACTAATATATATACAGGTATATACATGTATCGACTCAGATGTTAGGCGGTTTCTTTACCTGTAGCCTAGCTTGTAGCTTAGCCCTTTAGTTTAGTTAGTTGTTAGATTAGATTCGGTTCCTACCTATTTCAAAGCTTACGAATCGTGCGTATTTTAAAAGACAAGTCAAGGAATTCTACGGATATTTCAAAAATCGTATCTTTTCTTAAAAAAACACCGTAGCCCTTTTTTTCAAAACCCCACGATTCGTGTTATTTCAGAAAGCACCATTGTAGGACTTATATTAGGTTAATGCAGATTAGTTATCGTTGCGTCTAGTTTTCAGCTCCCGCTCATTATTGTGGTTCGCTTCGCATCGCATGCTTATATTATGTTTCATACTCCATTATTGATATCATGCTGTTAGGACACCAGCACCATTACCGATGATGCGTATGTACCACGTACACTTACTTGCCGGCTCACACACATCTTCATCGGTAATTGCCATATCAAGTACACCTTAAAAAATATTATTGCTTGACATAGCATGTTAGCTAATAGTTTAGACATGATATTAGTGTACTTGCATTATATGTTAGTTTAGATATTGTAGTTATTACCTGCTACTTCATCATACTGTTATTCATTGTTATGCCGCATTCATGGATTCTCATGCATATATTCACTTTTTACGTGCTATTGAGGTTTTGGATTCGGATTCCATGAGATTTTCTGGATTTGGGGAAAACCGCAAAACATATACAAACTTCTTCTTTCTCTTTTTAAATGAAAAGCGCGGTTTTTCCCATGATGTATGAGTCGTCCACCATGAGTTTGCTGATGGATTTCGAGACCCGATTCGAAGAGTTGGATGAACCGTTTCGGGTACATGGTGGACCCGGTAAGGTACCCCGGGGCAAGAAGCTCGTGGTGATGACGATGAGCCTGGCAGGGGGAGACTACCTACCGGTGATTTTACCCGACGCGTCGGATATCCGGAGGATACCGTCGTGGTCTTGAGATAGATGGTAGGGGCCGGTCTGGATTGACGGCGCCCTAGATATTGTGATTGAGATATTGAGATTTTGAGATATTGAGGTACAGAGATTGTGATACAGAGATATCGAGATATTTGGACACTTGTTTTGTGTCGATGCTGGGCACTGTTTTATGCTGATTTCATTTATGGTACCTCACTCTTAAAATACAGAAATCTCACTGATTTATGAAAGTAGTTTTCTTGAGTACATGCATTCTGTTCTATGCATTCATACATCATCCATATGATACATTGCTGCCTGGGGCACTGGCACGGGAACATGGAATTACACTTGGATTAGATATTTACCCTAGTCATTGTTATAGACTGCTGGTTTTATTTGAGGATTATATATATTGATCGTATGACCGAGGATTGCGTTATACATGCGATTTCTATTTGTAGATATTTTCTATTCACGAGTTGGCAACTCACCCCCGTTGTGCCCCAATTTCTTGCAGGTTTCGTCGTACAGGTTTCTTTACGGCTTTGCGGGTACAGTTTCGTTCGGGTGACTTGCTAGTAGGTGGGTTATTTGTATCGTACCCATCATTATACATTGTATATTATTATTCAGTTGTATCTAGAAGTTCCATCAACCAAACATGTATTTACTTTGAGATAGAGACCAGTGTTGTTATTCCTTCGACCTTAGAGTCGCGCGTTATTTTTTTCTGTAGTTTTCTTGTGGTTTGAGTTTCCTTTTGAGTTTTGATCCTCGCCGTTGGCATTGTATATTATATTGCCTGTGTGGTTGTGACCGTCGATTGACGAAGAGCTAGCTTTCGCTTGGGGATGCCTTTTTTTTGATTTCGTATACTATTCATGTTGTATCCCGTTTGGGAGCCAGTATTTACAAAGGAGACTCTGCCGGAATTTTCGGGAAATATTGATGTTTTTTTATAAAACCGCATAATTCGGCTTATGCTATTAAAACTACTTGTTTTAAATTAGTTTTCCTTCACTCTACTACTTTTCTTGGTTTGGATTTCTGGGGTTTCGGTTTACTTAGATTACGTACGCCTCGAGACGTTCGTAGTTTAAGTGCCGGTCTTGTTCCGTACTTTCGGGACGTGACAAAGTTGGTATCAGAGCGTTGGGTTTTACCTTCGGAGCGTAGGATGACCCTTGGTTGATGGAATAGGTGACTAAAGTAGAGTGACGTACCGTGGGTATGTTCTGCGGCATATTTATGATACGCTACTCCACTTAAGAAGCCTTAGGATGTACATTTCTTTGCTCGATATTATATTTATTCCTGATCTAGCTTCATCGGTACCAGTTACGGTTTGCTGCCATGATTACGGGCAGGGAGAGCTACGGTTAGAATTGCGGTCAGCACAAGCTCGTCACGAACGATGACTGACCAGGGCGTAATTTTGGCGACACACGATTGCGGAGATGTGTCTCTTTTTACTATGTTTCGCGCCACGAGCGTTTGGCGGATCGCCTTTATGAGATTTATCGGATGTACTGATCAGCACTAGAGGATTGAGCCACTGACAGAGGCTAGCCAGATTTTGATGACCGTTGGTGTATTGCTCACTCATGATGATTGAGGCACTGTTCAGCGTGCAGACGATTGAGCCAGTTGTTGCTGCGAGCGACGGGATATCGCCCCAGATGTTGGAGCTATTGCATTACGAGTTGTACTAAGAGATGATAGAAGGTCGCTAGTTACTAAGGATGAATGACTAGGACATGTGGTTCGTTCGCTACCCCGATACGAGGTCATCAGATAGATTGATTCCAGCTAGAGACGATCGAATGTCAGAAACCTATTATTCCAAGTTTAAAGTAGTCGGAAAGACATGCAGGCAATTCTATGGACCCTCTAGAAGAATGAAACCCTAACTCGACATAATGACCGTGTGAAAGCCTTTGAAACTTCGGGTTTGCGGCAGTTCCACGGCGCCATTAGTGAGGCTTGGGTTTGCCCTTCTACGGCTGGACCATCGATGCTGTGGTACGTACTCGATACTGTTAAACTGTACCCAAGATTTTGAGCTCTTGGGGGATTATGAGGTTTTGACAAATCGATCGGATGGATTGACTTCATTCGGATGCCAGGTGGTGAGATGCATTTCTTGGGAGACTCCAGATACGAGGATAGCCGTAGGAGCTCAGTCCATGCAGCCACGACGAGATGAGTCCGAAGCAGTCGACATTAGAGAAAGTGGAGTAAGAGGTTCGTACGAGATCTTGATGAGACGACGTTCCACTCCGCCGACATCAGAGATGCGATAAGCATGCCGAGGCATTGTGCTTGGATATACCTTCCAGAAGGAGTCGCGATAAGGATGCAGCCGTTCCGGAACGAGCACAGATCTAGTAAGGGACGATGACTTTCGGACAGTTCGGCAGAGGCAAGATTTGGGAGAGATCTCGACGGGACCTTTCTGGAATAAATTACAAGAAGACCTGGACCCAGGAGTAGTCATGTTATGCACACCGGCAGGCCAGAGTTCAGGATCGTCGACGAGACATGCTATGAGTGACCACGACAGTTGGCCAGAGATTCTTGGAGGATGTGCTTGAGCGGGACTATTCCTCCATACTTGATTTTGCGTATTTTGGACGATCTATTCGCATGATTGATTTTGATGATTGAGTTTCATGATATTTGTTTTCATGGACCATGGTTGCACCTACTGAGTATTTACGATTTTTGCACAGTTGTTGCACTTGAGATAGTTTTCGTGCCTTGGTTTCTCATGTTGTGATTATGTGGATTTCATACAGTTGAGTTGATTTGTGCGTATATACGCATATGATTTGGTTTTTGCACTCGGTATGATTCACATATGCTTGTAGTGCAGTGATACGCCTTTTGTGCACTTAGATGCACCGGACTTCGATTTCGATTGTGATACTCGATATTTGTTTTGTGCACCTTATGCATCTAATTTGATTTTGCGCATATTCGGCGCTTGATATTGGATTTCATGATTTCGTGCACGATGGATGCACCTGATTTGGATTTTCGCGCATGTTGGGCGCATGTTTTGAGGTGCGATTTTGGTGCACACCAGATGCACTAAATCGAGATTTTTTGTGCATGTCAGATGCATCTGATTTTGCTGTCAGGCACACACGTTGCCTACGACAGATGCTTTGTGCACACCCGATACACTTAGATCTTGTTTCTGTGCACTTGTATGGCACGTATATGGATTTTGATTGTCGTGCGCACCAGACGCACATAGTATTCATACGCGTATTTTGAGATTGATTTCTTATAGAGCAGTACGTTTTTTTATGATAATTGCGATGTGTTTTCGTACTAAGCAGGACTAGTCAGAGGACAGTACCTGAATGTATTTTGCATACATTGATAGCTATTGAAGGGAATTCCAAAAAGCGAGCTATAGTCTTAGTATTTACCTACGTGTCTGATATGACGCGAAACGTTTAAAACAAGGAAAACCTTTCTAAATTGTTTCCCAAAACGGCGGAACGTACATTTCAAACAAAGGTAAATATGTATATAGTTATTTTTTTATGATAGACGTCCGCCACTGTGCAGTGTTATGTGCATTGCACAGCAACTTAAAGGATTTGGCATGCATTTCCTCCTGATATTTACATGTATAGTTCCGATTTATAGCATATCGGTCTTGCTTGAGATTTGGCATTCGTGTCTTCACCTTGACTTCGATGATTGCGGGATGCTTGACGGAGTTTTGATTTCGAGTTATCTACTCATTACTCATGCGCATGCATTGCGCTATGATGCGTTTTATGTATTTATGATTTCGGAGCCCCGGCGATTTGATTGTTTTGGCTGAAATATTTTAGTGTTTGGGGGGAGTTTTAATTTAAATTCGGGGACCGAATTTCTTTAAGGGGGGAAGATTGTGACGTTTTGAAAATCGTTTCGGTGAAATTTCGAAAAATCGGTAAAATAAGGGGGTTTCTGTAAAAAAGTCAAAATACAAATATCTTTCTTATAAAATTAAATATACATATTCTAGATATTTAATTGCTAGTATTTGGTGTTTATTGAGCCACTGGTGAAATTTCAAATTTTCTGAAAATTTTTCCGAAATTAATTATTTTAATATTATTTTAAGCCGGTAAGAAAATACATTAAATTAGCGATAAATACAAATTTAAATGTGCTAAATTTTATCTTTAAAATCATGTAAATTAAAATCTAGTTGTAATATAATTTTTTAGTATTTTATTTCAAGATTTAATTGGTTTTTATTAGGGGAAACAAAAATATATTATTTTGAGCTAAAACTTGCAAATATGGTATTGGGGGGGGGGTCTTTTTGCATAGAATTTTTTTGTACACTCTCTCACAACCTCACCCCACTTATTTGGCCGGCCCCACCACTATTTCAGCAGTCCCCAAAAAAAAAATTCCCCCTCTTGTTGTCATGGTTCATGTGAATGAAAAGGGTTTTAATATAAGTTAAATGGGTGGGGGGTATTATGGTAAATTGTGAGGGCTTTGACTTGGGTATTTCCACACAACACTCCCTCACTTTTCCCCATCCTCCCCTTTGGCCGAAAATACCTCCTGCTGCAGCTCCAATTCTCCCCCATTTTCCCCATCTCATTTGCTTCAAAATCCATTAAAAATCGACAAATCCTTCACAAATTCAAAGCTAATCCCTATTTTATCTCTTCTAACACTCATATTGGTTTAAAGCATGATGAAAGGAGGTGTCTTTGGAGGTTAGAGAAACCTAGGATTTCAAACTTGAGAGGTATAATTCTAATTTAATGTTTAATTTGTAGTTTGATTATGCTAAAATAGGCTTTTAAAGTGTTAAATTGGTTATTTTTGTGAATTTTAAGCTATTTTATATTATAATTAGTGTTTGTGAATGCGCAAATGAGAGTGTTTGGGTTTTTCTCGATGGTTTGGCGTTTGTACGCCGACGTCGAGAGTTTTTGGGTTGATTTGTGAAAGCAACCATAGGTTTTGACCTATGTGGGTTTCGTGTGTCGTTTTGGTCATGAATCAGATTATAATACGATACGGTGCGTTATGATATGTAGGTACCCATATGGACTTCGAGACGACAATCAAGCACGTGGCGACGTCGGCACCGGCGAGCGAGGACCAGGTGAGTAGATTTATATCTACGGGGAGAAGTCGGGTGGATGGCGTATAGCACCCCCGCAGTTCGTGGTGATGTATACGAATACGTATACACACATTTATTGATTATATTTTGTTTGAGTTTATTGATGATAAATATGGATGGTTTAGTATCGCGAAACCCTAGAGTAGTGGTCGCACCATACATGCACACACCCACCCATACTTGCATACATTCTTCTTCCATTTGTGTTTACGGGAATATATATAGTTATGTGTTCACATGGGTATGGGACTATGTATTCACATACGGATTTGAGGATGATACTTGGAATTGAGATGAGTCGATGAGATTTGTGTTGAGGTTGTGATATCGGTGATATGGCAGGATTCGTACTTGAGGTACGTTCTGGTGTTATAGCGGATCTTGGGGCGGCGATACGGGTGAATAGTGTTATAAATAAAATGGTCGACATGTGATCGTGATATGAGGCATGATATGCTAGGATATTGATATTAGGCCGTATCGGGCGATGTATACCCCTTGATGATGATATGTGCTGACGATATCGGTTTGTACGAGATTGTCGATCAGTAGTCAGATCATGAGTATATTGAGGATATTAGTATTGTACTAGACATAGGTCAGTACCCTAGACTATGATCTTGGATAAAGAGGATACCAGAGAAATAGTGTGAGGAATATGATATTGACCCGTACCCAGATTTGGGGATGTCGTACGACGGATTTACGTACGACCTATATCTTGATGATTGATCCGCACTCTTGACTTGGGATGTCTGATTATAGATATGGTATCGGATATGATATTATTGAGGCGGGATCACCGACTAATATATATACAGGTATGTACATGTATCGACTCAGATGTTAGGCGGTTTCTTTACCTGTAGCCTAGCTTGTAGCTTAGCCCTTTAGTTTAGTTAGTTGTTAGATTAGATTCGGTTCCTACCTATTTCAAAGCTTACGAATCGTGCATATTTTAAAAGACAAGTCAAGGGATTCTACGGATATTTCAAAAAACGTATCTTTTCTTAAAAAAACACCGTAGCCCCTATTTTCAAAACCCCACGATTCGTGTTATTTCAAAAGGCACCATTGTAGGACTTATATTAGGTTAATGCAGATTAGTTATCGTTGCGTCTAGTTTTCAGCTCCCGCTCATTATTGTGGTTCGCTTCGCATTGCATGCTTATATTATGTTTCATACTCCATTATTGATATCATGCTGTTAGGACACCAGCACCATTACCGATGATGCGTATGTACCACGTACACTTAATTGCCGGCTCACACACATCTTCATCGGTAATTGCCATGTCACGTACACCTTAGAAAATATTATTGCTTGACATAGCTTGTTAGCTAATAGTTTAGACATGATATTAGTGTACTTGCCTTATATGTTAGTTTAGACATTGTAGTTATTACCTGCTACTTCATGCATACTGTTATTCATTGTTATGCCGCATTCATGGATTCTCATGCATATATTCACTTTTTACGTGCTATTGAGGTTTTGGATTCGGATTCCATGAGATTTTCTGGATTTGGGGAAAACCGCAAAACATATACAAACTTCTTCTTTCTCTTTTTAAATGAAAAGCGCGGTTTTTCCCATGATGTATGAGTCGTCCACCATGAGTTTGTTGATGGATTTCGAGACCGGATTCGAGGAGTTGGATGAACCGTTTCGGGTACATGGTGGACCCGGTAAGGTACCCTGGGGCAAGAAGCACGTGGTGATGACGATGAGCCTGGCAGGGGGAGACTATCTACCGGTGATTTTACCCGACGCGTCGGATATCCGGAGGATACCGTCGTGGTCTTGAGATAGATGGTAGGGGCCGGTCTGGATTGACGGCGCCCTAGATATTGCGATTGAGATTTTGAGATATTGAGGTACAGAGATTGTGATACAGAGATATCGAGATATTTGGACACGTGTTTTGTGTCGATGCTGGGCACTGTTCTATGCTGATTTCATTTATGGTACCTCACTCTTAAAATACAGAAATCTCACTGATTTATGAAAGTAGTTTTCTTCAGTACATGCATTCTGTTCCATGCATTCATACATCATCCATATGATACATTGCTGCCTGGGGCACTGGCACGGGCACATGTAATTACACTTGGATTAGATATTTACCCTAGTCATTGTTATAGACTGCTGGTTTTATTTGAGGATTATATATATTGATCGTATGACCGAGGATTGCGTTATACATGCGATTTCTATTTGTAGATGTTTTCTATTTACGAGTTGGCAACCCACCCCCGTTGTGCCCCAGTTTCTTGCAGGTTTCGTCGTACAGGTTTCTTACGGCTTTGCGGGTACAGTTTCGTTTGGGTGACTTGCTAGTAGGTGGGTTATTTGTATCGTACCCATCATTATACATTGTATATTATTATTCAGTTGTATCTAGAAGTTCCATCAACCAAACATGTATTTACTTTGAGATAGAGACCAGTGTTGTTATTCCTTCGACCTTAGAGTCGTGCGTTATTTTTTTCTGTAGTTTTCTTGTGGTTTGAGTTTCCTTTTGAGTTTTGATCCTCGCCGTTGGCGTTGTATATTATATTGCTTGTGTGGTTGTGACCGTCGATTGATGAAGAGCTAGCTCCCGCTTGGGAATGTATTTTTTTTGATTTCGTATACTATTCATGTTGTATCCCGTTTGGGAGCCAGTATTTACAAAGGAGACTCTGCCGAAATTTTCGGGAAATATTGATGTTTTTTTTTAAAACCGTATAATTCGGTTTATGCTATTAAAACTACTTGTTTTAAATTGGTTTTCCTTCACTCTACTACTTTTCTTGGTTTGGATTTCTGGGGTTTCGGTTTACTTAGATTACGTACGCCTCGAGACGTTCGTAGTTTAAGTGCCGGTCTTGTTCCGTACTTTCGGGACGTGACATATATATATATATATATATATATATATATATATATATATATATTCTTACAAATGGAACAAAACAAAATGAACACGTCTCCATTATAATATGTTAAAAAAAACACTCCACAACAATGTCCCCGTTAGGAAAAATTTCTAACGGGGCGCTGCCCCGCACTCCGTAAGGGTGTTGCTAGCCCCCTTAACCCCCAGCCCGCTATCCGGATAGCGGGACCTCCGTAAAAACTCTGCGGGGCCCCCGATATATCCAAAACCCCTTTAAAATACGACCTTGCACATTGAGTTCGTATGACCTGTTTGACTCGTCAATCGGAAGTTCTCTCGCTCCGAAAGTGAGGGGTAATTAACGGCAGGTTAATCCGCGGCTGCCGGAGATTCGGATCCCCACAATCAATAAACCCCAGCCTTTCCCAGACAGGGGGAATATGTAATGTGCCTGACAAGCGCACGCATTCTTATCCCAATGGGGTGACGAAAAACACCCTACAGCAGTCAGTATATTATCTTGATCAAGGGTAGTATGCACGTCAATAAAAAGGGATAAGTATTTTAATATAATTATCACGCATTATATTTTGCGTTAACTAGAATAGGGTTATTATAATGTATACTATTTCACATCATCATTCTAAACCGTAATTTGATATTTAAATAGAGCAACATATGCTATTTCTAGAAACGATTTGGACATAGTTTCAGTTTGCACTAGCCTGTAAAACAAGTTTTATTTATATATATATATATATATATAGATATATATATTACTTAATATTGAACTTATCTAAATGTTCCAGATGTAAAATACGTACAATCTAAATATCAATGCAAAGTGTTATTAGTTAAACTATTATAGCATATGTTAAATGATGAATAATATTATGACACTATAAATATAGGTATAAGTAAACTAGCATGTAGCAAGTTGTAAACTTGTCTCGAACGCGATCAAGGAGATGAACATGTGCACAGAGATATCAGAGACATGAATGCAACACGAATACGCGAAACACTGCAAGATCTAAGCTTGAGCTCGGCTAGGGCTTTGGGTCTCGGTCTAATGTGCAGGCATGGGGAGATGGGTGCGATGGATGTGGACGAGGTGATGGCCGAAGTGGGTTCGACTGGAAAAGGGTCTGCCCAGGTTATGCTCGGTCCAGGTTAGGGTTAGGAGATCTCAGGTTGACTTCAACCGATAGTTGAACAAGAAGATGAAGTCGAAAGGAGAAGGCAATGGCGTTGGGTTTGCTTGGTTGATGTTGAAGGTTGTTGGGGTGAGTGGGTGCTGCGGCGATGCTGGCGGCTGCTCGGTGCGGGTCTTGAGTGAAGGGGGTCAAAGGTATTAGGGTTTCGGCGATGCGGGGATGTTGATCAGGGTTGCGGCGTTATGGTGGTTGGATTTGGAGTCGACGGTGAAATGGGATGGTCGGAGTTGAAGAAGTCAGGGCTAAGGAGGAGAAGAAGAAATAGAAGAAGCTGCTACTGTTGGAGGGTTGGTGGCGATGGTGGTGATGCGCGTGGGGTTCGCCGGTGAAGTTGATGGTGGGCTCTTGGTGGTGAGGTGATGGAGATGGAAGCGGCGACTGTGAGGGGAGAGCGAGCGAGAGAGATGCGAATGGGAGAAATAGAGAGAGAGAAAGCATTTTTAATAAAATAAATAGAAGTTTATATATTATATAGGATATGTTTATTATATATTTTATATAGTGTATGTATTATACATGTAAATTTTAATATTTAACTAACAATATAATAAAAGATACTACAAATCTCCGATCCGTCTCACCAAATCTCACCGAAAAATATATATATTGAAAGTAATATATACACAAGTAGCCCATTAAACAATAATCTAAATGTTAAAATGATATATTCTAATATAATATATATTGGGTATCTTCGATGTTTCAGATTTAAGCGTAATAGATAAAAACCAATATAATACCATGAGATATTCAAATAGCATGCTAACAATTTATATATGAAAATATACCTAACATATGGCTACTAGAAAATATATACATATAATTTAAATATTGTATATTTGTTATTTAAGATTCATATAGATTTAGTTTACGGATAGATATTAATAAAATATAATCTAGCACCATAACGGGTTTCACACATGTGGATCAGATCGAATAACCATATCTAATATTCAAACCAATCACAACCCAAATAATAATAGTTAGAAGAAATTCAAGATACTAATTAATTGTAGGGTTCCTAGGCATGCTAATGAAGTCTCACAAGGTATCAACCATGCCAATTTCAAATTTTACGGTGCCGAGAAACCCTAGACTAGATCGTTGACTAGAAATTTAGGCGAAACTGTAAACTAGTTAACATCTTAACTAAAGGAGAGAGGCTAAAACCTTTGTAGATCCGGTTCTCCACTTCCTTAGCTCCACGTAGGCGTCCTCTCGCTGTCCATCTCGAATCCCGGACTCAATCGTCGGCTTGATCAGAGAAATGGGCGGACTAGGTCGTCGGCTTCGTGCCGAAGATGATCTACGTCGAGGCATCACAAGTTCAAGCTCCGACTTCACAAATTTGTGAAACTTGTGAAGAAAACACCCAAAACAACTTGGCAAGAGGTAGAGGATGAAGAAATAGGAGGTGGGTTCACTTTAGAATTGGATTTCTCACTTTAGAACTCAAGTTGCCATTGATGGCATCAAGCTTTCTTTCTTGAAGAAGAAGAAAGAATATGATAAGTGTTAGGAAATGAAAAAGAAAAATGAATACTTATCATAATCTTAACCATAGTTAAGTGTAGAGAATGAACTAGGGTTAGTTCAAATGGTTAGGGTTAAGCATGAGACAAGAATGGTGACTAAGTCAAAGCTTCATGAAGCTTCAATAAGAAACAAAGAAAGCCACCATTCTCATCTTTATCTTTTCCAAATAAATAAACAAATAAATAAATGAAAAAGCAAAACCCTAATCATCTCTTAACCATGGTTTAATCCTTTACACTTAACCACATGATCAAGTATCATCAAACATGATACAAATATGTGCACAAAAGTATATCACATATACTTCTTGCACATCAAGTGAGAAAATCCATTTAAAGTGAACCAATACTAGTTAATGCAAAGTAATATATCAAATATATAATTATACATTAAATCATTAAATCAACATTTGATTTAACGATCCGGTCATATCGCATATAACCGACTAGTATCCTATGTATCGGCTTATCGAATCAATCCTTGATTCGATATCTAGGTTATATCGAATATAACCAATCGATACATCCATCGCGAGAATGGAATACGGTATCACATACACGCATCATTCTCGGTCCTGCACATATCTCATATGCACTCCTATTTCGTTTCGCTTGAGCCAGGAAACCTCTGTGTAGGACTCTAAAGACTCGTCAATACGCCGGTAGCAGATGATGATCATATCAAGCACCTACAAGCCGCAAGCGGTCTGCTAAACGTAACGGCCATCCGGGTATTGAGCGATCAGAAGATCGACGAGCTAGCCCGCTCACACTCCTGTGAATCCAACCAGTAACACTTACCGTACAGTCCGGTCTGTTCGTCTGATATGTCGCATATCAAGTCTAGGGGTGGTATACGTCAGACCCCAATAACCGATAAGTCGTGCCGATGTGAGGCTCATAACGGGTCGAGAAACTACTGGTAACACTTACCAGCAAATCTCTGATCAGCCCTGGCCAGGGACTTCCCTGTTACGGCCAATCGAGCACAGCGCAACATCAACCCCAATACCGGGAGAGACGAAACCCCTCCTATCGCTCATTGCCTCCATGTGACTCGGGACTGTACCCAAAGACCACCGTTTTGCACGCCCTCATGGACGTGGTAAGGTGGAGATCAAAGCACAGTGGGAATCACACAAGACTCTATGACGATCTCGGGTCTACAGACTAACCTGTACAAGTGTCACCTGAGAACTGCCATCTGACGTGAGGTATAATACCATCTGGGAGTTCTCGGCGAGTCCGTCCAGTGTACCCAGTCTCCACTGAGCACCCGTATACCATCTCTGATGTCATAACACCAATGGATATGGGATCATCCATCGCCTATCTCATGGGTCGAGAAGCGTATACGCTAGTCTACACTGGTATATCGATGCCCTGTCTCGATACACCCACGACTAGGGACCTTGAAGGATGTACTTATAGACTACCATGTCCCCACTAGTATGATCTGCATCATAGTCCAGGTAGTCAAGTACACATCCTAAGGGCTTTATCAACATGTAACTATAAGACAGTTTAAAGAGACAAGTGTACATGTTAAGATAAAGAGTAACCAGATAGCATACTATCATATCGAGCAAGAAAGTCATCTCTATATATGTCCAAGCATCCAATATAATATACATCATCTGTACAATACTGGCATCTAGGGCATACATACAACTAACAATCTCCCACTTGCACTAGGGCCAGCTGCTGTAGTATCGCATACCGAGCATACCGAAGAGTCTCTCAAACTGTATCTGGGGAATGGCCTTCGTGAGTGGATCCGCCGTGTTGTTCTTCGTGTCAACCCTCCTGACCTCGATCTCCCGGCGATCAACTATCTCCCGGATCAGGTGATACCGCCTCAGAATATGCCTGGATCGCTGATGGGACCTGGGTTCCTTGGCCAAAGCCACCGCTCCATTGTTATCACAATACAAAGGTATTGGATGCTCAATGGATGGAACCACTCCAAGTTCAGTAATGAACTTCTTGATCCAGACAGCCTCTTTGGCAGCATCGTTGGCAGCGATGTATTCAGCCTCCATCGTCGAGTCTGCCACGGTTTCCTGCTTGGAACTCTTCCAGCTAACCGCCCCTCCGTAAAGGGTAAAGACAAATCCCGACTGCGACTTAGAGTCGTCTTTATCACTCTGGAAGCTCGAATCGGTAAAGGACTCCACTTGGAGTTCTCCGTTACCATACACCAAGAGCATCTCTTTAGTCCTTCGCAAGTACTTGAGAATGCTCTTCACAGCTGTTCAGTGACTCTCTCCAGGATCAGCTTGATACCTGCTCACTATACTTAGTGAGTATGCAACATCGGGTCTGGTACATAGCATCGCATACATGATAGAGCTTACAGCTGAAGCATAGGGTATCCCTTGCATGCGAGCTCTCTCCAAATCAGTCTTGGGAGACATCTCTTTGGAGAGAGTGACTCCAGAGATCGTGGGCAAGTTCCCATGCTTGGATTCTTCCATACTAAACCTCTTTAGTATGGTGTCAATGTACCTGGATTGGGACAATCCCAATATCCGTTTGGATCTATCTCTATAGATCCTAATTCCCAATATGCAGGAGGCATCACCTAGATCTTTCATTGAGAATCTTTGTGATAAGAAGAGCTTAACCGATTGCAGCATAGGAATATCATTTCCTATCAAGAGTATGTCGTCCATGTACAATACGAGGAAGACAACCTTACTCTCTGCCACCTTCTTGTAAATACAAGGTTCATCTGGGTTTTTGACGAAATCAAACTCTTTGATAACGACGTCAAAGCAGATGTTCCAACTCCGCGATGCTTGCTTTAATCCATAAATGGATTTAAGCAGCTTGCACACCTTCCCGCTGCTCCCACTGTCTACGAAGCCCTCTGGCTGAGTCATGTACACGCACTCTTCTAAATCACCATTTAGAAAGGCGGTCTTAACATCCATTTGCCAGATTTCGTAATCATGATACGCAGCGATGGCAAGCATGATCCGGATGGATTTAAGCATAGCCACTGGAGAAAAGGTTTCGTCATAGTCCACACCTGGTCTTTGACGAAAACCCTTTGCAACAAGTCTAGCTTTGAAAGTCTCCACTTTCCCATCTACACCAAGTTTCTTCTTGAAGATCCACTTGCTCCCGATGGGTTTTACCCCTTCAGGAGCAACATCCAAAGTCCATACTTTGTTGGTGTACATGGATTCCATCTCGGACCGCATAGCATCCAGCCATTTCACTGAGTCCCTACTCGTGATGGCCTGCTCGAAGTAGTTGGGTCATCATCCTCCATGATGCAATCCTCGCTCCCACCATCCATGAGAAAACCATAGTATCTCTTAGGTTGGCGAGGAACCCTACTAGATCGGCGGAGAGGCTGAGGTTCATTGGGAGCTACTGAATCTTCTGGTTCCACCAAATCTTCAGTTACGGTTTGTGTATCTGGAACTTCTTCCAGCTCTACCACTTTGCCACTAATTTCTTTTTCAAGGAATTCCTTTTCTAAAAAGGTGGCATGTTGAGCAACAAACACTTTTTGTTCCTCACTCTGGTAGAAAAAATACCCATAGGAGTTCTTTGGATATCCCACAAACTTGCAAAGAACTGACCGTGCCTCGAGCTTGTCCGGATTTTATCTTTTGACATAGGCTGGACAACCCCATATCTTAACTCGTTTAAGATACGGCCTCTTCCCACTCCATATCTCATATGGTGTGGTAGGTACAGATTTAGATGGAACTTGATTCAATAGGTATGCTGCTGTCTCCAGTGCATATCCCCAGAAGGAAATAGGTAACTCAGCTGTGCTCATCATAGAGCGCACCATATCTAATAGGGTGCGGTTCCTCCGTTCTGATACACCGTTGTGCTGTGGTGTATATGGAGGAGTCAGCTGAGAGAGAATCCCATTCTCTTTTAGGAAGTCCAGGAATTCATTGCTCAAGTATTCACCTCCTCGATCAGATCGTAGGATTTTAATACTTTTTCCGGTTTGGTTCTCAACTTCTTGTTTATATTCTCTAAATTTCTCAAAAGCTTCTGATTTGTGTTTCATCAGGAACACATATCCGAATCTAGAGAGATCGTCAGTGAATGTAATGAAGTATGAAGAACCATCCCTGGCATGTGTAGACATAGGACCGCATACATCACTATGTATCAGTCTTAAGAGTTCGGTAACTCTTTCTCCGTATCCCGTAAACGGTGTTTTAGTCATCTTGCCTTTGAGACATGACTGGCAAGTGTCATAAAATGAAAATTCGAATGGTTTCAAATATCCATCCTTATGCAACTTAGCCAGTCGTGTCGCATTGATGTGACCCAGTCTACAATGCCACAAGAAGGATTCGTTCAGTTCAGAACTCTTCCTCTTGTGTATGTTTGTTATACTTAGAACTGTGGATTGATTTAGAACATAAATGCCATTGCACAACGTGCCTGATCCAACCAACTTTTGGTTACGGAAAATGTTCATAACATTATCCTGTAATACAAAATTATATCCCTCTTTACTTAATAAAGAAACTGATATAATGTTGCATATTAGGTTCGGCATGTAATAGCATTCGTTCAGAACCAATGTATTACCTGTTGGTAATGCAAGGTGATATTCCCCGACAGTCTTAGCTGCAACTATTGCACCATTTCCAACTCTAATGTCTTTATCTCCTTCTCCAAGTTCTCTACCTTTCCTAAGCCCATGTAACTGATTACATATATGGGATCCCGACCCGGTATCTAATACCCAGGACGTAGAGCAAATGGAGAAACGGTTCTCTGTAACGAACACACCCGAAGAAAATGCATCATCATATACTTTCTTCATTCGGGTGGCATGGGAATCCTGGTATTCCCCTATATCCTGTTCAGTTCTATAACTCTTATAGGAAAGAACGGAACCAACGTTCCCCAGCACAGTATAACATGCGGATTCGGTCAATACATCCATATTATTATCTTTATTAGGGCATGACATGGTCGCTACCTGGAGAGAGAGAGAAGAAAACACTTTAGCGTATGCTCGTGCAAGATCAGATTGGTTATTATCTTATCTAATCAGGATGGCTCCCACTGGTTTTTATCAAATCTTCCTTCAAACCCTAAAAGGAAAGACTAGCCGGGATTAATTACACACTACAAGTTCGCCAATCTTTCAGTCAGGCCAGTGTCGGTACTTTGAGGGAGGTCCCCCGTGCTTTCGCACGAACCTAATTAATGTAAACCTCGTTTTCCCAGAGGCGTAACCCCGTTGACACCTTTCTAGACACCTACTTGATCGGCTAATTGTAATGTGTAAAACTCTCCCAGGAGTAACTCTTACTCGCAGTGGGTATCGGGATCCAACTATCTTATAGAAGGTATGCAATCTCATTGCAAATTTCAACACTTGAAATTCCCGATAATATTTTGCCCCAAACGATCTATGACCTTGACAAGGTCAACAAACCATAGACCGTAAGTCAAGTTCAACCCGTCATTTCTTGATTGAATTAAACCCACCCGTACGACCCTTGACAAGGTCAACAAGGCCGTACGACTACCCTAACTCAATCTGCATCATATGCATAAGCAGATAAATACTGGTTAGCTACCGCACACTGCGCCTTGACAAGGTCAACAAACGCAGCACGAATACTAAACATGACTTATCTGAAATGACGAAGGGCTACGACAGGTTTTTCTGAAACCTATTGCGTAATGAACTTGATATCGTTGTAGAATCAAATGAAGTTTTGAAATGGAGTGATTTTGAGGCTTTTCTAGTTTTGCTAAAGGGGTCACTCCCGGTGAAGGGATCGTCGGCCCTTTCCTCGTCGAATGAGGTGCGGGATACATCATATATATCACTGTGCAAAGCAAAACTCAAAAACAATCAAAAACAAACCGAGTATGTAGCATCTGCCAGTTATTGCTAAAGGAGTCACTCCCTGTGAAGGGATCTCGGTCCTTTCCTCATCGAATAAGGTGCAGGGTATATCATATATACCGCTATGCAAAGCAAGAACTGTAGCTACCTGTTTTATTTAAAATTTGATTCTACAACATCATTTGGTTTCTTTTCTTTCATTAATCACATTAATGAAGTCCCATCATTTAAATACCTAAACATCACAGATAAATACGACGTACACTTATGCCATCCGCATTCGCCTCGATGTCCCCTCTGTTCCCCTCCGAACGGCGGCCTGCGACGTTAGGACGTCACGTGCCTGAGGTTCGGGGCAGATGCTATTTGGTTTTATCCATCTATCTCTCCGAAGATGCCAAGTTGATTTATGGCACCATGGGTCGGAGGTTTAGACGGATGCGGCCGATGTAGCAGACTTCGTCAGATTCCCCCTCAGGGTGAGGGGTTTTTGATTGTGGGGACGCTCTTCCCTGCAGGCGCAAGCCCCTGTAGTTAATTACGCTACCGCATCGCGGTAACAACTTTCTCCTTCTCCAAAGTTTCACTTCGTGTCGTGTGTGTTTGTTTTGTTTGTGGTTGCCCGTGGATTGTATACGGAGACTGAGTAATGCCGTCGCCCGTAGGACGTGGATTAGTCCAAATCCGTATTTACTTAGATTTGGGTTTGGTGTTTTTTGGTTTAAGGATACATTAGTCGCGTTGCGGCTAAGATCAACTTAAACGTTCGTCAAGGATACGTTAGTCCTGTTTTGGACTAAGATCAACCTGACGTGGTGATTCATTTAATTTATGGCCATCGGGACTCATCACCTCTCTAACATCGTTGAAGGATTACAACGATAGGTGTCAGAGGAGCTCAAAGATGTACCCTTGAACCAAAGCTGATTGAGGGTTTTATAGTCCATTTAAGTGTTTAAGGATACGTTAGCCGTGTTTGGGGCTAAGATCAACTTAAACTGGATCGTTTAGATCCGGCAAAAGAGCAATTGGCTCTATTGTTCCAGTTTAGGGACGTAGTGGTCCATTATTAGTTTAGGGGCGTCTCGGTCAGATACCAATTTAAGGACGTAGTGGTCCATTATTAGTTTAGGGACGTTTCGGTCCGATGCCAGTTTAGGGACGTAGTGGTCCATTATTAGTTTAGGGACGTCTCGGTCCGATACCAATTTAAGGACGTAGTGGTCCATCATTAGTTTAAGGACGTCTCGGTCCGATATTAGTTTAAGGACGTCTCGGTCCAATATTAGTTTAGGGACATCTCGGTCCACGAGTTTAAGGACCCCGCAGTCCATATCGATGTGTGGTCGTTGGGACCCGTCACCTCTTTGACGTCGTTGAGGAATTATAACGACGGATGTCAAAGGAGTTCGGAGATGTACCCTCGAACCGGATGTAGATTGATTTAGGAGAGCCATTTTGCTCAGTCAATTTAATTTAAGGACTTATGGCCACGATTGGGCTAAGTCCATTTCAACATGGCATTTTTTTATTTAGGCTCTACCCACAGAAGACATAGGATATCAGTTTATTTTAGGCCCTGCCCATTTGCGAAGTATCTACTTCGTTTGGGCTTTGCCCCCTTTTTTTAAAATGCATAGCATTCTGAATATTTTTGTTTGGGCTCTGCCCATTTATAAATGATGCAAAGCATCTGTTCTTGTTTGGGCTCTGCCCCTTAAAATAATGCATTTGCGCTTTGTTGAGCCTGTTAGGCCTTCTTTTAATTGGGCTTGGCCCTTTTTTAATGCATCTGCGTTTGCGCTAAGTAATGAGCGCAAGTCCATATGGTGAAGACACGTGTCGTGCTTTGATGAGCGCAAGCGCACCAGCGTAGTGCAATGCGCTGTTGCGCTGCTGACACGTGGCGCGCTCTCAGCGAGTTGCGCCAATTCCAGAGAGCAAAGCTCTATCTCAAGGGCGCTTAGCACAAGTGGTTTTATGGCCGACACGTGGCGCTCTCTCAAGAGCGCAGCGGCGCAACTTGGAAGTGCAAAGCACTAAGAATCTTTTTAGATTCCAGAAAGGAAGTGCAAAGCACTGTTTAAGTTCTTGATCTAGATCAGATCAAAGAAAAATAAATTTCTTCTTTATTCGAAGAACCAGAGGTTCACAAAAGTGCAAAGCACTATTCTTCTTCTTTTTTTTTTCGTTTTTAAAGAACCGAAGGTTCACAAGAAGTGCAAAGCACTGTTTTCTTTTTTATATAAAGATCATTGATCTTATATTTTTTTTTTAGACTAATGGTCTATTAGAAAGAATTTCTTCTAATCCATGAAGGTTCTTTACCTTTTTTTTTTGTTGAAATCTTCAGAGCTCTCTCTCTGTTTAAAGTTCTTGAGTTCTCCAGAAAAAAAATGTTCCTCCCTTTGAATTGAGGCTTAAGGTCCTTTTTATAGTGCTCACAAATTAGTTAAATTTGTTAAAGAGATCATCCTCTGAGTGATTTGGGGAATTTTCCCCACCGTTGGATCTTTGATCCAAGGGCTTCTGCTTTGCAGAAGAAAATCTTCTTGTTTCAACAAGAACAGAAAAGATTTCTTAAAAATCTTAATTTAATTTGGCGCAGATGCCCCAGCGCGTGACGCGTGTCACGTAGCGCAAAGCGCAGCGCAACTGCGCTAGCGCATCTGCGCTGACACGTGTCGCGCAGCGCAGAGCGCAGCGCAACTGAAGCGTTGCTTCAGGCAAATAGAGCTCTGCTCTGATTGGGCGCGTCTTCTTGGGCGCAGCGCTGATACATCTGCGCCTGACACGTGGCGCGTTGCGCTCAGCGCAAAAGATCTGAAGCGTTGCTTCATTTATTAAATTTTTTGAGAATCAGAAGCGCTGCTTCATCTCCTCTTTTCAAGTCAAACTTGTATTCCCAAAATTCTGATTTCCCGGGCCTTGGCAACGATTTCATCGTGCACAGAATTTTCTGTGCTTGGGTCTATATATATAACTCAAGGCTGAGCCTTTTCTTCTCTCATTTTCAGAGAACTTCTTCGATCATGGCTTGCAACCGCCCTCATGCCTGCCGACAACCATGGGAGGTGCCGATCCGGGACATCGTTCCTCGTTTTGCTGCACGTCTGGTGGACCCTTCTCTCTCGGACGAGCAATGCGACGCTGCAATGCACGAGCTTTTGACTCGTGTGGGGTCTCCTCTCCCTCCGAATTCCATTTGGCTTCGGATGATCCTTGCCTCGGCGCTTGCCGACATTCCCCCTCCTCCAGCAGAGATGTCCTCAGCAATGCTGGATGCCGTCGAAGATAAGATTGAGTGCTTTCTCGAAGCGCACTTGATCACCAAACCTTTGAGGGACTGCTCTTTCCACTTGCTGAGCCAGATACGGGCTCGTCGAGTCGTTATCGCCACTCTCTCCCAGGAATGCGGCGTCGACCGTTGGATGGCTACTCCTCGGGAAGATCGCCGCTTCGACGCGATGGAGAAGGCGGAGAGGGAGCTGAATAATTTTCTTTTTGTTTTTGTGAACCCTTGTCTTTCTGATCCCGTATTCGGTGATCTTTTTTAAATTTAATAATAAATAAATGTTTTGATTAAGTATTCTATTATCTGTTAAGTGTTCCTTTATTTGAACTCTTTGTTGTGCTTGTGCATCGTATTTTAATTTGTTGTTATCAAGTGCATGTAATTTTGCATGGCTAAATTGCCTTTGGCACTTAGCCCCTTTTTCTGCGTTAGCGCATCTGCGCTGACACGTGTTGCGCAGCGTAACTGTGTTGCCACGCAGCGCAGAGCGCAGCGCGGCGCTTTCTTTAACAGAGCTTTGCTCTAATTGGGCGCGCTGCGCTAATGTATCTGCGCTGGACACATGGCGCAGAGCGCTAGGGCAAAGGATCTGAAGCGTTGCTTCCTTTAAACAGAGCTTTGCTCTGAGTGGGTGCGCTGCGCTAATGTATCTGCGCTGGACACGTGGCGCAGAGCGCGCAGCGCAAAGGATCTGAAGCGTTGCTTCCTTTAAACAGAGCTTTGCTCTGAGTGGGTGCGCTGCGCTAATGTATCTGCGCTGGACACGTGGCGCAGAGCGCGCAGCGCAAAGGATCTGAAGCGTTGCTTCCTTTAAACAGAGCTTTGCTCTGAGTGGGTGCGCTGCGCTAATGTATCTGCGCTGGACACGTGGCGCAGAGCGCACAGCGCAAAGGATCTGAAGCGTTGCTTCAAAAATTTAAATTTTGAATTCAAACAGAGCTTTGCTCTGATTGGGCGAAACAAATGCCCCCCCGCCGTTGCGCTCACGTGGCGCACACGTGAGTGCAACGGTGGCAACCCATCCTGACCGTTGGATTGAGGGGGAATTCCAAGAGGCGCAAGCGCCTTATAAATAGGGCCTTTTAACCCTTAGAAAATCTCACCATTTCTCTTGGATTTAGATTTTCAGAGCTCTGCTCTTTGCTTAAGAATTTCAGAGCTTTGCTCTTGTTTTCAAAACTCTAGAGCTTTGCTCTTATTCCCCAAAGTTTAGAAAACTTTAGGTAATAATTAATTTTAGAATTAAGTTAAGTTAATTTAAATTAATTTTAACCAATAGAGCTCTGCTCTCATGGATCTTTTGATCTGAAGAAATTCCCTTTAGGGTTTCATTAACAGAGCTTTGCTCTCACAAATTCATAGATCTACAGAGATCTTATTCATGGGTTCTAACCCATGAACAGAGCTTTGCTCTTTGAATCGAATGTAGATCTTTTAGATCTGAAACAAATGAAGAATTTTTCTATAAGCTTTCATGGATCTTCTTTTTTTTTATTTCAGAAATTTTAATTTTAAATTTCTTTTCAAAGACTTTCTTTTTGATGGAATATTATAGAGCTAAGCTCTTTCTTAAGGAATTTTAATTCTTTTGAGACCAGATTTTGACAAGTGTCACTCTGTGACAGAGCTTTGCTCTGAAAGAGGAGATTCTCTCCTTGTCTCTAGGGATTCTTTCCCCCCTTTTTATTATGGAATGTTCCCCCTAAGGGCCAACTAGACAATCTCATCCAATGATGAGTTTGTCTCCTTAATTGACGTATTGTCATTTAGATTTTGTGGGTCCCTCTTTGGTCCCCTACTCACTGCACTGGGGTGCGGTGTAATTAATTAATTTTGATTTTAATTTAATTAATGCATTTTCTTTTTCTTTTTCTTTTTTTTATGTGAAACGTTGGGATTACAACACTGACGGCTACATTGCTCTTTTTGCAGCAATCATGTCTGAAGATACTTCATTCCCGTTTGTCCGCTCGGAGGAAGGATTCCCAGAGGCGCCTTTGGACCGTGAGGTCCTGACTATGATCAAGGCATACGACCCTGAGCATAAGAGTCTCCACCTTTGGGGGTCGTGGTACAATCAGATCATTATGGGCCGACGGAGCTTTACATGCGCGGTGCCGTCGGAACCCATAACGGCAATTCATTATGCTACCCCCCCTCGGTGCAGTATGCCGTGGAGCTGGCAGACTGGACATCAAAAGGCTTTCTACATCCCGCTATAGATGCGATACCGGTTCAGCGTCCTATGGTTTTGGACATCCTAGGACGTCGTATCTGTCAAGGTGAAGCGCGGCCTTGGGGGCAATCGTATAACCTTGGTCTGATTCCCCGCCACCCGATTGGCTATCTGCCGTGGGCCCGGTATATCCTGTCGACGAAGAAGTCGCAGTTGATAAGACTAGGATTGTACACCGCAGTCTACGTCTCTCTCTTCCAATATCCTACGCTCCCCACCTGGTGGCTCAAGGCCTTCTTGGAGCAATGGAATATTCCCACCCACACTTTCCTTGCCATGGATCGGGAAGTGTCAATTTCTCTGGAGGAATTTGCGGAGGTATCCGGCTTACCGGTGATGGGGGAACATTATGAGGAGCTGCTCCCAACAGACGTGTACGTTTTCGGAGCTAGGCCAATGGTAAGGGGGGTCACTCCGGATACTGCTGTTCAACACCAGTTCCCAAGCTTAATTAACGTGTTGAACATATATGAGTCTCTCTTTGTTGAACATGGGAGTCGAGGAGTTAACTTTGAGGATTTCATTGCTCGGTTCCTTCATCCCAACGCCCTCTCTGCGGCTACTGCCAAGTCTGCCACCCTTGAGGATCCTTTCGGTTTAGGTTTGGATAACCTGCCGGCGAGCGAAATAAGTCAAAAGGATTTTTTTCTTCCTAACTTTCCAACCGTGCCTCTTGCAGAAGTAGCGGCCCCTGGGATGGATGAGGAGACCTTTTTCTTGGGGTTTCTCGGGTTATGGTTGAGTTGGTTCGCTATTCCGATGCACTCTCATCGAATGCGACCCTCTGTCTTTTATCCAGCACATCGGATGGTCATCGGGGTGAAGGTAGCTGTTGGGATCGCCGGCCTGGCACACTTATACCACGGTCTCAGTCGAGCGGCGGATGCCAGTGAGCCCGGGGTTTTGCATGTGGTCTTCCCGATGCATTACTTCGCGTCGTGGCTCGAGTTACACACAGCGGGTGTCTTCGGGATGCATAAGAGGCCCTCGTTCTTTGACAAGAGCGGTTTTCCTCGCATTATACAACTGATCGGTGCATCAATTGTAAACCCCTCACAACGGAACGCTAGGGGCTTGCTCCTTCGCCCCCATACCGTCGAAGCCGGGATGTCCTTTGTCGATAAGGTGTTGACCGTTGGAAAGGTGTCTACCACCGTGACGCGGCCATTACAGGATATCTTTAAGGACGGAGCTTCTGTTTTAACGGCCCGGGAGACCCTCCACCTATATTCCATTAGACCGGGCTTTTTAGTTTTTAGGCAGAATGATGTGGCAATTTTTATGAGGTATAACCCACATCGTTTTGCTCAACAACTGGGCTACGATCAAGGGGTCCCCTTGGAAGCCTTTTTGGTGGAACCAGCTGCCACTGAAGAGGGGATGGAGAACGCCTTGCACCATTTCATGCGCGTGAATACGACCTCTCGTTTTTTTATTAATGCGCCGACTTACGCTCCGAGACTCCTCAATGTGTACAAAGACTGGTACAATCATGCGACAGGGGCAGTCATAAAGGAGGAAAGGCGACTGTTGGTCGATCGTAAGGGTGCACCTCCAGGTACCGATCGCAACGCTCCCTTGGTTCCTAGGACCCCAGTAATCGCTCCCTTAAAAGATGCCGGGGGCAGACCATCACGCGCGCAAAGTCCTCCACGTGAACTATCACTTCCTGATATCGCGGAAGTACCTCCCGCACCCTGTGCTCAGGTGGAAGCAGTGGTTGTACCCTCACCGGAGTCTGGCGTGGGTGCGGACATCGGGACTCGTCGTCCCAGAGCAGCTGCTAAACGGAAGTCGATCCCTCGCGGGCCCAGGGTCGGAGGGCAAAAGAAAAAGAAGTCGCTCTTTGCAGCGGACGTTGCGTTCGGCCAGGAACCCCACGCTCCTTATTCCGAGGGTCTGCTCGAATATGGGACTAACGCGGGATTAGTGATGCCGCCGCCGGACGACACAGACTTGGAAGCTGCTCTCAGAGCTTCAGCATGGCTGGTGAAGCGTGATGCGTGGCTGGCTAAGCTTGCGCAATCAGGTAACTAGTAGTCACTTTTTCTTTATTGCAACGTATTTTCTTCGTCATTTCATTATATATATATTTATTTTTTTTAACTAACGCTTTTTCTTTCTTTTCTTTCAACAGGCATTACCGATGAAGAAGCCATTGTCGCTTCTCTGAAGACTTTCCAGGAGGAGGAACGTCTCAGAGAATCTATGGGTCTGAGTAAGTTTCGATTCATCGAATTTTTTATTTTCCTTGCGTTATGGTCGATCTAACCTTTCCATCTTAATCGCAGGGGCTTCAATGCCGCTCCCTCCTAGTGACGTAGATGTTCTACCAGCGGCCGATGTTCCTGTTTCCTCTGGGACACCGCAGGAGGCTCATCTCGGAGAACCGATGAGAGATGCCTTAAAGGCTTTGGAGGCATCCCTGAATGAAGATGATGATGCTTTAAAGGAGGCATCACGGAGGTCCCTCATGACCGCTCGGGAGGAGAGGAAACGGTTGAGGCGTGAGGCGAAGGCGCGTAGGGCTGCCTTGGCTATGGGAGCGGGCCCTAGCACCGTTCCTCGAGCTGATACTCCCTCTGAAGAGGCCCCTGTCGCCCTGTCCACTGCCCGCAGAGGGGTGGCACGTGCAGCTCGGAGCGCGAACGGTAAATCCGCCTCAGGTAATGTTTCTCTTGGAGTTTTTGTTATAAGTATCTTAATGTCGTTTGTCCTTACATCTCTCATCTTGCAGGACCAAGTCCGATCGAAGGGGAGGCGGAAACCGTCAATCTCGAAGGAACAGAGGGGGCAGTACCTGCCGAACTCGAGCCGACGGTGGGCAACGTCGTTGTGGCTTTGGAGCTTGGGGTAGAGGTTGAGGGGCCTGCAGCCGATAAGGTCACGGATGCAGAACCCGAAGTGGTGGCAGATGACGTGATCATTATAACTGAGCCCAAAGTGGCGGTGAATGAGGCGCTCGAGACCGTTGATCTCCCGGCGATGGTGGACGATACCACCGCCACTATTGAGCCTGATATGGTAGTGGGCGAGGTGGCCACGATTCCTGAAGACGAGCCAACCGCTCCTTCTCTGGAATCTGGCAATACTCCAGTCATAGCTCTTCCCGTCTACGGTCCTCCGCCGTCTCCCGGGCTTGCGAGCACGACGACGGTCCCTATTGAATCGGGCGATGAGGCCACAGGCGGTGGTCTCATGTCGATAGAGGAGGGAGTCGTCTCTGTTTCCGCCGGGAGCTCCTCAGGTACACCTTAAGTTGTTGTTTTTTATTTGCTCTACAACCTTTTCTAACAAGTTCATTTTTCGTAATGCAGGTACAGCTAGTGTTGATGCCCCACTACTTGAGGGAGCTCCTTCCACGACTGCCTTGGCGATGGTTACCCCTCAGCCTTCTCTTACACCGTCAAAGATGTTGGAAGGTATGGGCTTATAACTTATTAATCCTATTTTTGAGATATACAGTTTATGTACTGAAGTCACACTGTTGTATCTTTCAGGAGTGCTTTTTGATCATCTTTATCAAGTGTTGCTCCCACACTTCTCCTTCCCATCTGAATTCGCCTCCCCGTCTGGTGGCACTGGTGAGTACTTGTTCCCGATTGGTAGCTTTGTCTTTTTAGCGGTAGAATTATTTCCAACTCTCTCTTGTTGTGACTGCAGCGTTGCAAATCGAAGGGGGAGCAGGAAGATCGGCTGTGCCACCAGCCCTTCCGGACTTGCCACCTGTCTCCACTGGTATAGTAAACCATCTTATCAATGACTTCCTTCATATCTATTGAATCATCATCTAATCGCGTTTCGTCTTTTTCCAGCCGTCGTTCCAGTCTCGGTGCCTTTCGAGTCTCGCATTACAATACCGGGCGGCCCTTCCCAGCGGCGTCCGTCCTCAAAAGGTGCCGCGAATAGTTTGCGCATGTTGAGCGACAACATTGAGGAACTCGACATCGAAGCTCCTGTATCTGCTGAGGACTTCGCCACGACGGTTAACCCAATGTTGGCGATATTTGCCACTTTCCATGACGAGGGTATTGTTGCCTCCTGGGTTAACTATTGTCGGGAGGTCGAGGCTCGCCTTCATCAGCTAGAGTCAATGCGCCCGTCCCCCGAGACTTTGGCCTTGAGCACTCAACGGGAAGCATGGCTCGAGCAAAGCGCTTCTCATTTCCGTCATCTGGAACAAGAAGTGGTTTTGAGACTGAAGGAGTGCCAAGATTCTTCGAGCAGAACTGCTCGCTTGCGTGCCGAAGTTGAGGCGAACGCTGCTGAGGTAAAGACCGTGTTCGAGGGTCTTCTGGAGCGCATGTCGAATGGGCTGAGACTAAAGCGGGCACTTGATGTCGCCGAGCATGACACTCCAGGCCGTGAAGCTGCTTATCAAGCCGTTAGGGATCAGCTTGCCTCCGTCGCACAGCAACGGGCCCAGGTGGAGGCGGAGCTGGCAATCGCATCCAATCGGGAAAAGGCATGGAAGGAGGTGTACGAACAACTGATAGAGCTATTTAAGACGCTTCCTTCCCAATAGCTGCCTTTGTATCAATGTATTTGTAAAAATTTTCTTTTCTGAGTAACGTGTACCCTCTCTTCGCTCTTTTGTATGATTCACCATGTATTTGATTGAGGTCAATGAATAAAGATACACACTTTCTTTTGCAATATCTTGTATGTTCTTTTGTTTTCTGCCTTTACACCATGATGTTGTCGATGAACTTGATTGGCATACAACTTAATTTCTCCAAGAGGCAACGATGGCTTAGGCCGCAGGTTCAGATCTGCCGCCTAAGACTTTTCAATTCTATGAGCCGTGAGGGTCTCATAAAGATTTTTCTCCCTACGGATCGAGAGGATCTCATAGGTGGATTTTCTCCTTAGGAATCGTGAGGATTCCTAAGTGTGGTTTTCTCTTATAAGTCGTAAGGATCCTATAAGAGCATTTCTCCCTCTTACGAGTCGAGAGGACTCGTAAGCGGTTGTTTCCCTCTTTGTCGAGAATCGACTTCAGAGAGTGAGATCCGTGAATAGTATGCAAGAGACCATTTAGGATTGACTTGCAGGATCCCACTGCCCTTCTTACGAGTCGAGAGGGCTCGTAAGCGGTTGTTTCCCTCTTTGTCGAAAATCGACTTCAGAGAGTGAGACCCGTGAATAGTATGCAAGAGACCATTTAGGATTAACTTGCAGGATCCCATTGTTCAGGAAGCAGGTTTTTGAATCCTTACTGCCCGAAATGTGAGTCAAAGAAGATCTCGTCACGGAGTGTTTGTATCCGCGAGTTGAGAAGTTTTGCGAGGGATTATTTGTTTCCCAAGCGCCAAGGATTATTTGTGTCCTTGGGGTTTGAAACGAGTCGATGGTTCCCACGGAGGCGCTGGTGGCTCTGCGAGTCGACGCGGATCAGAAGGCTCTCGTCAAGGAGTGTTTGTATCCGTGAGTTGAGAAGTTTTGCGAGGGATTATTTGTTTCCCAAGCGCCAAGGATTATTTGTGTCCTTGGGGTTTGAAACGAGTCGATGGTTCCCACGGAGGCGCTGATGGCTCTGCGAGTCGACGCGGATCAGAAGGCTCTCGTCAAGGAGTGTTTGTATCCGTGAGTTGAGAAGTTTTGCGAGGGATTATTTGTTTCCCAAGCACCAGGGATTATTTGTGTCCTTGGGGTTTGAAACGAGTCGATGGTTCCCACGGAGGCGCTGGTGGCTCTGCGAGTCGACGCGGATCAGAAGGCTCTCGTCAAGGAGTGTTTGTATCCGTGAGTTGAGAAGTTTTGCGAGGGATTATTTGTTTCCCAAGCACCAGGGATTATTTGTGTTCTTGGGGTTTGAAACGAGTCGATGGTTCCCACGGAGGCGCTGGTGGCTCTGCGAGTCGACGCGGATCAGAAGGCTCTCGTCAAGGAGTGTTTGTATCCGTGAGTCGAGAAATTTGCTGGCTTCTTCGGTTGAAATGAACCGTTGAGGTTTGGCTTCGTCGTTCGACGGAATCCGCTGGGGAAGTATGGTTTCTTCTTTGTTTGCGCCCTTGGATTGTATACAGGGATCGATGTGATCTTAACTGTAGGGCCAGAATTTTATCATTATTATTATTATTATTTTTTTGTTGTATTTCCGCGATGCTCTATCATTTCAGCTTTTATATCGCGAAGGTCGCGATTGCCCAAACATTTCGGCTATTTTTCGCGGTGCCCAATCATTTCGGCCATTTATTTTATTTTTACTCGCTGCTTTTCATTGCGAGTTGCCCAATCATTTCGGCTATTTTCCATGCGTACATTTTTTATACTTGCTATTTTTTATTGCAAGTTGCCCTATCATTTCGGCTATTTTGTATGCATGTGCGGTCTATTGGCTTTCTCCGTAGACCTTAGATTGGACACCGATTTCGGCATCAGCACCGCTGCAACTGAGATACTACCAGGAGCGAATCATCATTTGCCTCTGTCGTTGTCGAACAAAGGAGGCTTAGCGACCAGGGTTAAGATCTTGTCGGCTAAGGCTTTGGACTCCATGAGCCGTAAGGGTCTCGTGAAGGTATTTCTCCCTACAAGTCGTAAGGATCTTGTAGGTGTATTTTCTCCTTAGGAACCGTGAGGGTTCCTAAGTGTTTTGTTCTTCTGTAAGTCGTAAGGATCCTACAGGAGGGTTTTCTTCTCATAAATCGAGAGGACTTACAAGGGTTATGCAAACATATTCCCAGTCACGGATGGACCTTGGTTAGGGAAACGTTTATTCGCGCCCGTGGATTGTATACAAGGGTCAATATTGAACCACTTGTAGGGCAACATTGGAAGTTTGTGGGGGTTTGCTTAAGCACAGGTTTTAGGTCTCTGTGACTTAAGACTTTCAAATCCTATGAGCCGTGAGGGTTCCATAAGAGAGTTCTCCTTACGAGTCGTGAGGATCTCGCAAGCGTATTTTCTCCTTAGGAATCGTGGGGATTCCTAAGTGTGTTGTTCCCTTGTGAGTCGTAAGGATCTCACGCGGGTGGTTTCTCCTTACAGGGTCGAGAGGACTCTGTAAGGGTTCTTTAACAAAGTTGCGCCCTTTCAGGTTTTCACAAACATTCGCCGGTAGTCCTGCTGTTTTTACTCACGGAGCCCTTTCGGGTTTTCATCCGTGCCCATCTTGCTTATGGACATACCGTTTTTTTTTTATTCTTTTTATTTTCTTTTTTCTCTCTTTTTTTTTTACGAGGTCGCGCCCTTTCGGGTTTTCACGAACACTCGCCGGTAGCCCTGCTGTTTTTACTCACGGAGCCCTTTCGGGTTTTCATCCGTGCCCTTCTTGCTTATGGACATACCGTTTTTTTTTTGTTTTTTTTTGTTTTTTTTTTTTTTAGATGCAGCGGTAGTAGTTTTAAAGATGTTTCGGTCTGATATTAGTTTAAGGACATTTCGGTCCACCGTTGAGAGGGCTGGCTACTGCTTATAAAGCCTGAGCTTTAGGAAGATAGCGAGCGGACATAGTCGTCGTCATCTATCATTGACCTAAACTAAGGCTCGTTAAGCGTAGTATTTCTTTAGGAAGCGACCATTTATTGGCCTGAAAGGCCTTTCACCGTGCATGTCCATGAGTAGATAGGCTCCGCCCTGGTAGACCTTATCAATGATGTACGGTCCTTCATAGTTTGGCTCAAATTTTCCCCGCTTGGCGCGATTGGGGACCATGGGCCTTTTGACGACTAGCACGAGTTCACCTTGGTGGAATGTCCTCGGGCGGCTCAATCTTTCATATGAGCGCGTCATCTTTGCTTTATAAGCTTCCGAATTTTGCTGTGCTAGAAGCCGGATTTCATCAAGGGCGTCAAGCTCTTCAAACCGAAGGTGAGCATTTTTTTCGTCCGTCAACTCGTAATGGACTGCCACTCGTAGAGAGGGTAATTCTATCTCGAGGGGGAGTACTGCTTCCGTCCCAAATACCAACGCGTACGGCGTTGTGTTTGTGGCCGTTTTAAATGTAGTTCGATACGCCCAAAGAGCCTCTTGCAATCTTTCGTGCCAATCTCTCTTATTTCGTGACACCGTTTTCTTCATGATTTTCGTCAAGGTCTTGTTGAAGGCCTCAGCTAGACCGTTAGCTCGGGGGTTATAAACTGAGGAATATCTCCAGTCTATATTGTGCTGCTGTGCGAAGCGGCTAATCTTATGACTTCGGTAGGCTGGCCCATTGTCAGAGATGATCCTTCTTGGGGTTCCAAACCGGTATATGACATGCATTTTGAAGAAATGGAGGATGTTCTCCGTTTTTACTTCCCTCAACGGTACCGCTTCTGCCCATTTGGAGAAGTAATCAGTCGTCGCCAAGATGAAACGATGTCCTTTTGACGATGCTGGTTCGATGGGACCGACTATGTCAGTTCCCCACATTTCAAATGGCCAACTAGCCACTGTTGGATGCAGTGGATTGGGATGCTGATGGATGAAGTCTCCATGAATTTGGCATGAATGACATTGCCTCGCGTATTCTAGGCAATCCTGCATCATCGTGGGCCAGTAGTAGCCCATCCGCTTTATCTTTAACTTCATCTTAGGGCCTGCTTGGTGGGAACCGCAGAGTCCGTCGTGAACTTCTTGGACGACCCTTCTCGCTTCGTCAGGTCCTAAGCATCTCAACCACAGAGAATCGAATGACCTCTTGTACAGAGTATCATTGACGAAGGCGAAAGACAGAGCTCGTTTCGTGAGCTAATGTCTTGTGGACGCTTCTTCAGGTATTCGGTGGAACTTGAAGTAATCTATGAAGACTTCTCTCCAGTCCCCGGTATTTTCCCAATCTTTTACTTGCAGGGTTGTCTCCTCTTTCGCTCCTTTTTCTTCAGACGATTCCAGAGATATTTCTGTTGGGGCGAGCATTCGACGGCTTTGCACCACGATTCTAACGTCGTCGAGGTTCTCGTCAGCCAGTTCTTTAGCAAGTTTGGCTAGCGCGTCTGCTTTGCTGTTTTCCGCGCGCGGTATGCTTTCCAACGTGTAAGAGGGAATTTGGGTTAGCAGTTGTTGCACTTTTTCACCGTATTTTACCAATTCCGGTTTACATGTTTGGTAATCGCCGTTCACTTGACTGACGACCAGTTGGGAGTCCCCGTATATGAGGAGGCTCTCAATTCCCATATCGATGGCGATCTCGAGGCCTGCTATCAAAGCTTCATATTCAGCTTCATTATTCGTTCTCGGCTCCGTTAAGGAGAAGGCGAAGCGCATTATTCCTCCTTGGGGAGTCACAAAGATGAGTCCCACCCCCGATTTGATCGTTGGCATACTTTGTTTGTGCTTTTTCATAGAGGACGCTCCATCGAAGTAAAGCTCCCAATGGGTATCACCACTGTCGATTGCGTCAAATGCATGTCTGTCTGGCAAATCGCAGTTTAAAGGAGAGTCGGCAGGTATGGGATGCTCAGCAAGGAAGTCAGCGATGGCCTGGCCTTTTACTGCCTTGAGAGGTTGATATGTTATGGAAAATTCCATCAAGAGCAGGGCCCATTTAGCGAGTCGTCCTGTCAATATGGCTTTTGACATTAAATATTTGAGAGGGTCCACTTTTGAAATCAGACGGACCTCGTGCGCCAACGCATAGTGCTTAAGCTTTGTTATTGCGAAGATCAATGCCAAGCAGTGTTTTTCAATGGGAGAATAGTTGCTTTCTGCCCCCAGCAGCACACGACTTAAGTAGTAGAGCGCCCTCTCTTTCCCTTGATCGTTTTCTTGTGCCCATAATGCGCCTAAGGAACCTTCGAGGGCGGTTGTATAAAGAATAAGAGGTTTCCCCTTAACCGGAGCAGCCAACACCGGCGGGTTCTGTAGGTATTGCTTGATCTCATCCAGTGCGCCTTGGCATTTTTGATCCCAAACGAATGGGGTTCCCTTCTTCATCAGGTGACTATAAGGGCGGCACTTTCCTGAAAGGTTGGCTATAAATCGCCGTATGTATGCGAGTTTCCCTTGGAGAGACCGCAACTGTTTGAGAGTCCTTGGCGGAGGCATTTCCATGATCGCTTTGATCTTTGACGGATCTATTTCAATACCTCGGTGTCGAACGACGAATCCTAGGAATTTACCCGAGGAAACCCCGAACGCACATTTAAGAGGATTCATCTTCAAGTTGTATTGCCGAAGGCGTTGAAACACGATCTTCAAATGCTCGAGATGTTCCTCGTATGATTTGCTTTTAACCACAAGATCGTCGATATAGCATTCAACGATTTCATGTATGAGGTCGTCGAAGATTTTTGTCATGGCTCTCTGATAAGTAGCACCGGCGTTCTTCAAACCGAAGGGCATCACTTTATAACAAAATATCCCAAGAGGGGTCCTGAAAGCTGTGTGTTTCTGATCTTCAGGATGCATTTTTATTTGATTATACCCCGATGAGCCGTCCATGAAGGAGAAAACTTCATGAGTAGACGTGTTGTCTATCATCAGCTCGGTGACTGGTACTGGGAAATCATCTTTTGGGCAGGCTTTATTAAGATCCCGGAAATCTACGCATATACGCACCGTCCCATTTTTCTTCATCACCGGGACAATGTTGGCAATCCATTCAGGGTATTGAACTTCCTGGATGAAGCCAGAGTCTATAAGCTTTTTGACTTCGGCGTTGATGCTCATCTCAAGCTCGAGTCGCATTCTCCTCGGCACTTGTTTGACGGGCTTGATGTCCGGAGATATCGCCAATTTATGTACAGCAATTTCTGGATCTAGTCCCGGCATTTCGGAATAGTTCCACGCGAAGCAATCTTTGTGTTGTAGAAGCACATCCTTCAACGCAGTCACCCTTTCTTCAGATAACAGCTCGCTGATGAATGTTGGTCGCGGGTCATTTTCCGTCCCCAACTCAATTTTCTTGAGATTATCTGCAGTGGTGTGGATTCCATCCTCCAGTTCTTTCGGAGCTGGGGGAAATTCTGAAATTACCTCATCGCTGCTGTTCTCAAAGCACCAAGGGAAGTCGTTCATGTCCTCGGATTCTTCTTTTAATATTGTTACCACGTGGCAAGTGCGAATTTTCTGCCAATCCCAATGCGGAGTTGGTTTTTCTTTTACAGCCTCGGGTTCGTGCTTCTGTGGTGGTGCTACCCTCCAGTTGTCAGAAAGCCCGAATTTGCCTAACTGATATTGGTCCTCAACCCAATTCTTAAAGGTGAAACAATCTTCAAGCGGATGTCCTACTACTCGATGGTAAGAGCAATAATTTGGGTTGGAGACTTCGCCTGCTTGCTCAGGGTGTTTAGAATCTGGCAGAGTAAGCATTTGATGTTTTAGAGCAAGATCAAGTATTTTCCTTGTTTTGTTCCGAGGAAACGAGTATGCTCGACCCATTTTCTTCATAAGGGCTAGGTCAATAACGCTCGACTCTCGTATGCGTGGCTTCTTAGCTCTGTCTTGCGGTTGTCGAGCACTTTTTCGGCCCCTCGACTTGTTTTTGCTTTCGCGTCGAACCCTTTTTGTAGCAGGCTGACTTGGGGCGACATCTTCGTTCTTTACTGCCTGTCGAAGGAGGCGTTGTGTCTTGGCTTTCTCATAGATTGCCATTTCACGATCGTGATCATCTCGGGCTTTTTGACTCGCATCCTTTATAAATTTGCTCACCGGGTCTTTAGACGATGGACTGGGCGGCTTTGTGTCAGGAACTTTTGCTGATTCGGGATTAGCGTCCTCCCATTGAGCGTCCGCTTCTTCATCAAAGTCATACATGGCATAACAGCTGTTTATTAACTCCCGTTTCTTTGGCCGGATGTACCCGAGCCCTTTTGTTCCCGTTCTCCCGTTAGGCAGTTTGCATTGAGTTCCGGGAACGTTCCAGACCTTGTCATAGAATTTGGCTTTTCTGATGGTCTGTGTGAAGGACATCCCTTGGCGTTTCAGCAGTTTCTTCAAACCTTCGGTATAATATCTGGGGAGACGGATAGGCTGAAGCTTGTCGAGCGTGGGATCCGCACCATGCCAAATTTCTTTTTCCACCTTGTTTTCTTCAGAACGGTAGAATAGGATTGCCTTCTCGCCTTTTCTTCCGGGAGGGATATAGAATGTCTGCAATTCTTCTACGCTGTTGGTGTCGAGTGCATCCAGTTCTTTGTAATGTTCAAGCGGCACCATGGTTACCTGCAGACTTCGCTCTTCATCAGTGGAAATCTGTATTGAGGGCCGAGCGGGGAATACAGCATGAACTTCATCCTCTGAGTCACTACCGAAGATCAATGAAGGAACAGATGGTCCTGGCCTGGTGGACTGGGACGGACCTGAATAAATTATATCCTCCTCCTCCTCGGTGTCACTGCCGAAGACAGGGATGGTTGCGTTAGTTTTGTTCTCCGGCTTGTGACACCTTTCCGTGTCTTCGAAACTCGGTAGGAAGTATTTGGCATCTTCATACTTGCGAACTTCGTTCACGGAAAATGGATTCAACTCTCCTGCCACTGTGTACTCGAGGCCGTCCCTAGAATACTTCATGCACTGATGCTGTGTAGAAGGGATGATATTGTATTCGTGTAGCCATGGTCGGCCGAGCAGAGCATTGTAGCACGTCTTGGCGTCTATAACATGGAATTTGATGTCTGTGATGAGCACCCCAAAGCGTAGCGTCAAAATCACAGATCCAAGAGTCTTTGAGGATTGAGAGTCGAAACCGGAGATGGTGATTTTGTCCCGGGCGAGGTGTTGGACACTCATGCAAATCTCCTTTAACACTCGCACATTGAGTAAATTGACAGACGATCCGTTATCGACCAAGATTTTTCCTATCTTTATGTCATGGCAGTATCCGGAGACATAAAGGGGGCGATTGTGTTCACACGTCCCGAGGAGAAGGTCTTCATCACCAAAAGCAACGTCGGCTGTGTGCACCTCTTCCAATTCATCCTTCATCTTTTGTTCGGCTAAGAAGGCTTGGAACTGGTCCGGATCCTGTAGGGCCTTAATCAAAGAATCCCTCGCCTCTTTTGATAGCAATAGGGCATCGAGAATGCTGAGTTGTGAGGGTAGCTTTCTCAGATGCGCCAAGACATTGTAATCTACTTTATTCCTTTTTGGGGGATTCTTGGCGGTTAACTCTTCCGCAACTTGGTCATCCAAAGCGATGTCTTCAGAGACCTTCTCTTTCCCTTTGTTTTTCTTATTCAAGGGTCCGAGGTTCTTTTCGGGTAATGTTCGATTGCGCAGCTGTATATTCTCGCAGGCCTTTGGTTCTTTTTCTTTTCCCGAAGTGGATTCTTCGAAGAGGGGACCAAGCTCTAGCTCTTCATCGGAGTCGCTCCCAAATGTAGGCACTTGTGACCCGGTAGTGTTAACCATGTGACAATTGCCGGCAGTTCTTTCAAGTTCTTTAGTCGTATTTCTTTGCTCTTGGCGAATTTTACGTTTTTCCCGTTTAAATCGTTGTCGATTAGCGACGTATCCTTGCCACCATCCATTGAAAGCTTTGCAATCTTGGGTGGAATGTGAGACCTTCTGATGGTATAAGCAATAAGAGGGGTGCATTTCTACCGCGCCAGTAACTTTTTCTTCAGAGGGTGGTAGCTTCATGCCCATCGATATGGCCTTAGCAAATTTCTTTTTTATCTTGAATTGGCTTTTGTCAGTGGTGGAGGCATTTTGCTCCAACGGGATCATTTCGGCTCCTTCCTCAAGTCGCTGACGCTTGGCCCTTTCGAATATAGCCGTCTCGCGTTCTCGATCAGCCTTGCTTTTCAACCGAGCTTCATTAAGAAACGCGCTAATCATTTCAACCGGTAACCCTAGGGTTCCTGATTCGGCATTTGCCCCCAGCGTTTCAGTGCCAGAAGTTCTTTCATCGTTCGTGGTCGAATGGGAGATCATATGACAGCTTGCCACATATTCGTCAGATTCATCCGATGAACTTTCTCCTTCATCTTCTTTTTGGAAGACGTGATCAAGGAAATCTTGGAGCGTAATGGGAGTTCGCGCCTTTTGGTTATATTCATCCAGCGCATCGATTTGCTTTTGTAAGTCCGTGCGCTTGTCGCCAGGCTCCACGGGCTTCTTAGATTTCTTCTTCTTCTTTTTCGAAGATTTTGACGGCTGGCTATGAACGCTTGAACTACTACCATCGGTCTTCGGAGTCGGTCGTGGCTTCAACATCCCCTCAATAACCTGCGGTTCCAAGAGGTTCTTCCACTTGACCGCTGGGCAGGTTTGAAGATCATTTAGCATTCTCCTCGTTTTGGCTGATAATACAACCTCCCAGGGAGCCTCTTCAATGACGGAGCACGTTGCCCCTGGCGTATTCGTCCCCTTATAGGTGTGGGGCTGCGGAGGGTTCACCTTCCATTTGTCAGATAGCGCAAATTTGCCCTGACGGTACTGATTCTCCAGCCAATTTTTGAAGACGTAACAGTCTTCGATTGGATGTCCCAACACTCTATGATAAGGGCAGTAATTAGGATCGTTAACGTCACTTGGTTGCGACGGACGTTTTGGATCTGGCAGATTTATGAGCCTGTTGCGCAATGCCAGCTCGAATAACCTCCTTGTTTTATCACGGGGGAAGGAGTAAGCACGTCCCATCCTGTCCTCAAGGGGTACGTACGGGCGTGTATTATTTGGACGAGCAACCGGCTTCGAATCGTTCAGTTGTTGTTGGGCATTAGCGACGACGATCGCTTTTCCCTTTCCTTTGTCGTTTCGGGAATCCGGCTTCGGGAGAGGGGGTTTATGGCCCATCTGGTCCATCTGCGCCAATTTGTCGATCAAAGCCTGGAAGGAAGTCGGCTTGAAGAACATCATAAATTGTGAAATAGTTGCTTGTGGATCAAGGGTTCCAACAAACATTCCCACCGCAGGGGCTTCTTCTATGCGCTGTTCACACTTAGACCATAGATTACGCCACCGTATAGCGTACTGAACCCATGTCTCGCCGGGTTTTACCCTGGCATTGATCAGTGCCGTCATTGGAGTACGCTCACTGGCACTTGCAAAACGTTGGGTGAAGAGTAGCTCCATCTCCGCAAAGGTTTTTATAGAGTCGTTGGGAAGCTCAGAATACCATTCAAACGCCGTATCAGATAAACTTCCAACAAACTGGCGAAGCAAAAGCTTGTCGTCGCCGCCGGTATTACCGCAAAGAGCCCTGAATTGGGCCACATGTTGATGGGGATTGCCGGTCCCCTTGTAGACATGAAACTTAGGAATTGTGTAACCTGGCGGATACTTGATTTGGTCATACCAGCCCGGATATGGCCGTCCCGTTTTTACAACGTGGCCGGCTGCTTCGGCCGCCTGATGCACCCGTATTAATTGAGCAATATATTCATCCAAATCAGCTTTTGATATGGTATCCTCTTTAGCTGCGGATAGAGCCGGTGGAGGATTCGATGTCTCTCCCCTATCATCTTCCAGAATGATCGGGGGATCTCCAACAGGTGGATCTGGTTGAATCATCATACCCACCACATCCTGGAACAGGAGGGCCATTTTCTTTATGTTGGCTGCCTGTTCCGCAGCCTCTTTGTCTCTCTTTTCCAGTGTTCGGCGGAGGAACTCAGCGTCGGTCTCTTCCTCTTGGCGTTCATCTAAGGACGTCTCAGGATTCTCTTTTGGCCCCGTGAGTGCAGCCATTGTAGTCATCATCTCCTGGAGCTTTTGTTGCTGCTCCTGAAACTTGGTCACTGACCGGGTAAGCGGTCGGTGGCCCGTAGAAGTACGACTTTCTTCCTTTCCTGAAGCCATATAGACCGTATGTACTACCATGCCCCCTGACTTGGGGCGTTTAGGTTCGCTGCTTTTAGATTTTGTCATCGTCGCGGGAGCCTTCTCTGGTCTTTTCCTTTTATGGACCTTTGAGGTTGAAGGAGCCGTTGAAGTGGGCCTCCTAGCATTTGTTGCCCCCTGCCGTTTAATGGGGTGGTTCTTGTCTTTTTCCACCTTCGCCCTTTTCTGGCGACGAAAGTGGTCTGAGTCAATCACGGAGTCTTGAACTCTCCGCCAGACTTTATAAATTTTGGACGACAGCCGTTGAGAGGGCTGTTCTTGTTTTGCCTCCGGAGCTTTCTCCACGGGCGGAGGAGATCTTTTCAATACGGCGGTTGGGGAGTTCTTTCTCACTTTCCTCAGTAATTCAAAGCTGTTCCCAGTTGGAACAGCAGCATTGACCTCCGCCACTGGAGCAGGCGGGGTTAGCCCTGAAGGGGAGTTGCCCCCTGCTTTCCTTATTCGTTGCCAGTGACGACGTCGCGCACGACGAGCCATTGGGACTGGCTCGGAAATCGGGATAGTTTCTTGTTGCCCCCTGTTTGGGTGTGGGGTAACTGCCGGTGTCAGCCTATCAAAGACTGATGCTTTTTGACCAGCTGAAGGAGGAGTAGGAACCGTCAATCTTGTGAAGACTGACTTTCTGATAGGAGAAGCCGCTTCAACGACTTCCGAAGCTGTGGCCGTTGCCCTCTTTGGGACAGCCACTTTATGATCCTGACCTAGCCTGGTGAAAACAGAGGCTGTCAGCTTAGTAGCGGGCGACCCGTTGACAGGGGTCGTGGTAGCAGTGAGCCGGTCGAATACCGACTTCTTGTTCGCTTCTGGTGCGGATATCGGCATGGAGAAGCTTGTAGGTGGGACCATGGTCCCGAAGAACAAGCCGGTGGTGGCTTGCGTCACCTGGTCTACCGGCAAAGTTAGGAAGGAAGCCGCTTGGGGCCCATATGCTACACCTCTCGGTGAGGTGGAACGTCCGCTGCAATGGCATTTCGAGCAGTTGGTGCAGTTGGTGGCCATTGGATCTTGAGTTCTCTGCCAGATAAAAGACCAAATCTTAGCAACTTGAAATCCGAAGACAACCATTTAACAAACCGCGATTAATTCGCGAAGACGACACACGAAGTGTGGAGTGGAAAGAGGAAAAGGTCCCACCGGGCGTGCCAGAATCTGTTCCCCTCCGAACGGCGGCCTGCGACGTTAGGACGTCACGTGCCTGAGGTTCGGGGCAGATGCTATTTGGTTTTATCCATCTATCTCTCCGAAGATGCCAAGTTGATTTATGGCACCATGGGTCGGAGGTTTAGACGGATGCGGCCGATGTAGCAGACTTCGTCAGATTCCCCCTCAGGGTGAGGGGTTTTTGATTGTGGGGACGCTCTTCCCTGCAGGCGCAAGCCCCTGCAGTTAATTACGCTACCGCATCGCGGTAACAACTTTCTCCTTCTCCAGAGTTTCACTTCGTGTCGTGTGTGTTTGTTTTGTTTGTGGTTGCCCGTGGATTGTATACGGAGACTGAGTAATGCCGTCGCCCGTAGGACGTGGATTAGTCCAAATCCGTATTTACTTAGATTTGGGTTTGGTGTTTTTTGGTTTAAGGATACATTAGTCGCGTTGCGGCTAAGATCAACTTAAACGTTCGTCAAGGATACGTTAGTCCTGTTTTGGACTAAGATCAACCTGACGTGGTGATTCATTTAATTTATGGCCATCGGGACTCATCACCTCTCTAACATCGTTGAAGGATTACAACGATAGGTGTCAGAGGAGCTCAAAGATGTACCCTTGAACCAAAGCTGATTGAGGGTTTTATAGTCCATTTAAGTGTTTAAGGATACGTTAGCCGTGTTTGGGGCTAAGATCAACTTAAACTGGATCGTTTAGATCCGGCAAAAGAGCAATTGGCTCTATTGTTCCAGTTTAGGGACGTAGTGGTCCATTATTAGTTTAGGGACGTCTCGGTCCGATACCAATTTAAGGACGTAGTGGTCCATTATTAGTTTAGGGACGTTTCGGTCCGATGCCAGTTTAGGGACGTAGTGGTCCATTATTAGTTTAGGGACGTCTCGGTCCGATACCAATTTAAGGACGTAGTGGTCCATCATTAGTTTAAGGACGTCTCGGTCCGATATTAGTTTAAGGACGTCTCGGTCCAATATTAGTTTAGGGACATCTCGGTCCACGAGTTTAAGGACCCCGCAGTCCATATCGATGTGTGGTCGTTGGGACCCGTCACCTCTTTGACGTCGTTGAGGAATTATAACGACGGATGTCAAAGGAGTTCGGAGATGTACCCTCGAACCGGATGTAGATTGATTTAGGAGAGCCATTTTGCTCAGTCAATTTAATTTAAGGACTTATGGCCACGATTGGGCTAAGTCCATTTCAACATGGCATTTTTTTATTTAGGCTCTACCCACAGAAGACATAGGATATCAGTTTATTTTAGGCCCTGCCCATTTGCGAAGTATCTACTTCGTTTGGGCTTTGCCCCCTTTTTTTAAAATGCATAGCATTCTGAATATTTTTGTTTGGGCTCTGCCCATTTATAAATGATGCAAAGCATCTGTTCTTGTTTGGGCTCTGCCCCTTAAAATAATGCATTTGCGCTTTGTTGAGCCTGTTAGGCCTTCTTTTAATTGGGCTTGGCCCTTTTTTAATGCATCTGCGTTTGCGCTAAGTAATGAGCGCAAGTCCATATGGTGAAGACACGTGTCGTGCTTTGATGAGCGCAAGCGCACCAGCGTAGTGCAATGCGCTGTTGCGCTGCTGACACGTGGCGCGCTCTCAGCGAGTTGCGCCAATTCCAGAGAGCAAAGCTCTATCTCAAGGGCGCTTAGCACAAGTGGTTTTATGGCCGACACGTGGCGCTCTCTCAAGAGCGCAGCGGCGCAACTTGGAAGTGCAAAGCACTAAGAATCTTTTTAGATTCCAGAAAGGAAGTGCAAAGCACTGTTTAAGTTCTTGATCTAGATCAGATCAAAGAAAAATAAATTTCTTCTTTATTCGAAGAACCAGAGGTTCACAAAAGTGCAAAGCACTATTCTTCTTCTTTTTTTTTTTCGTTTTTAAAGAACCGAAGGTTCACAAGAAGTGCAAAGCACTGTTTTCTTTTTTATATAAAGATCATTGATCTTATATTTTTTTTTTAGACTAATGGTCTATTAGAAAGAATTTCTTCTAATCCATGAAGGTTCTTTACCTTTTTTTTTTTTGAAATCTTCAGAGCTCTCTCTCTGTTTAAAGTTCTTGAGTTCTCCAGAAAAAAAATGTTCCTCCCTTTGAATTGAGGCTTAAGGTCCTTTTTATAGTGCTCACAAATTAGTTAAATTTGTTAAAGAGATCATCCTCTGAGTGATTTGGGGAATTTTCCCCACCGTTGGATCTTTGATCCAAGGGCTTCTGCTTTGCAGAAGAAAATCTTCTTGTTTCAACAAGAACAGAAAAGATTTCTTAAAAATCTTAATTTAATTTGGCGCAGATGCCCCAGCGCGTGACGCGTGTCGCGCAGCGCAGAGCGCAGCGCAACTGCGCTAGCGCATCTGCGCTGACACGTGTCGCGCAGCGCAGAGCGCAGCGCAACTGCGCTAGCGCATCTGCGCTGACACGTGTCGCGCAGCGCAGAGCGCAGCGCAACTGCGCTAGCGCATCTGCGCTGACACGTGTCGCGCAGCGCAGAGCGCAGCGCAACTGAAGCGTTGCTTCAGGCAAATAGAGCTCTGCTCTGATTGGGCGCGTCTTCTTGGGCGCAGCGCTGATACATCTGCGCCTGACACGTGGCGCGTTGCGCTCAGCGCAAAAGATCTGAAGCGTTGCTTCATTTATTAAATTTTTTGAGAATCAGAAGCGCTGCTTTATCTCCTCTTTTCAAGTCAAACTTGTATTCCCAAAATTCTGATTTCCCGGGCCTTGGCAACGATTTCATCGTGCACAGAATTTTCTGTGCTTGGGTCTATATATATAACTCAAGGCTGAGCCTTTTCTTCTCTCATTTTCAGAGAACTTCTTCGATCATGGCTTGCAACCGCCCTCATGCCTGCCGACAACCATGGGAGGTGCCGATCCGGGACATCGTTCCTCGTTTTGCTGCACGTCTGGTGGACCCTTCTCTCTCGGACGAGCAATGCGACGCTGCAATGCACGAGCTTTTGACTCGTGTGGGGTCTCCTCTCCCTCCGAATTCCATTTGGCTTCGGATGATCCTTGCCTCGGCGCTTGCCGACATTCCCCCTCCTCCAGCAGAGATGTCCTCAGCAATGCTGGATGCCGCCGAAGATAAGATTGAGTGCTTTCTCGAAGCGCACTTGATCACCAAACCTTTGAGGGACTGCTCTTTCCACTTGCTGAGCCAGATACGGGCTCGTCGAGTCGTTATCGCCACTCTCTCCCAGGAATGCGGCGTCGACCGTTGGATGGCTACTCCTCGGGAAGATCGCCGCTTCGACGCGATGGAGAAGGCGGAGAGGGAGCTGAATAATTTTCTTTTTGTTTTTGTGAACCCTTGTCTTTCTGATCCCGTATTCGGTGATCTTTTTTAAATTTAATAATAAATAAATGTTTTGATTAAGTATTCTATTATCTGTTAAGTGTTCCTTTATTTGAACTCTTTGTTGTGCTTGTGCATCGTATTTTAATTTGTTGTTATCAAGTGCATGTAATTTTGCATGGCTAAATTGCCTTTGGCACTTAGCCCCTTTTTCTGCGTTAGCGCATCTGCGCTGACACGTGTTGCGCAGCGCAACTGTGTTGCCACGTGTCGCACAGCGCAGAGCGCAGCGCGGCGCTTTCTTTAACAGAGCTTTGCTCTAATTGGGCGCGCTGCGCTAATGTATCTGCACTGGACACGTGGCGCAGAGCGCTAGCGCAAAGGATCTGAAGCGTTGCTTCCTTTAAACAGAGCTTTGCTCTGAGTGGGTGCGCTGCGCTAATGTATCTGCGCTGGACACGTGGCGCAGAGCGCGCAGCGCAAAGGATCTGAAGCGTTGCTTCCTTTAAACAGAGCTTTGCTCTGAGTGGGTGCGCTGCGCTAATGTATCTGCGCTGGACACGTGGCGCAGAGCGCGCAGCGCAAAGGATCTGAAGCGTTGCTTCATTTAAACAGAGCTTTGCTCTGAGTGGGTGCGCTGCGCTAATGTATCTGCGCTGGACACGTGGCGCAGAGCGCACAGCGCAAAGGATCTGAAGCGTTGCTTCAAAAATTTAAATTTTGAATTCAAACAGAGCTTTGCTCTGATTGGGCGAAACACCCTCGTGCACCGTTAGGTTAGGTAACTAACGACAGAGCAGGGCAGGGGTAGTGTGGGTGCAAAACATAAGTAACGTCTATTTAATATATCATATATACTATATACTGTATCTATCACAGAACATCACATGATCACATCACAGATATCGCAGCAGAAAATATCATATGAAATATTGGATATACTAGGACGTCCGTGTTTTCAATACGAGCCAGTATAAAATACGGATTCCACGGTTGTGATGAATAGCCAATCCCACACCCCTAGACCCCTACGAGAGCGGCAAGCAACCATACCAATTCTAGAGTTAGGAGACCCGGACTCGACTCCTCGAGATGGTCTCGCACTGGACCCTAGAACCCGGTTACCTGTGCTCCCCTCCTTGGGTCTATCCTAGTGCAGAAAAGTAAATAATATACAAAGGGTGACATCTTCCGCAACCTGGAAGTGTCCCAATAAAAGAATATTACATACAAGTTTTTTTTTTACATGAATGAAAATGAAAAGCACTCATCTCACATAAAAAACCCCGGCTATTCAAACACGACAATCCAATATAACATATCCAGCAACACATAACATCACATGTCATCAACGTAAGTAAATATGCGCATCCCAATTGTCGTTGACATATAGCAACGAAACCGGCGATATCATATATTACACTTACGGTCACAGAAAAGAAAGTGTAAAACTACAACAGTTGGAATCCGCAATCTCTTTAGACATCGCATGCCTAATCAAATGAAATACTTAGACATCACATACCTAACAGTTATAAACCCCGCATTTTAGTCTCATTATCGAAAACTCTTTTCAATATCAAATGAAACTAAACCGCTAGATTTATAACATTCATTCAGTTATCTCATAACTGTTTGTGAATTCCAATTATTGTATCCCATTCCAGATGAATAGAAAATATTAAACTTTCCGATCGAACATTCGAACACCCAAGTTTTCCCGAAACCGTCCAACACATGAAATAGGTTCAACGACATTCACTTCATGCCTCAGTACCAATGGTCCAGCCGTAGAAGGGTCAAGCCAACGCCTCACATGTGGCACGCCGTACTGCCCCAAACTCGAAGGTTCAAAGGGCAGTTCAAGACGGTCACATAATCGAGTTAAGGTTTGTTGTCTTCTAGAGGGACCATCGCGTTACTTGCACTACTCAGAACGTCCTTAAACCATTGAAAGATCCAACACTTGGAAATTTTCCGGCAGGGGAAAAGTTGGGTATTTATATCTGGTCGAACTTTTTAACATATTCTAAAGTTATCCGGAAAGCCACATAGACAAGATTTGATAATCCGATCGAATCGTTGATTCCCAATACAACCCCAGAACACTCAACTCTTGAGTCAAATTAAAAATTCCCAGAAAATTCAGCATAATAAAATAGTAATTACTGTGCAAAACGGGAGTGATGATGTCATCATCTTGCCGCGGTTCCGCCGCACTTTTTACTGTTCATGGGATAAATTTTGCATCGTAATTCTTAGATTTCCCTGCTTAATTTTTTAAGCATTTTTAATATGGAAAAATCCCAGATTTTGGAAAAAGTCCAGAGAGCACTTGGGTTTTAGGGTTTCGGGTTCGTTCGGGTTTCAAACGTCGTCTAGATTTCGCCTAAGGCTCTAGCTAGGCTCTGATACCACTGTAGGGTTCCTAGGCACGCTAATGAAGTCTCACAAGGCATCAACCATGCCAATTTCAAATTTTACGGTGCCGAGAAACCCTAGACTAGATCGTTGACTAGAAATTTAGGCGAAACTGTAAACTAGTTAACATCTTAACTAAAGGAGAGAGGCTACAACCTTTGTAGATCCGGTTCTCCACTTCCTTAGCTCCACGTAGGCGTCCTCTCGCTGTCCATCTCGAATCCCGGACTCAATCGTCGGCTTGATCGGAGAAATGGGCGGACTAGGTCGTCGGCTTCGTGCCGAAGATGATCTACGTCGAGGCATCACAAGTTCAAGCTCCGACTTCACAATTTTGTGAAACTTGTGAAGAAAACACCCAAAACAACTTGGCAAGAGGTAGAGGGTGAAGAAATAGGAGGTGGGTTCACTTTAGAATTGGATTTCTCACTTTAGAAGTCAAGTTGCCATTGATGGCATCAAGCTTTCTTTCTTGAAGAAGAAGATGAAGAAGAAGAAAGAATATGATAAGTGTTAGGAAATGAAAAAGAAAAATGAATACTTATCATAATCTTAACCATAGTTAAGTGTAGAGAATGAACTAGGGTTAGTTCAAATGGTTAGGGTTAAGCATGAGACAAGAATGGTGACTAAGTCAAAGCTTCATGAAGCTTCAATAAGAAACAAAGAAAGCCACCATTCTCATCTTTATCTTTTCCAAATAAATAAACAAATAAATAAATGAAAAAGCAAAACCCTAATCATCTCTTAACCATGGTTTAATCCTTTACACTTAACCACATGATCAAGTATCATCAAACATGATACAAATATGTGCACAAAAGTATATCACATATACTTCTTGCACATCAAGTGAGAAAATCCATTTAAAGTGAACCAATACTAGTTAATGCAAAGTAATATATCAAATATATAATTATACATTAAATCATTAAATCAACATTTGATTTAACGATCCGGTCATATCGCATATAACCGACTAGTATCCTATGTATCGGCTTATCGAATCAATCCTTGATTCGATATCTAGGTTATATCGAATATAACCAATCGATACATCCATCGCGAGAATGGAATACGGTATCACATACACGCATCATTCTCGGTCCTGCACATATCTCATATGCACTCCTATTTCGTTTCGCTTGAGCCAGGAAACCTCTGTGTAGGACTCTAAAGACTCGTCAATACGCCGGTAGCAGATGATGATCATATCAAGCACCTACAAGCCGCAAGCGGTCTGCTAAACGTAACGGCCATCCGGGTATTGAGCGATCAGAAGATCGACGAGCTAGCCCGCTCACACTCCTATGAATCCAACCAGTAACACTTACCGTACAGTCCGGTCTGTTCGTCTGATATGTCGCATATCAAGTCTAGGGGTGGTATACGTCAGACCCCAATAACCGATAAGTCGTGCCGATGTGAGGCTCATAACGGGTCGAGAAACTACTGGTAACACTTACCAGCAAATCTCTGATCAGCCCTGGCCAGGGACTTCCCTGTTACGGCCAATCGAGCACAGCGCAACATCAACCCCAATACCGGGAGAGACGAAACCCCTCCTATCGCTCATTGCCTCCATGTGACTCGGGACTGTACCCAAAGACCACCGTTTTGCACGCCCTCATGGACGTGGTAAGGTGGAGATCAAAGCACAGTGGGAATCACACAAGACTCTATGATGATCTCGGGTCTACAGACTAACATGTACAAGTGTCACCTAAGAACTGCCATCTGACGTGAGTTATAATACCATCTGGGAGTTCTCGGCGAGTCCGTCCAGTGTACCCAGTCTCCACTGAGCACCCGTATACCATCTCTGATGTCATAACACCAATGGATATGGGATCATCCATTGCCCATCTCATAGGTCGAGAAGCGTATACGCTAGTCTACACTGGTATATCGATGCCCTGTCTCGATACACCCACGACTAGGGACCTTGAAGGATGTACTTATAGACTACCATGTCCCCACTAGTATGATCTGCATCATAGTCCAGGTAGTCAAGTACACATCCTAAGGGCTTTATCAACATGGAACTATAAGACAGTTTAAAGAGACAAGTGTACATGTTAAGATAAAGAGTAACCAGATAGCATACTATCATATCGAGCAAGAAAGTCATCTCTATATATGTCCAAGCATCCAATATAATATACATCATCTGTACAATATTGGCCTCTAGGGCATACATACAACTAACATTAATGCCATTAAATAACATACTATCGTGCTATGGTGTTACATATTATTTTGGCCAATTCTACACGTGTGATTTATGGTGAATTTTGCAAGTCATATGGCGTTGGCTGTCATAATTTAGTGAACATATGTTCAGTGCATTTCTACCTTATTATAAGTTTGTTTTATACTCAGTGTATAGTGATTGTTTAGATTGTGACCTAGCGACTGATTTGTATTGTCGATATATAAGTGTTAGTGATCGGGTTGTGACAAATACGATAGTAAACCAGTGATTTAAAATGATATTGATAAGTGGAAGCGTGATTGAAAATGAGAGTGATATGTACTTGTTCACATTCTATCTAATACATGAACACATACTATAACCTGGGAAAATAGGGAAATCAAGGTGGAATCGAACTCGTATTTAGCGAGGTACAGCGACTTAGAGGATGATTATTCGATATTAGCGATATATATATGAGATTAATGGAGGAAAGAAGCCATAGGAGGGGATTTCCACCTATGGCGTAGAAAAAATACAAGCTCCACCATTTTTTCCGACGATCGGCACCCATCATCATCATCGTTATTATCGAAGATGTGCGTACACCAAATTTCATGTGATTCCATAACTTTTTCACCGTTGATTTAGTGGGTTCAAAATAACGGTTTACCGACAATAGAACTTTTTACATTGCTAAATCAACGGTGAAAAGGTTGTAGAATCACATGAAATTTGGTGTACGCTCATCTTAGATGATAACGATGAAAATGATGGGAGCCGATCGTCGAAAAAATTGATGGAGATTGTATTTTTTCCACGCCATAGGAGGAAATTTCCTCCTATGCCCTTTTTTCTCCATTATTCTGTCTCTCTCTCTCTCTCTCTCTCTATATATATATATATATATATATATATATTAGATCGTGGGCCTAGCAGCATGGTTGCCGGGTTATGTCCTACAGGCAACAGCAGACCGTAGTCTCGGGCATGCACGAGACCCTTGTTAAACACGAGCATCCATTTCCACCGATTGATTTCAATTGACTTAGTGACTGATAGGTAATGACATACACATTGCATGGATTGCTGACATGATACATATACCATACTGTGCACATTCACTTGATATTTCATATTCTCATGTTATTGTATTATACCGTTCATTTCAAGCTTAATATCATAGTACATACACACTGTGTGTATGTGTGTGTGTCGTCCTGACGATCTAAGCGTGCATGCTAAGAGGACGAAGTGGATTCAGCTCAGGAGCAGGACCCGCCATTCGAGATCGTGGAGATTTAGACTGCGACACCAGCATTATCATCTTCTGGTTGCACTTAGGATATTGCTATTTCTTTTGGTTAGTTTTTTCTTTCTTGCGAATAATTGTATCTTGAAATTCTGTTGATTAAATGTCATAAAGTTGAGAGCTGTAATTTCTTTTACTTTCGTGTCGTGATTACTGATTACCATGTAATGCTAGAAACCGAAGTGTGACTACGGCGGGATTATTTCTTGACCGTAAGAGCATGGCTGGCCTAGTCACTCCTTATATTCTGTATTTTGGGAAGCAGGGCGTGACAGTAAGCGTCCCGGTCACAACACCAAAAATTGTCGTCAATTCGCTCGCTTTTTTCGTAAGAACATAGTGTAAACCAATTCACCGCAACACCCGGCGTAGACGCTCCCTCAACCTATGACAAATAACGCCAACCGGCTTGCTCCCTCCTCCTGGATATTGGATACCGGTGTTTCTCATCACTTTACGTCTAATGTTGGGACTCTTCACAGCTACACGATTACAGTGGTCCCAATGAGATCAACATAAGTGATGGTTTAGGTTTGAAAATTTCTCACATCGGTAACACAATACCGTACTTTCCCCAAAAATCCTATCTTTTAGATAATGTCCTTTATGCTCCATCTATTACTCAAAACTTAATTTCTGTTGCTAAATTTTGCAAATCAAATAAAGCCTCACTTGAGTTTTTTCCCTCTAATTTTTTGGTGAAGGATCTTCGCACGGAGGCGTCTTTTCTTCGTGGGGAAAGCCATAATGAAGTCTACTACCTCCCACACTCATCCAACCTCAAATTCATGCTACTTCCAAATCAAAAATAAATGAGTGGCACTGTCATCTTAGTCATCCCTCCATCCAAATCTTTCAGTCAGTTGTTAGGAAAAATAAGTTATTGTTTAATGTCTCGGTCGTTAATAATTTTCAATATAATTCTTGTGATTGCAATAAAAATTATAAACTTCATTTTTCTGAAAATTCCCTTCGTGCTTCTAAACTTTTGCAATTAATTTACACTGATATTTGGGGACCACTGAATTGTCGTATGATGGTTTTTGTTATTACGTAATTTTTGTTGATGATTACACAAAATACGTCTGGTTGTACCCTATGAAATATAAAGTTGATGTTCCCACCATCTTTCCCCAATTCAAAAAGCTTGTCGAAACATAATTTCAATTGCCGCTCATATCAATAGACTCTGATAAAGGCGGCAAATACACATCTTTTGCCTCTATTCTTACATCCTATGGGGTCTCTCGTCTCACTACTCTCCCACACAACCCTGAAAACAATGTCACATCAGAACGTTGCCATCGACATGTTGTAGAAAACAGTCTTATACTATTGCATACGGCCTCTCTTCTCTCTAAGTATTGGAGTCAAGCTTTTCAAACCACTGTTTATCTCATAAATTGTCTTCCCACACCGGTTCTTAATTTCCAATCCCCTTTTGAAAAACTATTTCAACGTCCACCAAACTACAAACGTCTCAAAATCTTTGGGTGTTTTTGCTATCCCTAGTTAAGATCGTATACCTACTCCAAACATTAATCTAGATCCACTCCCTGCATTTTTCTAGCTTATTCAATTTCAATCTGTGTATAAATGTCTAGATCCCGTAACTCACAAAATTTATATTTCTCGTCATTTCAAATTCATCGAAACCAATTTTCCAATGCAAGTATTTAGTAGATATCAAAAGGCTCTTCCGCAAGATTTGAACTCGCCTGGCCTAGCATCATAACCAATCACGTATACCCAACCTACCAAACTTCACATCCTACCCACCTTACCTAACCCAACCCCCACTGAACCCCAATCATTAACATTTCATACCCTCGACCTCCCCCCTCCAACGATTCTTACCATCCAATCTTGATAACATCGCCAATCTCCCCGCCCCTACCTCCCTAATCTCCTCCACAACCGCTCAATTACATTTACCCTCTCCACAATTATCCCCTACTCCACCCCCCAAATCTCTCAACCAACCATGAACGAAAACCAAACCCTAAATACTTCAACTCCTAATATATAAACTATACCACTGTTCACCCAATACCCTAAACCCTTGAACTAATATGTGTATCTCAAGTTGTGAATGATCCCAACTGGCGTGCTGCAATGTCCGAAGAATTTGATGCTCTCATGAAAAACGGAACATGGGATCTTGTTCCTAAATCCAATCAGAATTTTGTAGGCTGCAAATGGGTCTTTCAAATCAAGTGAAACTCCGATGGCACCATTGTTCGATATAAAGCTCGCCTTGTGGCCGAAAGCTTCCACCAACGGCCTGGTCTGGAATATTCTGCCACATTCAGTCCTGTTATCTTGCCGACAACACCGCGTATTGTCTTATACCTTACACTCTCTTATGGATGGTCTCTTCATCAACTTGACATTAACAATACTTTTCTCAACAGCACTTTTCATGAAGATGTGTATATCGCTTAACCACCCGGATTCCTCCACTCTTCCCTACACAACCATGTCTGCAAACTACATAAAGATATCTACGGTCTCAAGCAACCGCTCAGGGTATGGTATCAAGAACTCAAAGGCTATCTTCTACAAAGTGTCTTCGCAAATTCTGTGGCGGATACGTCTCTTTTTGTCTACTCCAAGGACGCCACCGTTGCCTATTTCTTGGTGTATGTTGACGACGTCATTCTCACGGATAACAACATACAGTTCCTTCAATCTTTTGTTTATCAACTTAGACAATGTTTCTCTCTAAAGGATCTCGACGAATTTCATCACTTCCATGGTGTAGAATCTATTCCTACAACATAAGATCCTTTTCTATCTCAACATCGCCATATCGCTAATCTCCTGAAAAAGTTCTCTATGGAATGAGCTAAAGAAGTTATCATTTCAATGTGCAATACCATTCCTCTACTTCGCCAAGATGGGTCTTCTTCTGTCGATCCCACGCCATATTATTAGCTAGTTGGTGCTCTTCAATCTCTCTCTCTCTCTCTTACTCGGCCCGATATTTCATTTGCCGTCAACCGTCTCTCCCAATTCATGCACTCTCCCACAGAACCTCACTGGACGACACTCAAACGTGTTCTTCGTTACCTCAAAGATACAATACATCATGATCTTTACATTCGTCGACGATCTCCTCTAACTCTTCAGGCCTTTAGTGACTTTGACTGAGGTGGAAGTCGCGATGACGGTCGTTCTAGCACTGCCTACATTCTCTATCTAGGCTCGAATCCCATATCATGGAAATCGGCCCGGCAAAAGATTGTTTCTCGCTTCTCCTCCGAAACTGAATATAAAGCCCTTACGAATGCCACGGCCGAGATACCTTGGATAAAAAATCTTTTATATGAACTCAAGGCAATTCTGCGAAAACCGCATTCTCTATACTGTGATCATACTGGGGCTACCTATCTTAGTGCGAATCTAGTTTTCCACTCTCGCATGAAGCACATTGCACTTAATTATCATTTCATTCGAGAGTGTGTTGAAAATAGAACCATTCGTGTACACCATACCAGTACTCATCATCAACTTGCGAATGTCCTCACCAAAGTACTTGGATGCACACAATTTCTCAAATTTCGATCCAAGATTGGAATCTCTAACGAAGCCTCCATCTTGCGGGGACGTATTAGAGACACAAGCCAAAAGCAACAGCGACAGTCGTCTGAAAGAGACGCTTCAGACGTCTGTCAGAGAACAGCCAAAACAACAGCACAGAGGCAGACGTCTAAATAGGAAGAGCCAAACGTCTGCAAAAGAGACAGACGTCTGAAGAATAGGATCCAGATGTCTGGGCATGATTCTTCGACAAATAATAGAGAACACGCAAACGTCTGAAGGATGCTGGTCAGACGTCTGCCTAAGGCGAACACAGCTGTTGCAGTTCTAAATTTATTAATTTGATCTTACCAAATTGTGGTTATAGAAAGATTCTGTTTTGATTTTATTTTCCATCATGTAATTATATAAATATACTGCAAGTTTTAATACAAAATTAACAAAGTTCAAAACCCTAAACTCCATCTTCTTCAAGATTCTTATATAAATAGCACTTTATTAATACCCCGAAATTGTTTCATCAAGCGTCTTAAAGTTTAAAATCGGGTACTTTAATACCTATAATTTTTACTCTATTGCCACTGTACCACATACTGCTGTCTAGAACCGCAAGTATTCTATTTTAAGTATTAATTGCACCTAACCTTCTTATAGAGTACCCCGTAAAGCACTTATACTCCATCAGATTATTTACTAGCTTAAACACCTCTTTTGTTCATTGACGAAAACCCTTAAAACCCTTAAACACAAGTCTAAAAGATCAAATGATTGTCTTAACTTAATTCTAGAATTTCTTTTCGATGTTGTTACGTAGGGTTTTGATCGATGAACACTGAGTGTGTTTGTGCTAATTAATAAGTGTCACTGGAGGGTTACAAGTGAAAGTGAGGGTGGGGGTGGGGGTGGGGGGATGACAAAAGCGGAATATTGAAATTTCTACTTTTCACCTCCCACCCCCGCCCCCCTCCCTTTCTTAAGGTATAAAGAAAGTAAGACTGTCCCTTCATATAGTAGGCATGTTGACATTATAATCAGAATTTGCACTGTTGGGCTTTTATTGGGCTGAATCAGAATTTGCACTGTTGGGCTTTTATTGGGCTGAATTTAGGGATTCCTTTTGGGCTTTAGTTGTTTGTTTCTATTTTTACGCAAGATATAGTTTATACCTAACCAACTTTCTATTATTACTTAAGATTTCATTAAGCCTTGTATCTAAAAGTTAGCATATAATATCATAATTCGATCACATCTTAAATTAATATAGCCAAAATCATTAATTAATAATAAGGCACTTAGACGAGATGTTATCTTCAAACTAACATGCTCAATCTCATAAACACTTTGATGAACTTTCCAAACACCTTTCATTTCATTTATGTTACAAGTACGAACTCTCCCAAACGACTTTTTTTTGTGTGTGTGAAGGAAATCAAATGAAATACTGATGAAAATGACTGGCATAAACATGATATAAATCTATTTCCTTGAACAGCATCAGTTGCCAATTTTAGAGGTCAAACTGCCGCTTTTCAAAAAGTTAAGCATATTTCGTGCTGACAATTTCATTCATTGTACAAGCCACAAATCATTAATTACGTCACAAGTACCCTTTCTATGCTCAATTTTCTCCAAACAAACAAAAATTCAATAATCAATTACAAGAAAAGAATCTGCCGAGAGTCAAAACTTTCTATTGTTTTTTTAAATGATCGGTTCATCATCTTAATTTTCAGAGTCAAAAACGTTGATAGGTTGAATCTATCATTACGATCTCTCCATTTGATGCAACGTCAAGAGCATGGTATTCACATAATTTTCTTATTTTACTTCTTCTTTAGACCATGCACATCACGGATTTGGGGAGGCTGCTATTTTTAGCTCCTATGTTTGGTGCTATTCTCGAATCTTTACCACATATCTTCCATCAAGAAAAACACGAACCCTAGGCCCTCCCATTTTATCCAATTTGGCCCATTGGATTCAATATGAGCGGGCAGATAATTACAGAATGATCCTCTGCTTGGCAAGCACCCTGCTCTACCAAGCAGAGCCGTTCGATCCCCTCCCTGACCCCACCATACAACTTAGACCCATGTTTTTCGCTAATCTCGACCGTCAAAATTTCAGTGGAGGGAAAAATATAGCAGGGGATCCAGATCTCTCTGAATCCTGCGGATCACTGTTGAAATCGATCATCCACCCGAAAGAAGACGCTGATGGAAAGTTGACATTTGACCATACACAACACCTGTATTATATATTTTAACTTCATATAATATAAAGTTTTAAACTTAGACTTTGGGATTCCTCAAATAATGATATAGCATTCCCTTAATAATCGGGGAGACTTGAGTGCAAGCAAGCACTTATAAACGCAAATACGTAAACTTGAACGTGCCCATGCGTTACCTTCATGCCTAGCTAGCCTCTCCTGAAAGACAATGGCAACTTGGGCTTTAATTTAATTGTGAAATCAAAGCAAGCAAGCAAAGCAATGAAAATTTCAACTTTACAAAGATTCAAATAAATGCCTCAGCTTGGAAGAAATTTGAGCTCATTCTTGCCTCTCTGTTTCTTCATTCCTGAATTATATATGTGAAGGAAGCGAAGTTGAAGACATGTTGTTTGACAGAGGGTCCATAGATATGGTGTTGGTCCCTTTGGGGCTTGCCATTTTGTTTGGTTACCATTTGTTTCTTCTCTATAGAATCCTCAAGTTTCCTCACACAACAGTTGTTGGATATGAGAACCATAATCTTAGAGCTTGGGTGGAGAGAATGCTTAAGGTTAGCCTTTTCTTTTCTTTTCTTTTCTTGGTATATTTAAGGGACACTAAAAGAAGTTTAGCTTATGCTGCAATGTCTCAAACTAGGTTATATATATTTTGCTAGTTCTCGATATAAGCTCTTATCGAGTCGTTATATATATTCCATTTGATCACTTTTGCCTGTTCAAAAGGTTTATAATTATTCGTATGGGGGCATGGAATCTCAAGTAATTGGCCTTGGAGGAAGGATTCTTCCTGCAAGGGACATATAATCTTTTTTTTTGGGCTCCATCATATCTTCATGATTTACATATCTTTTATTTATTTCATCAAATTGTCGCAAAATTAACTATTTATCTAAAAATGAAATAGGTGTTGCCTCTTGATCAATCCATAAAAGAAATAAGGGTAAATTGTCAAAACCCCCGAACATGTTTTCCCATGTTTTCCCGTTGTCAAAAAAATCCCGGTCTCGAAACGTTTGTCAAAAATCCACATGAAAACTTTGCAGTCGTCAAAGAAACTCCTCCATGAGGTATATGTATAGTAGCCTGCTATATCTATTTATTATGTAATATCTATGTGGTTGCATGTGATATCCATATAGCTGTATGCGATATGTATGATCTATTTAGATATAACAAGCAGCTATACACATACCGTATGAGATTTTTCAATGGGGTTTTTGACAACCGTTTCGAGACCGGGGTTTTTTGACAATGGGAAAACTTGCTCAGTTTTTTGTTTTTTTTAACCATTTACCCAAGAATTAATGAAAATCACATGAATCTGGTGTATATGTAATTTCCATACGTGTTTCAGGCAAGCCCAGACGAAATGTCACTCGCTTTGTCGGTAATATCAAACAACATGTCGGAATCAAGCACCCTCGCCTCCGTCTCCATCACCCTTAGCTCCCTCATCGGAACTTGGATCGGAAGCACCTCCAAAGTTTTCATGATTCAGGTAATATACGGCGACACCTCCCAATCCACCGCTTCTGTGAAGTACATCTCCCTCCTGATCTGCTTCCTAGTCGCATTCACTTGTTTCATCCATTCCGCGAGATATTTCGTGCACGCCACCTATCTCATCAGCACATTGGACTCGGATATACCTGTGAGTTACGTTCAGACCGCGGTCTTAAGAGGGAGCAACTTTTGGTCCTTGGGAATGAGAGCGTTGTATTTCGCCACGACGTTGTTGATGTGGATATTTGGGCCGATTCCGATGTTTGCTTGCTCGGTGTTTATGGTGCTGGCGCTTTATTCCCTCGATACGAATGCTACTCCTCTACATCATTTTCAGTTTAACGTAAGTAAAGCGGAGGGTAGAAGGATCGAAAGACCAGCAAGCAGCTAGCGTAGGCTGTGTTTCCGTAGCGCGCTCGGATGACTTGTGCAAAGTCAGCAACCGTTTTGGGGCGCAAGCTTTAGATAACACAATACTTATGGGATGGGGCACGCAGTGATCTGGTTTCTTGAAAAGGTTGGAAGATATGGCTAAAGAAACGGAACCTCACTTGCATTTTTTTTAATATTTCGAGTAGTAAACAATAATATAAGCAACTGTACTCCTATATATGTCCAGCCGACGGTTAGTAGCTGAGGCTGCACCTATTTAATTTGATCGTTTTGAGTTGCGAATATATACATATCCAACTAGCGCCGTCGTAATTTGCTTGCTATCCTTGTTATTGTCTTGATTTTATAGCTTTGGAAAGTTGAAGTCTGAGTTGTGAAAAGTTTAAGTGCAGTTTTAACTACATGTTTCTTAAACCAAATTTGTAAAGAGGCAATTACTTTAATTAAAATCTAGCTAGTTTCATTAATTGGAGTCGTAAGATACTTCGTGTATTAGTGGCATCTTTTATCGTTTCAATTTGAGATCACAATGATCACATTAAATAACAAGTGTGAGACATCCACACTTAAGTGCGGGACCGTTGATTTTATGAGTGTTGTGTAGTATGTTTTGTTAAAAAAGGGCTGTATATAAACCCTTTTTCTTTTGAAAAATACTAAACCTGCCGGGCTTGAAATCTACAACAATCTACCCAAAAGACAAAATCCATCAGCTCACTTGTATGGCACTAGTATTTAGGTGTTGTGGGTCTCACCATTTTGTTTCTTCGATCGATTGTGGTAGGATTTCTTGCCTGGTAGGTAAAGTATTGCCCTTTTCTTTTAGGTAATATCGGCGTAGTTTCTTGGCTTCTTAAATTTTGGGCATTCTAATGTTTAAAGGGTGCTTGTTTTTGTCGGAATGGGAGCCAGTGAATTGCGAATATATTAGCTACCTATGTAACATATTTTGTTGGCACTTATTATGACCTAAATGTCTAGGCGTAATGTTGAAATTTGGATCATTTTGGAATAATAGATGATTTCTTTTAATAACCCTAGGAAGGGTGTGTTGGTTTAAACTGAAGTGATTTGGAAGCGATATGGAAGGAGCGAAAATAAACTTACTTTTAGTACTTCAAGAGTGTTTGTAGCGGATAAAACCTTAATTCAATGTTATTTCTATACAAGAATGGTCCAAATAATGAGGCTTAATTCTCTATCATGTATGGAATTTTATAAGCCCAATTACATAAACAGAAAGGTAGTTATAAGATTAATTTTATTTCACTCATGAAATTTCAATAAATAAAATCTATGTTTATTATATATTTGATTTTTATCGGGAAAGTATTTGCAGCCGAAAAGTCAGAAATAAAAAATTCTACTAGTAAAGCAAGTTCGCTGCTATCGGGCCTTTTATGGTCTTGCACTTGATATCTTAGCCCATGGTCTGGAAGCCCATTTGAGACCAAAAGGATTCCAGAAAAAACATTTTTCTTCGAATTTTAAATTTAATGCTGGGAACGATTTTCTTTAGCTGTCCATTTTTTCTAAGGGGTGTGTGCTGCTTATAAAAAGCAAGGTAACATTTTCAAACAAACACAAATGGTCTCTCATTCTCTTCTCTCCTTATCTTTTGTGATGAGTGTCAAGTTTTCGAATTAATTCTTTGCGAGTGCAACATGACAAACTGAATACAGATTCCGCGTTGTTGTATCCTGCAAACAATCCACACAACTCTTGATGCATTGTTAAGAATCAAAAGGCGCTTGAAATATAGCAATTTTATGCATTGTTGAAAAATGGATTGAAGAGAAGCGCTGCCATGTGTGCAGAATCCAAATTTTGTCTTCATAAAATATGTTTGAAAACACTCTTACATGCCCTGCTGCATGTTATGATAAACAAACCATATCTCTCAAACCTGGATGAGAACTTCAAACCCTGGTGGAGGATTAATTAAGAAAAAGCAAAAAAAAATGATAATTTATTTTAATAAATACATCCAATTACAGCTGAAAATCGCTTCGGTTATAATTTAACTGTTGCAAAGATAAAATTTGAAATCCGATCGATCAAAATATAGATCAGACATTCAAAACCGTGCTAATAAAACAAGTCTTCCAAATGGAAAAAATTTATATAAAAAAAAATCACTATCCATGAATTGATGAAAATTACCTCAAATGAATAAATTGACTACCATAGTTTTCAGGCAATTCATCTAACCTTGTCCTTGCCGTAAATACCAACAACCCGAGGAGCGAAAGGGAATTAAAAGGCTACAAAATTTATAGCAAAAGAAAAGGTCACTCTCAAACCCAATAAATGATGTACAGGGTTCATATATAGACCCCTACCTATCTTTTTTTTAAAAGGCCAAAAAAACCCTAGCTGTCTCTTTCTCTAATTATTAGTAAAATTATTAAATAGGCCTAACCAACCTAAAAGTTTTACCTCGACAGCCCCCCCGTATAATCCGGAACTTACCCCAGACATTCCTCTTTTTGTATTTTTCCCAACACATCATCCCTCTTCATTGATTTTTAGGGGTGTGAAAAAGAGAGAAAAATTTACTGCTGGCATGTAACATTGAATTTTGCCAATTTTGGTGTTGGGTGCTTTTTGATATGGCACCCCTAACATTTCTTTGTTATTTTTGAAAAACACCTCATAATTGTGGTGTTTTATAAGTTCATTCTGGAAACCTTGAGTATTGTGATGTTATGTTTTGCATTTTTTCTCTCATTAGAATCTACTGTTATTTTTTATATGCATACCGGCCGATTCTTTGCTTACTTGAAACCCTCTTCTCCAATCATGTTTGAACGTTAACACTCGTAGGTTATGATCAAGAAATCAAAGGATGACGGACATCATACTTTAATAATCTTTAATGAGAAGACTCGATTAATATGTATGCAATCTGAGAAACACGACTTACATTCATCTTTACCTAAACAATCAGATAATATCTGTAACATTTCAGAATTTTTAAAGTTTATTTATTATATTTTGAGTTCTATTAAAATGGTAAGCATATTTAGCATTAACAATTTTTTAGATATTTCTTTTTCTCAAAATAAAAGCATGGCATGGAAGAGGCATGGCTTACCATGCCTGTCTCACCACATCCTTTTCTTTCTCTTTCTCTCTCTCTTTCTCACTTCATCTCCCAATATTATCTTTCTCGTTCTCGCTCAAACTCAACTCCAAATTCATCTCTTCAGAGCCACCTCAAGTCTTTCTTGTAGCCTCATTTATGCTTTGGATCCCCTCATTTGCTCAAAATTTTCCAAGATAAACTCTTTGATTCCGAGTCTAAAGTTTTATTTGCCATGAAAATTATATGGTTTACTTAAAAATCATGTTTTTACGGTTTAAATTTTGCACAAATGAAGTTTTGAATGGTTAGTTGTAGTTGTAATGTGTTAGTGAAGTTTTCTTGTTAATTACAACTTGTTTTGGATTATTGAGGGTAGTTTAAAGTAAAAGTTTTGATTTTAAAATTTTGCAAGATTCCAGTTTTTCGAGCAGCAGTTTTACTAAGTCAAACGTCTGAGACATGAGCTTTAGACGTTTGCGACTCCTCTGTTTTTCTTCATAATTGTTTTCCAGACGTCTGAATCTTGAACTTCAGACATCTATGTTTTCTTTGGATTGTCTCGTATTGTTTTCAAGACGTTTGAGCTTTGAACTTCAGATATCTGTCGCTTCTCTGTCTCGATAAGACGTACGATATTCTTTTTTGGCTTGATTAGCTTAAGTTTTGCGCCGTGTTTAGTTTGCTTGGGTTTATATCAATATTGATGGAATATCCTTACATGTTTATGATTATTATTGGTTATAGGATCGGATGCGGAAGATTCCGAGACGATGAGGAGAGGCGCAGCAATCGTAAGATTCGACTAGCTAGTACTAAAGTTAGTGAGTAGATATTCGTATCTACGACTGGAAAATTGGATGGATGGCATATAACATTCCCGTGAAACATATTTAAATTGATAGTTTATGTAATTGATATGCTTACGATTCATGTCACTGTTGGGGTCAAAATTTGCACCCCAGTTGACCAAGTCAAAGTCAAGGTCAACCCCAAATAAGCAGGCCCAAACCTAAGCAAGTGGGCTCATGCCCAAGTCGAGCCCCATGGCCGGCTTCCTTCATGCCGAAATAAAAAATCATGTAATAAATAATTTTGATGTAATTTTTTATGGATGAATGTAAGAAAATGGGCATGAAGCCAAATTTTTGTAAAGCCCATGGCTCATGTGCAAAAGAAATGAGCACATAAGGTATGGGATGGGCAAAATGCCATTTTGTAAAGCCCAAGGGGCTATATGTAAATTTGTAAGCCTATATAAGGTAACATGATAATGAAATAAAGCATACTTTTCATTCCTCTCAAAATCTAGGTTTATTTGTGTCTCCTTCCTCAAGGTTCTAAAACCTTCTTCCCCTTTTGAATTAAATCAAGAATTTTACTCTTCTTATTCCAAAAATAAATAGTTTTTCACCACAAAACCCACAAAGGGGAGCTCAGATCTTCCATTAGATCTCAAAATGAGAGATTTTTTTTAAATCCCACCCCCTTTCTCCAAGATCCGGTCAACCTAGAGGAAGAAGAAGGAGACCCATCTCCAGAAATCCCATCTTGGGAAGATCCAGGACCAAAGGGGAGAGAAACAAAGGGCCCCTTTTGATCATTGCTAAAGATTTCTAGGAGTTTAACTCCATTCAAGATCTGTCGGAGTTCAACTCCATAAATTAATCTCTTGTTAGGAGTTTAACTCCAGAAGTCAAATCGGGAGCACAGCTCCCAGTGTAGGGACAAAGTCCTTTTTTCCTGCTGACGCTCAGCGCCTGCGTGCCAGGCACATGGGGCGCCGGCCCTCACGCATCCTTTGGACGCTTTTTCCCCTTTTTATATATACGTGTATATGTGTATATATATAGACATACACACAATCCACGACACTGTCTCTGTTAGAAAAAAATTTTCTAACGGGGCGCTTACCCGCACACCGTAAGAGAGCTGCTGGCCCCCTTGACCCCCAGTCCGCTATCCAGATAGCGGGACCCCCGTAAAATCTCTGCGGGGACCCCGATATATCCAAAACTCCTCAAAACACACATACGCATACTGCACAATGAGTTTGCATGACCTGTTTGACCTGTCAATCGGAGGTTCCCTCGCTCCAAAGGCGGGGGTAGTTAACGGCAGCTTAGTTCGCGGATGCCGGAGATTCGGATCCCCACAATCAATAAACCCCGGCCTACCCTAAACAGGGGGAATCTGTAATACGCCTGACAAGCGCGCGTATATCCCCATCTCAATGGGGTGACGAAAGACACCCTACAGTCACGCTTATTGAAATTTGTCCGTTAATTAGTAAATTTCATGAATTCCTCTTTAGTGTGTTTATCGTGAATATGCTTAGTTTACTAATACTATATTTCTTTTCCTTTACTATAATTTCGCGAACATAATTGTTATGGCACTTGCATAATTACTAATGATTACCATGCAGTACCAACACAAGCTCATATGCTACATGTACACATCATTAATAACTGTCATGACACGTATACACTGGAACGTTTGTACGTTTACTAGTAATTGCTATGCCGTGTGTAGAACTTTCCATACTTTACATATTATAGTATGATCAATATTATATTGTGTACGCGGCTAAATGTTCGTACTGATTGTTCAACGAGTACGCGACTAGAGGTCCGTACCATTCGCTGTGCGTATACATGACTAGATATTCGTACCGACCGTTGAGCGAATGCGTCGACGAGATGTCCGCACCAGTCGCTGTGTGTGTATGTGACTAGATATCCGTATTAATTGCTGTGTGGGTACGTAGACTAGTGGTCCGTACTATTTAAACTGTGTGTTTGCGTACGTAGATTAAATGTCTGTACTTATTATTATTGAACGCATAATATTGTTTATCATAACCCTTTGAATTATTGAAAATGAATTTATGATTTGATTCAATGGGATATTTGGTTGTTATTGTATTAGGTGAGATTCCGTACAGGATCCGAGGGATGATAGTTAACCGAATAGGATCTTTTATTTTTGAGCCGCCGAGTCTCATTATTTATCCCGATTGAGAGATTATGAAAATACAAAGATTTTACTTATTTATAAGAATAACGATTCGTTCATATTTTAAAAATGCAAAGGATGTATTTCTTGGATTTCAAATGGATATCTATTTTAAAATTATCACAGCCTCCTTATTTTCAAACAACATTTCGTTTCGATTTTAAAGTATAATTAAATTATTCTGAAGTATTTATCCATTTACAATTAATACCCGTTCACTCCATTCTTGCTTTACTTATTATTCGTTTACGTTGTGCTAGCTTTATTTATTATTCGTTTACTCCACACTTGCTTTGCTTGTTATCCGTTCATATTATGTTATGGTTATGTTATTAGTTTGAGTTACGTTTATGTTATCCGTTCGCGTTGTGATTATATTATTTGTTTGTGCTGCGATTTATTTTATATGTTCGCGTTATGATTTTGTTAAGGTTTGTGCTACGTTTATTTTATCCATTCGCGCTATAATTATATTATCTGTTTGTGTTACATTGATATTATCCGGTAACTAGGACGGGGGCAAGCCGGTTATGGACACATGTATTTATGATTTGATAATATCCGGTAATCGAGATGGGGATATAATCGATTATAGATATATGGAGAATGAAATGAGGGTTGGTCCGAGAGAACAGCGCCTTATAAGATTGAGATATTTGAATGTCGATTATTGACACATGATATTTGATGATTATTTTATTGATGATGTTTTCTATTGTGCTCGATTCGTTATGATGCCATGATAGCCACATATATTAGTATGCCACATATTCTAGAATAGCGATATACGAGTTGTATATGTTGGGTTATTATTATTATTATTATACATCGTTTGAATTCTAGTTTCAATGCATACTTATTTACCTTCTGCAATGTACATATTTATCCATGTCTTAGTTATTTCACCGTTTATACATGCGATTTCTATCTTGTTATGCGAATTCTACTCACGAGTTGAGAACTCACCCCCGTTGTGCCATAACTTCTTGCAGATTTGGTCGTTTGGATCAATAGCGACAGCGAGAGAGCTTTTTGGGCGTGATCGCGTAACTTTTGTTTGAACTAGGTGGATTAGAATTCGTTTCGGAATTTGTCTTGTATCTATTATTACACCTAGAAGTACTCCATCAATCAAGTTGGTTGTATTTGCCCGAGACCTTAGACGTTGTATTGTTGCTGTAGTCGAAATCGTGTGAAGTCGACTTGACTTTATTTATATAGTGTTTATTATTTTTCACTTATTGTTCTTCATTTTGGGCGTCGTATATTATTATGTGGACCGTATCTCCGCCGTATGGGCGTTGAGTTAGCTCCCGTGTAAGAATGCGTTTATTTACTGCTATTGAATAGAGAATTTATTCAAATTTTACAAATGATATGATGTCCGTTTTTCAGACGTTAACTCTTTACAAAACAAATTTTACTCCATTTTATAAATCTTTTCTAAAAACTTCACGCCCAATGTTTTTCTTATATATATATATATATATATATATGGTTTAGATTTCTGATTTGGCTTACTTGGGTTACGGTGGGGTTTGCTGGACCTCACGTGATATTTGTACCGGTCACGTGCCCTTTTCGGGTCGTGACAATATCACATGCATACTGAAATTCAAATGGTGTCTGAGTGTATTATATATCTTTGTTTGTTGTAAGGTGGTTTGTGGTGCATGATACATAAAATAGAAAGCAGCATTATTGCTCCTATGAATTATTGCTCTAATTATTTCACATATGTGAGGAGTTATTCAAAAAAGGCAAAAAGGAAAATGCTATTTTGATACAGCTTAAGTTATTAGAGGGGTACCCACAAAACTCGTAGGACCCTAGGGTTTGCCTCCATCCAACCAACCAGCTACACCATTTAAGGACTCAATTCATATATATTTTTTTGTGGAAACCCAACCAATTGCTTTTAGGTTTGGCCCTGCCTGCCTCTTTAGGTAATGGACCATTGGTTTGTTTGATCTCTGGATGCTTGGCTTTGTTTTGTTGGAGAGAAGGCCAAGGTTGAGATGATAGACTCCCTAAAGAAAAAGTTAGAAAAGACATGATGGCTAACATCTTTTGTCCCCATGCTTGATAGTTTGGTCCTTTGCTTCCTCCATTTCCAATGGCTAATGGTGATCCCAAGTGAATAGGGTCCATTTTACAAATAACATTTACTTAATTCTAGAGAAGATTTTAGTTATTCCAATCAGATATTAAATTTATCAAAAAACCGTCTTGACCGATCCAATTTAGTTGTTTGTTTCAATAGAAAATTATACATTTTATCCAAAATCTATTCACTCTATTCTGGTCATTTCCAGATTTATCAAAAACAATGACGCATAGCTTGTATAGAAATAACTGAGAGTATGTAAAGGTTGAATAAATAGAGTTTTTAATTCAATGTTGAGAAGAACATCAAATTAACGAAGAAGATGTTCAAATTTGGCTACATGTGGCGAGAAAGGAGACGAAGCAAACACAAATGGTAAAGAACTTCTCAATATTTAAGCATGACAAAAATATATAAGGCTATTGTAGTTGATAAACTCCGAGTTGCTTAAATGAAATAGAATCTATTAAGTGCCTTTTTTCATTTAAATGGTTACTTCTTTAAATTCAATATTTTCTAACATTCTCATTATTTGAAACATGATATTTGAAACACGATATTTGCAATAAAAATTATTCCCTCCGTTTTACAATGTAGATATTTTTTTGCTTTCGCATATCCATTAAGAAGAGAACAACTTCACCAAACTCTATATAATCCCCACAGTTATAATATTCCTTATTCAACCCTTGGATATTTTTATTTAATTACTTGACACTTGAACACACATGATCATATTTCTTGAGACTTGAGATTCATTCTTCATTTAGGGTCCGGAACCTTATATTTTAAGTGTATTGGTAATTAAAGCTTGCTTATTGCTGGTGTAAAAAAACAAATAATTTGATGGTTAAAAGCAGGAATAAAAGAGCCAAGTATTATGAAAAGGAGGGAGTACCTATCAAGTGAAGGCCTCCAGCATTAATAAGATCTGGCCCCAAATACATGACAGCCATTTATGATTTATGTTTTAGCATTTTAGGGACTTTTTTAGATACAAGCAATCTATCATTCTATTATATTATACATTTCTAGAGATATAAAGATCTACTAAGCCTTCAAAGTTAATAACAACCCAATGTAAAGGCAGCTATAAAGTCTTTATTAAATACAAGCAATCTATCTATCTATTATATTATACTCTGATTATATTATTATATTCTAATACAAAATTGGTCATTCAAGAAATCTTTTACAAATCAAATCACTAATTTTGGTCTTTCCCCTTTTACCCTTCTCTTTACCTATATTTATTTTCATATTCTTTTTCATTATTCATTTTCAAAAGTCCTATTAACATGAGACCAAGAACAATGGAAAATTAATTTGTGTGCAATTTATATTTTAATAATTTTATTTTTATTTTATTTTAATTCATTTGGCTAAAAACTTAATTCTCTAGAATTTATCATAACTAAAATTAATCGAGTAATTTTTTCCCTTATATTTTTATTTTAATTTTTGAAAAATGTCTATGTTTGTGTTTTTTGCAAAGATTTATCCATGGGACATCATATGTTGAGTTTTTGCAAAGAAAAATGTTTATGATTTCCTTCAAAATAAAAATGTTCATGATTGAGTTATTTACGAAAGATTTTAATATTTGTATCTGTTAGGATATATATGCCTTAGAGATCTTTATTGTACAGTATATATATATATATATATATATATATAAGGCAATCTTCCTCGATATGATAGTATACTATTTGGTTTGTCTTTTTTTTAACATATGTATATGTTTTACTAGTTATTTCATACCGTTAGTGATGTATGCCCTAGAGGCCATTATTGTATAGTACCGGATTGTATTTTACATTTTGGAAGTTTGGAATATGCACAGATATAATAACAGTCTTGCTCAATATGATAGTATGCTATCTGATTTGATTCTATCTTAATATGTGTATATATTTCTTTTAACACATCGCTAATACATATTGATAGAGCCCTTAGGATCTTTGCTTGACTACCAATGTTGTGATGGCAGTTACACCAGTGAGGGCTGAGTAGTCTATAAGCACATCCTTAAACTTGTCCCTAGTCGTAGTATTATCGAGACAAGATATCGATACTTCAGAGTAGACTAGTGTATACGCTTCTTATCCCCGTCAAGAGAGGTGATCTGTCCCGCGGCCTTTGGTATACGGTACCAGAGATAGTATACATGTGCTCATTGGGTTATGAGTTACACTGAACGGGCTCGCTAGGAACTGCTGGTTAGTATTATACATATCGTCAGTTAGCAGCTCGCCGGTGACATGAGTACAGGTTAGTCTGTTGACTTGACATCACCATTCGTCTCGAGTGTGTTTTCACTGTATTTAGATTACTACCCTACCATGGCTCAAATGAGTCGTGCAAACAGGTAGTGGTTGGGTGCAGTCCCGAAGCACTTAGAGGCAGTAGGGGTTAGAAGGGATTCTTCTCTCCCGGTATTGGGAGTTGATATCGCGCTGTGTTCGGTTAGCCAATACACAAAGTCCCTGGCCAGAGCAAGTGAGATTTACTCGTAGGTACACCAGTAGTTTCTCAGGGTATATTGGGCTCTATACTGACACGACTTATTGCGCTATTAGGGGTATGACGTTTACCACCCCCTAGGCCCGATATGCGGTATTCTTAGAGGAACAAACCAGACTGTACGGAGATTGTCACGGATAGGGTCAGTAGGGGTTCGGATGAGTTCGCTCATCGGCTTTCTTTTCGACAGGTACCTGGGTAGCCGTTACGTACAGCTAGTGCCGTTGACGTACTTGTGGTTAAATTTACTGCCAGCGTACTATCGAGTCTTTAGAGTCACACACAGAGGGTTTCCCTGGTTTCGGTGAAACGATGTAGAGGCCGTATGGTTTTACGTGCAGGGTTCCGATCATATACGTGTACTAGCTGCACGGATGTTGTTCGGGCGAATAATACTAGTGGGTTTAGGATTAAGCCGGATTCGAGTATTATATTATTGGATTATTTTTATCTCTTTGTATTCGTATTTTTTGCAGTACGAATACGGGTATATATATACGGTGAGGGCATTCTTGTAATTTTACAAGAGATGCTTTTAGAAGGGGACACCTTATTTTGGTTTTATCTATTTTTGGAAAATAGATAATGAAGTGGAAAATTGAGATATTTGTGGCATGGGTGAAACATAACTAATTCTTTAGTTTATTCATTTGGCCTTATTATTCAAGCTTGGCTACAATTTTCTATTGAAAATATTGCATGCTTGATTGTGAGAAAAAAACTTAGCCATTCTTCACTTGCTTTCTCTCTTGATCATTCTATTCTTCTCACTCTCTCTCCATGGTTCTCCTCCTTCTTCCTCAAACCCTAACCCTCACATGTGTTGTTAATCGTAGAGTTCTTTGAGATAAATTAATCCAATTAACTCTCTACATCTCCTAAGCTATCTAGATTAGCAAACTAGATACTTTAGTTACCTCATTCTTGAGGTTGGAGCTTGAACCATAGACTCTCGGGTGGATCGTCTTCGACACGAGGAGGACGATGACCGAGCTTGATCCGCACCTTCTAGGAGCTCAAGAAAAGGAGAAAAAGACCCGAAGGACTTGTAAGTTAGAGGTATAAACTCTATAATAGTAGTTTAGAACCTCTATGTAGTTTATCCAGTTAGGGTTTCTGAACTATCTTGAAAGTATAGTCAATGTTGCTTGTCATAAAAATCGTTTTTGTAAATTTCTCCTCCCCACAAACCATGTGGGGTGTGCGACATCGACTTACAGTGGTGTCAGAGCCTACTTAAAGCTTAAGTAGCTGGTTAGCATGTATTTAGAATTTTGATCGATAGAAATTATCCGAAATTGCATCTTTATTCCTAGCTTGCTGTTCGAATTTTAAACTTGTTTAAAAATTATTTCAGTGACCTTAAAATTATATACAGGCTTTTCTAGAACCAAGAAAAAAATTTGAGCATATGAGCTCACAATTAGACCGCGGATCCATGGCCAAATAGGTCGTTTGGCTGTGGATCCGCGACCTAATTGTGGCTAACATGCTCCAATTTTTTTCTGGAGTTCAGATTCATGGAAATGTGATTTTTGGTACATTTGGTTTTTGCCCAGATTTGTTGTGTATTGGTTTGTACATGGGGTAAATGCGGAAAGATTTTATCGATCGAAATTCTAAATTCTTACGTATCTGTATATGTGTTTCTAAACGTCTACTAATTGCTATATGTCGATTAGTGGGGGTTGCACATATCTTATATTTTGTTTATGGTTTGTGGATATGAAGTATTGGATCGTCATGAATGAATAGTCGGGGGATGTGAGAAGAGTGTTCTTTTCTTTCATTCATGTATATTTGTAAATTGATATAATATTATTTTGCGGGGCACATCCGGGTTGAGCTTGTAGCTACCATTATATTATTTCATTTATTTTTCTTGCACCTAGGATAGACCCAAGGAGGGGTGCACAAACTACCAGATTCTTAAAGTGCCGAGTGGCCTACTCATTTCATTGAGGGAGGCTGCTTCACTTCATGAATTTGACGGGTAGTTTGCCGCGCCTGTAGGGATCTAGGGTGGGATTTGGTTATTCATCACGACCGTGGAATCCGTTTTTCGTTCTAGGCTAAAACAAAGCATGGAAATTCTAGTATTTCCAATATATTCATCTGTGTTGCTGTGATCTGGAATGGTTATTATCGCGTGAAACGAATGACTATATATATATATATGTATGTCTATATATATATATATATATATATATATATATATATATATATATATTGTTCCCCTCCGAACGGCGGCCTCGACGTTAGGGCGTCCGTGCTTGGGGTTCGGGGCAGATGCTATATGGTTTTATCCGTCTACCTCTCCGAAGATGCCAAGTTGATTTATGGCACCGTGTATCGGAGGTTTAGACGGATGCGGCCGATATAGCAGACTTCGTCAGATTCCCCCTCAGGATGAGGGGTTTTTGATTGTGGGGACGCTCTTCCCTGCAGGCGCAAGCCCCTGCAGTTAATTACGCTACCGCATCGCGGTAACAACTTTCTCCTTCTCCAGAATTTCACTTCGTGTCGTGTGTGTTTGTTTTGTTTGTGGTTGCCCGTGGATTGTATACGGAGACTGAGTAATGCCGTCGCCCGTAGGACGTGGATTAGTCCAAATCCGTATTTACTAAGATTTGGGTTTGGTGTTTTTAGTTTAAGGATGCATTAGTCGCGTTGCGCTAAGATCAACTTAAACGTTCGTTAAGGATACGTTAGTCCTGTTTTAGACTAAGATCCACTTAACGTAGTGATTAATTTAATGTATGGTCATCGGGACTCGTCACCTCTTTGACGTCGTTGAGGAATTACAACGACGGATGTCAAAGGAGTTCGGAGATGTACCCTCGAACCAGAGTTGATTGGGAGTTTTATAATCCATTTAAATGTTTAAGGATACGTTAGCCGTGTTTGGGGCTAAGATCAACTTAAACGGGACCGTTTAGATCCGGCAAAAGAGCGATTGGCTCTATTGTTCTAGTTTAGGGACGTAGTGGTCCATTATTAGTTTAGGGACATCTCGGTCTGTCGCCAGTTTAAGGACGTAGTGGTCCGTCATTAGTTTAGGGACGTTTCGGTCCAACTCCAGTTTAGGGACGTAGTGGTCCATCATTAGTTTAGGGACGTCTCGGTCCGATATTAGTTTAGGGACGTTTCGGTCCACGAGTTTAAGGACTCCGCAGTCCATTTGGATGTGTGGTCGTTGGGACCCGTCACCTCTTTGACGTCGTTGAGGAATTACAACGAGGGATGTCAAAGGAGTTCGGAGATGTACCCTCGAACCGGTCGTGAATTGATTTAGGAGAGCAGCTGTGCTCAGTCAATTTAATTTAAGGACTTACGGCCAGAATTGGGCTAAGTCCAGTTGAAAATGTTCACATTTTGTTTGCATTTGGCCTATTAGGCCTTTGTTTGGGCTTTCCCCTTTTTTAGAATAATGCATAGCATTACTTCAGGCCATTGACTGGGCTCTGCCCTTTTTATTATGATGCAGATCATTTGTTTTGGTCCATTGGACCTTTTTAGTTGGGCACTGCCCTTTCAAACAATGCACAACATTTTATTTATTAGGCCTGTTAAGCCTTTTAATTGGGCCTGGCCCTTCAGGAAGTGAAATGCCTTGCATTTGTCAGACGCTTTGCGTCTATTACTGAGCGCAAGCGCCTGTGATGAAGACACGTGTCATGCGCTGGCGAGCGCAAGCGCACTAGCGCAGTGCGCTGCGCTGTTGCGCTACGCTATTGCGCTGACGACACGTGGCGCGCTCTCAGCGAGTTGCGCCAATTCTAGAGAGCAAAGCTCTATCTTAAAGGCGTTTAGCGCAAACGGTTCTATAGCCGACACGTGGCGCTCTCTTAAGAGCGCAACGGCGCAGTTTGGAAGTGCAAAGCACTAAGAATCTTTTAGATTCAAGAAGGGAAGTGCAAAGCACTGTTTAATTTCTTGATCTAAATTAGATCAAAGAAAAATAAGATTTTCTTTGTTTGAAGAACCAGAGGTTCATAAAAGTGCTAAGCACTATTATTATTATTATTATTTTTTTATTTTTATTTTTATTGTTTTTAAAGAACCGGAGGTTCACAAGAAGTGCAAAGCACTGTTTATTATGTAGAGATCATTGATCTTGTTTTTAGATCAATGATCTATTAGAAGGAATTTCTTCTAATTCATGAAGGTTCTTTACCTTTTTCTTGAAATCTTCTCAGAATTCTCTCTGTTTAAAGTTCTTGAGTTTTCAAGAAAAATTTTCATGCCTTTGAATTGAGGCTTCGGGTCCTTTTTATAGTGCTCACAAATTAGTTAAATTTGTTAAAGAGATCATTCTCTGAGTGATCTGGGGAATTTTTCCCACCGTTGGATCTTTAATCCAAGGGTTTCTGCTTTGCAGAAGAAAATCTTCTTGTTTTAACAAGAACAGAAAAGATTTCTTAAAATCTTAATTTAGTTTGGCGTAGATGCCCCAGCGCGTGACACGTGTCGCGCAGCGCAGCTGAAGCGTTGCTTCCTTTAAACAGAGCTTTGCTCTGATTGGGTGCGCCTTCTTGGGCGCTGCGCTGACGTATTAGCGCCAGACTCGCGGCGCGTTGCGCCCGAGACTTGAAGCGTTGCTTCAAAATTTGAATTTTGAATTCAAACAGAGCTTTGCTCTGATTGGGCGAAACAAATGCCCCCCCACCGTTGCGCTCACGTGGCGCACACGTGAATGCAGCGGTGGCAACCCCCCCTGACCGTTGGATCAAGGGGGAATCTCAAGAGGCGCAAGCGCCTTATAAATAGGGCCTCTGGCCCTTAGAAAACTCTTCACCATTTTCTAGGTTTAGATTTTCAGAGCTCTGCTCTTGCTTAAGAATTTCAGAGCTTTGCTCTTGCTTTCAGAACTCTAGAGCTTTGCTCTCATTTCCCAAAGTTTAGAAAACTTTAGGTAATAATTAATTTAAAATTAAGTTAAATTAATTTAAATCAATTTTAACCAACAGAGCTTTGCTCTCATAGATCTTTTGATCTAAAGAAATTCCCTTTGGGGTTTCATCAACAGAGCTTTGCTCTCACAAATCCATAGATCTGCAGAGATCTTGTTCATGGGTTCTAACCCATGGACAGAGCTTTGCTCTTGAATCAAATGTAGATCTTTTAGATCTGAAAAAAATGAAGAATTTTTTTTATAAGTTTTTCATGGATTTTTCGGGAATCCAGAAATTTTAATTTTAAATTTCTTTTCAAAATTTTTTCTCTTTGATGGGAAATTACAGAGCTAAGTTCTCTTTATAGAATTTTATTCTTTTGAGACCAGAATTTGACAAGTGTCATTCTGTGACAGAGCTTTGCTCTGAAAGAGGAGATTTTCTCCTTGTCTCTAGGGATTCTTCCCCCTTTTCAAAATGGGAATGTCTCCCCGGGGGCCAACTGACAATCTCATCCAATGATGAGTTTGTCTTATTAATTGACGTATTGTCATTTAGATTTTGTGGGTCCCTCTTTGGTCTCCTACTCACTGCACTGTGGTGCGGTGTAATTAATTAACTTTGATTTTTATTTAATTAATGCATTTTCTTTTCTTTTTTTTTTTTAATGCCAAACGTTGAGATTACAACACTAACGGCTACATTGTTCTTTTGCAGTGATCATGTCTGAAGACACTTCATTCCCGTTCGTCCGCTCGGAGGAGGGATTTCCTGAGGCGCCCTTGGACCGTGAAGCCCTAACCATGATTAGAGAGTACGACCCTGAGTATAAGAAACTCCACCTTTGGAGGTCTTGGTATAACCAGATTATTATGGGTCGACGCAGCTTCACTTGCGCGGTGCCGACAGAACCTATCACGGCGATTCACTACGCTAACCCACCTCCAGTGCAGTATGCCGTGGAGATGATAGACTGGACCGCGAACAGCTTTCTTCATCCCGCTATGGATGCGGTCCCGGTTCAGCGTCCTATGGTTTTGGATATCCTAGGACGCCGTATCTGTCAGGGAGAAGCACGACCCTGGGGGCAATCATATAACCTTGGTTTGATTCCCCGCCATCCAATTGGCTATCTGCCGTGGGCCCGGTACATCCTGTCGACGAGGAAGTCGCAGTTGATAAGACTAGGACTATACACCGCGGTCTACGTCTCTCTTTTCCAATATCCTACGCTCCCCACTTGGTGGTTCAAGGCTTTCTTGGAGCAATGGAATATTCCCACCCACACTTTCCTTGCCATGGATCGGGAAGTGTCCATTTCTTTGGAGGAATTCGCGGAGGTATCCGGCCTACCAGTCATGGGGGAACACTATGAAGAGCTGCTCCCGACAGATGAGTACGTCTTCGGTGCTAAGCCGATGGTAAGGGGGATTATGTCGGAAAATGCCGTTCAACACCAATTCCCAAGCCTGATCAAGGTGTTGAACATCTACGAGTCCCTTTTCATCGAACACGGGAGCCGAGGAGTTAATTTTGAGGACTTCATTGCTCGCTTCCTCCGTCCTAGCGTCATTTCGCCAGGAGCCTTCAAATCTGCTATTCTGGATGATCCTTTTGGTCTAGGTTTGGCTAACCTGCCGACGAAGGAGATAGACCAAAAGGCTTTCTTCCTCCCAGACTTCCCTACCATATCTTTCGCGGAAATTGCAGTCCCTGGGATGGATGAGGAGGCCTTTTTCTTAGGATTTCTCGGGCTGTGGTTGAGTTGGTTCGCGATCCTAATGCATTCTCATCGCATGCGGCCTTCTGTCTTTTATCCAGCCCACCGCATGGTCATTGGGGTAAAGGTGGCCGTGGGGATTGCCGGCCTGGCGCACCTATATCATGGCCTCAGCCGAGCAGCGGATGCCAACGAGCCCGGGGTACTGCACGTGGTCTTCCCGATGCACTACTTTGCATCGTGGCTCGAGCTACACACGGCGGGTGTCTTTGGTATGCATAAAAGGCCTTCATTCTTTGACAGGTGCGGTTTTCCTCGCATTTTACATCTGATTGGCTCATCAATCGTGACCCCTTCACCACGGGACGCCAGGGGTTTACTGCTTCGCCCTCACACCGTTGGAGTCGGAATGTCCTTTATTGATAAGGTGTTAACCATTGGGAAGGCGTCCACCACTGCGGTGCGACCATTACAGGACTCCTTCAAGGATGGAGCTTCAGTGTTGACGGCCCGGGAGATCCTCCATTTGTATTCTATTAGACCGGGTTTACTAGTCTTCAGGCAGGGCGGTGCAGCAGTCTTTATGAGATATAACCCGCATCGTTTTGCCGGACAGCTGGGTTACGATCAAGGGGTACCCTTAGAAGCTTTCTTACTGGAACCTGCTGTAAATGAAGAAGGGATGGAGAACGCGCTACACCATTTCATGCGCCTGAACACGGGTTCTCGTTTTTTCATTAGCACGCCGGTCTGTGCTCCACGACTCCTTAACGTATATAAAGAGTGGTACAATCATGCGACGGGGGCTGTTATAAAGGAAGAGAGGCGAGTGTTGATCGACCGTAAAGAAGTACCCCCCGGTACCAATCGTAACGCTCCCTTAGCGCCAAGGATCCTGGTGGTCCCTCCTCTAAAAGATGCTGGGGGCAGACCATCACGTGCGCAAAGTCCTCTACGTGAGCTGACGCTCCCTGACATCACAGACGCACCTTCCGCACCCTGTGCTCCAGTGGAGGCAGTGGTTGTACCCTCGCCAGAGTCTGGCGTGGGTGCGGACATCGGGACTCGTCGTCCCAAAGCGGCTGCTAAGCGGAAGTCGATCCCCCGCGAGCCTAGGGTCGGGGGTCAAAAGAAAAAGAAGAAGTCGCTCTTCGCTGCGGATGTCGTGTTCGGCCAGGAACCCCATGCCCCTCATGCTGAAGGTCTGCTCGAATATGGGACTAACGCAGGGTTGGTGATGCCGCCGCCGGACGATACAGACTTGGAGGCTGCTCTCAGAGCTTCGGCATGGTTGGTGAAGCGTGACGCGTGGCTGGCTAAGCTTGCGCAATCAGGTAACTACTAGTCGCCTTTTCTTTATTGCAACATATCCTCCTTATCGCCCTTGATTAACGCCTTTCTCTCCTTTCTTTCAACAGGTATCACTGATGAAGAAGCCATTGCCGCTTCTTTGAAGACTTTCCAAGAGGAGGAAAGCCTTAGAGCATCTATGGGCCTTAGTAAGTTTTAATCCATCAAGTTTCCATTTTCCTCGTGTTATGGTCGATCTAACCTTTTTCTTTTTAATTACAGGAACCTCAATGCCGTTCCCTCCTAGCGACGCAGATGTTCTACCAGCTGCCAACGTTCCTGCTTCTTCTGGGCCGCCGCAGGAGGTTCGTCTTGGAGAGCCGATGAGAGATGCCTTAAAGGCTCTGGAGGCATCCCTGAATGAAGATGATGATGCCTTGAAGGAGGCGTCACAGAGGTCCCTTATGTCCGCTCGGGAGGAAAGGAAGCGGTTGAGGCGTGAGGCGAAGGCGCGCAGGGCTGCCTTGGCTATGGGAGCAGGCCCCAGCACTGCCCCTCGAGCTGATACTCCCTCCGAAGAGCCCCCTGTCGCCCTATCCACTGCCCGCAGAGAGGTGGCGCGAGCAGTTCGGAGCGCAAACGGTAAATCCGCTTCAGGTAATATTTCTCTCAGAGTTTCTGTTATAAGGATTTTAATGTCATTGGTCCTTATATCTCTTATCTTTGCAGGGCCAAGTCCGATCGAGGGAGAGGCGGAAGCCGTCGATCCTAGGGGAACGAAGGAGGTGATGCCTGCCGAACTCGAGCCGACAGTGGGTAATATCATTGAGGTCATGGGGCCTGAAGTGGAGGTCGAGGGGCCTACCGCCGAGAAGGTCATTGATGCCGAACCTGAAGCGGTGGCAGATGATATGATCATTATAACTGAGTCCAGGGTAGTGGCGGCTGAGGCGCTCGAGGTCAGCGATCGCTCGGTGACGATAGACGATACAACCACAGCTACTGAACCTGAGAGAGTAGTGGGTGAGGTGGCCATGATTCCCGAGGACGAGCCAACCGCTCCCTCTCTGGAATCTGGCAATACTCCAATCATAGCCCTTCCCGTCTATGGCCCTCCGCCGTTCCCAGGTCTTGCTAGCACGACGACGGTCCCCATCGAGTCGGGTGACGAGGCCACGGGTGGTGGTCTCATGTCGGTAGAGGAGGGAGCCGCCTCCGTTTCAGCCGGGAGCTCCTCAGGTAAACCCTAAGTGGCTGCTTTTCTTTATTTTACAACCTTTTCTGACAAGTTCACCTTTTCGTAATGCAGGTGCGGCTAGCGCCGATGCCCCACTGCTCGAGGGAGCGCCTTCGATGACTGCTTTGGCGGTGGTCACCTCTCAAACTTCTCTCATACCCTCGAAGATGTTGGAAGGTATATGTTTACGATTTATTAATCTCGTTTTCCAGACATATAATTCGTGTACTAAAGTCACATTGTTGTGTTTTCAGGAGTGCTTTTTGATCATGTATATCAGATGTTGCTCCCACACTTTTCCTTCCCATCCGAGCTTGCTTCTTCCTCTGGTGGTGTTGGTGAGTATGATTTCCGTTGTCACCCTTCCCCTCTTTTTTCTTATTGATGGAATTGTCTCTAACCTATTTTCCTCATCTCAACTGCAGTGCTACAGATTGAAGGAGGGGATAAAAGATCAACTGCGCCACCAGCCCTTCCGACCTTGCCACCTGTCTCAACTGGTACAATGACCATCATATTGGTAACTTTCCTCTCTTTATTTTCTGTACTGTTATCTGATTGCATCCTGTTTCTTTCAGCTGTCGTTCTGGCTTCGGCGTCCTTCGAACCTCGTATCGCAATGCCGGCAGGTCCTTATCTGAGGAGTCTGTCTTCAAAAGGCGCCGCGAATAGTCTGCGCATGTTGAGTGACTATGTCGAGGAACTCGACGTTGAAACTCCTACATCTGCCGCAGACTTCGCTATGGTGGTTAACCCGATGCTAGCAATACTCGTGAACTTTCATGATGAGGGCATCATTGCATCCTGGGTTAACCATTGTATAGAGATCGAGGGTCGCCTATATCAGTTGGAGTCGCTGCATCCCGCTCCCGAGACCGTGGCTGCCAGTAATCAGAGGACAACGTGGATTGAGCAGAGCGCTCCTTACTTCCACCATCTCGAACAAGAAGTCATTTCAAGGCGTAAGGAGCGTGGTGAGACTTCGAGCAAGTCTGCTCAACTGCATGCTCGGGTGGAGGCCAATGCCGCACGGCTGAAGGTTATCTTTGAGGGCCTCCTGCAATGCCTCTCCGAAGGGTTATCATTGAGGCAAAAACTTGACGTTGTCGAGCGAGCTGCAGCCAGCCAGGAAGCAGCCCAGAAGGCAGCAGAGGAGCAACTTTCATCCTTCTTGCAGCAGCGGGCTCAGGTGGAGGCGGAGGTGGCCGCAGCTGTCACTCGAGAGGAAGCGCTGAAGGAAGTGCGAGAGCGGCTTGTGAACTTACTAAAGACACTTCCTCCTCAGTAGCTATCCATTTTTGTATCGTTCGTACTTATAGATAAAAGAATGTATATGCATATATATATATTTTTTATCCTTTGACATAATGTATCCTGTATTCGATCAAGTTTATGAATAAAAGATACACCTTTTTTTTTAAAATGTGTCATTTCTTGGTCTTTTCCTTCTTTTATTATCAGCATATCACTTTAGCGAACATGGTTGACGGACGATTGGGATGAGTATCCCGGCCTTCTTAAGAAATAACAATGGCTTAGGCCGCAGGTTCAGATCTGCTGCCTAAGGCTTTTCAATTCTATGAGCCGTGAGGGTCTCATAGAGGCTTTTCTCCCTACGGATCGAGAGGATCTCATAGGTGGATTTTCTCCTTAGGAATCGTGAGGATTCTTAAGTGTGGTTTTCTCTTATAAGTCGTAAGGATCCTATAAGAGAAATTTTCCCTATTACGAGTCGAGAGGATTCGTAAGCGGTTGTTTCCCTCCTCGTCGAAATTCGACTTCGGAGAGTGAGACCCGTGAATAGTATGCAAGAGACCATTTTGGATTGACTTGCAGGGCCCCATTGCTCAAGAAGCAGGCTTTTCAATCCTTGCTGTCTGAGACTTCTTCTTACAAATTGGGACGAATCGGGAATTTGCTCGCGGAGAGAGTGATGGCTCTGCGAGTTGACATGAGTTAGGAGGCTCTCATCACGGAGTGTTTGTATCCGTGAGTCGAGGAGTTTGCTAGGGATTATTTGTTTCCCGAGCACCAAGGATTATTTGTTTCCTTGGGGTTTGAAACGAGTCGAGGATTCCCACGGAGGCGCTGGTGGCTCTGCAGGTCTACGCGGATCAGGAGTCTCTCGTCAAGGAGTGTTTGTATCCGTGAGTCGAGGGATTTGCTAGGGATTATTTGTTTCCCAAGCGCCAAGGATTATTTGTTTCCTTGGGGTTTGAAACGAGTCGAGGGTTCCCATAGAGGCTCTGGTGGCTCTGCAGGTCGACGCGGATCAGAAGGCTCTCGTCAAGGAGTGTTTGTATCCGTGAGTCGAGGAATTTGCTGGGATTATTTGTTTCCCAAGCGCCAAGGATTATTTGTTTCCTTGGGGTTTGAAACGAGTCGAGGGTTCCCATAGAGGCTCTGGTGGCTCTGCGGGTCGACGCGGATCAGAAGGCTCTCGTCAAGGAGTGTTTGTATCCGTGAGTCGAGGAATTTTGCTAGGGATTATTTGTTTCCCAAGCGCCAAGGATTATTTGTTTTCTTAGGGTTTGAAACGAGTCGAGGGTTCCCACGGGGGCTCTGGTGGCTCTGCAGGTCGACGCGGATCAGAAGGCTCTCGTCAAGGAGTGTTTGTATCCGTGAGTCGAGGAATTTGCTGGGGATTATTTGTTTCCCAAGCGCCAAGGATTATTTGTTTCCTTGGGGCTTGAAACGAGTCGAGGGTTCCCACGGGGGCTCTGGTGGCTCTGCAGGTCGACGCGGATCAGAAGGCTCTCGTCAAGGAGTGTTTGTATCCGTGAGTCGAGGAATTTGCTGGGGATTATTTGTTTCCCAAGCGCCAAGGATTATTTGTTTCCTTGGGGTTTGAAACGAGTCGAGGGTTCCCACGGGGGCTCTGGTGGCTCTGCAGGTCGACGCGGATCAGAAGGCTCTCGTCAAGGAGTGTTTGTATTCGTGAGTTGAGGAGTTTGCTGGGATTATTTGTTTCCCAAGCGCCAAGGATTATTTGTTTCCTTGGGGTTTGAAACGAGTTGAGGGTTCCTACGGAGGCACTGGTGGCTCTGCGGGTCGACGCGGATCAGAAGGCTCTCGTCAAGGAGTGTTTGTATCCGTGAGTTGAGGAGTTTGCTGGGATTATTTGTTTCCCAAGCGCCAAGGATTATTTGTTTCCTTGGGGTTTGAAACGAGTCGAGGGTCCCTACGGAGGCAGTGGTGGCTCTGCTGGTCGACGCGGATCAGAAGGCTCTCGTCAAGGAGTGTTTGTATCCGTGAGTTGAGGAGTTTGCTGGGATTATTTGTTTCCCAAGCGCCAAGGATTATTTGTTTCCTTGGGGTTTGAAACGAGTCGAGGGTTCCTACGGAGGCACTGGTGGCTCTGCGGGTCGACGCGGATCAGAAGGCTCTCGTCAAGGAGTGTTTGTATCCGTGAGTCGAGGAATTTTTTGTTGAAGTCACTGGCTTCTTCGGTTGAAATGAACCGGTGAGGTTTGGGGTTCGTCGTCCGACGGAATCCGCTGGGAAAGTATGGTTCATTCTTCGTTTACGCCCTTGGATTGTATACAGGGATCGATGCGATCTTAACTGTAGGGCCAAAGTTTTATCATTTCTTCTTTTATTTTATTTTATTTCCGCGATGCTCTATCATTTCAGCTTTTATATCGCGAAGGTCGCGATTGCCCAATCATTTCGGCTATTTTTCGCGGTGCCCAATCATTTCGGCTATATATATTTTTTATTTTTTTACTCGTTGCTTTTTATTACGAGTTGCCCAATCATTTCGGCTATTTTGCATGTATACATTTTTACTTGCTGCTTTTTTTATTGCAAGTCGCCCCATCATTTCGGCTATTTCGTATGCATGTGCGGCTTACTGGCTTTTCACTGTAAACCTGAAATTGGACACCGATTTCGGCATCAGCACCGCTACAACTGGGATGTTACCAGGAGCGAATCATCATTTGCCTCTGCCGTTGTCGAACAAAGGAGGCTTAGCGACCAGGGTTAGGGTCCTGTCGGCTAAGACTTTTGACTTCATGAGCCGTAAGGGTCTCGTGAAGGTATTTCTCCCTACAAGTCGTGAGGATCTTGTAGGTGTATTTTCTCCTTAGGAATCGTGAGGGTTCCTAAGTGTTTTGTTCCTCTGTAAGTCGTAAGGATCCTACAGGAGGGTTTTCTCCTTATAAATCGAGGGGATTTATAAGGGTTGTTCACCATGCGAACGTATTCCCAATTACGGATGAAATTTGGCTAAGGAAATGTTTATTCGCGCCCGTGGATTGTATACAAGGGTCAATACTGAGCCACTTGTAGGGCAATATTGAAAGTTTGTGGGGGTTTGCTTAAGCACAGGTTTAGGTCTCTGTGATTTAAGACTTTCAAATCCTATGAGCCGTGAGGGTCCCATAAGAGAGTTCTCCTTACGAGTCATGAGGATCTCGCAAGTGTGTTTTCTCCTTAGGAATCGTGGGGATCCCTAAGTGTGTTGCTCCTTTGTGAGTCGTAAGGATCTCACGCAGGTGGTTTCTCCTTATAAGGTCGAGAAGACCCTATAAGTGTCTTTTAACGAGGTTGCGCCCTTTCGGGTTTTCACGAACACTCGCCGGTAGCCCTGCTGTTTTTACTCACGGAGCCCTTTCAGGTTTTCATCCGTGCCCTTTTTGCTTATGGACATACCGTTTTTTTTGTTTTATTTTTTTTTAATTTTTTTTTACCCTTTGTTATTGAGATCCTTTCACCCTTTGTTATTGAGATCCTGACTTTTCAACTCCCCCTATTAATAATAATTACGATATTTATAACAAGTATATATGGTTTTACCAAATCCCACTCCATATATCATATGGTGTTAGCAGCATACTCATTGGTAATACCTTGCATTGCTGAACCAAGCCACCAGAGTTCGAATCCCATACCCCACATACTTTTGTGCACTTGATTGTATCATGTTTGATAATACATGGAAATCTTTCTTCTTTTTTTTTTACGAGGTCGCGCCCTTCCAGGTTTTCACGAACACTCGCCGGTAGCCCTGTTGTTTTTACTCACGGAGCCCTTTCGGGTTTTCATCCGTGCCCTTTCTTTGCTTATGGACATACCGTTTTTTTTTTCCCGTCAGCCTAAGGATGCTGCGGTAGTAGTTTAAAGACGTTTCGGTCTGCTATTAGTTTAAGGACATTTCGGTCCATCATTAAGGAAGGCCATTTACTGCTTATAGAGTTTGGGCTTAAGAAGATAGCGAGCGGACATAGTTGTCGTCATCTACCGTTGACCTAGGCCGTAGCTCATTAAGCGTAGTATTTTTTTAGGAAACGACCGTTTATTGGCCTAAAAGGCCTTTCACCGTGCATGTCCACGAGTAGATAGGCCCCACCCTGGTAGACCTTATCAATGATGTATGGGCCCTCATAGTTTGGCTCAAACTTTCCCCGCTTGGCGCGATTGGGGATCATAGGCCTTTTGACCACTAGCACGAGTTCGCCTTGACGAAATGTCCTCGGTCGGGTCAATCTTTCGTATGAGCGCGTCATCTTTGCTTTATAAGCTTCCAGATTTTGTTGTGCTAGAAGCCGGATTTCATCAAGGGCGTCAAGCTCTTCAAACCGAAGGTGAGCATTTTCTTCGTCTGTCAGCTCGTAGTGGACTGCCACTCGTAGAGAGGGTAGCTCTATCTCGAGGGGGAGTACTGCTTCTGTACCGAACACCAACGCGTATGGCGTTGTGTTCATGGCCGTCTTGAATGTAGTTCGATACGCCCAAAGAGCCTCTTGCAATCTTTCGTGCCAATCTCTCTTATTTCGTGACAATGTTTTCTTCATGATCTTCGTCAAGGTCTTGTTGAAGGCCTCAGCTAGACCGTTAGCTCGCGGATTATAAACTGAGGAATATCTCCAGTCTATGTTATGCTGCTGTGCGAAGCGGCTGATTTTATGACTTCGGTAGGCTGGCCCGTTATCGGAGATGATCCGCCTCGGAGTTCCAAACCGATATATGACGCGCGTTTTGAAGAAATGGAGGATATTCTCCGTCTTCACTTCTCTCAATGGTACTGCTTCTGCCCACTTGGAGAAATAGTCAGTCGTCGCTAGGATGAAACGATGTCCTTTAGACGATGCTGGCTCGATGGGGCCGACTATATCAGTCCCCCACATTTCGAATGGCCAGCTAGCTACCGTTGGATGCAGTGGATTGGGATGCTGATGGATGAAGTCCCCATGAATTTGGCATGAATGACATTGCCTCGCGTATTCCAGGCAATCCTGCATCATCGTGGGCCAGTAGTAGCCCATCCGTTTTATCTTCAACTTCATCTTAGGGCCTGCTTGATGAGAACCGCAGATTCCGTCATGAACTTCCTGAACGACTCTTTCCGCTTCGTCTGGTCCTAAGCATCTCAGCCACAGAGAATCAAATGACCTCTTGTATAGAGTATCATTGACGAAGGTGAAAGAAAGAGCTCGTTTTGTGAGCTGATGTCTTGCGGACGCATCTTCAGGCATTTGGTGGGACTTGAAGTAGTCTATAAAGACTTCCCTCCAATCCTCAACCTTCTCGTGGTCTTTTATCTGTAAGGTCGCTCGTTCAGTCACTCCCTTCTCTTCGGGTGATTCCGAAGGTATTTCTGCGGGGGCGAGCACCCGACGGCTTTGTATCATGATTCTAACGTTGTCGAGGTTCTCGTCAGCCAATTCTTTAGCAAGTTTGGCCAGTGCGTCCGCTTTGCTGTTTTCCGCGCGCGGTATACTTTCCAACGTGTAGGAGGGAATTTGGGTTAGCAGTTGCTGCACTTTTTCACCGTATTTTACCAATTCCGGTTTGCATGTTTGGTAATCGCCGTTCACTTGACTGACGACCAGTTGGGAGTCCCCATATATGAGGAGGCTTTCAATTCCCATGTCAATGGCGATCTCGAGACCTGCTATCAGAGCTTCATATTCAGCTTCATTATTCGTTCTCGGCTCTGTTAAGGAAAATGCGAAACGCATTATCCCTCCTTGTGGAGTTACAAAGATGAGGCCTATCCCCGATTTGATTATAGGGGTGTTTTGTTTGCGCTTCTTCATGGAAGATGCACCATCAAAATAGAGTTCCCATTGGGTATCACCACCGTCGATTGCATCAAACGCATGTTCGTCTGGAAGATCGCAATTTAAAGGGGAATCGGCAGGTATGGGATGCTCAGCAAGGAAATCGGCGATGGCCTGGCCTTTTACTGCCCTGAGAGGTTGATACGTTATCGAAAATTCCATCAAGAGCAGGGCCCATTTAGCGAGTCGCCCTGTCAATATGGCTTTTGACATTAGATATTTGAGAGGGTCCACTTTTGAAATAAGACGGACTTCGTGCGCCAACGCATAGTGCCTAAGCTTTGTTATTGCGAAGATCAACGCCAGGCAGTGTTTTTCAATGGGAGAGTAGTTGCTTTCTGCCCCCAGCAGAACTCGACTTAAGTAGTAGAGTGCTCTTTCTTTCCCTTGGTCGTTCTCTTGTGCCTATAATGCGCCTAAGGAACCTTCGAGGGCGGTTGTATAAAGAATGAGAGGCTTCCCCTTAACCGGAGCAGCCAACACCGGCGGGTTCTGCAGGTATTGCTTGATCTCATCCAGTGCGCCTTGGCATTTTTGATCCCAAACGAATGGGGTTCCCTTCTTCATCAGGTGACTATAAGGACGGCACTTTCCTGAAAGGTTGGCTATAAATCGCCGTATGTATACGAGTTTCCCTTAGAGAGACCGCAGCTGTTTGAGAGTCCTCGGCGGAGGCATTTCCATGATCGCTTTAATCTTTGACGGATCTATTTCAATACCTCGGTGTCGAACAACGAATCCCAGGAATTTGCCCGAGGAAACCCCGAACGCACATTTAAGAGGATTCATCTTCAAGTTGTATTGCCGAAAGCGTTGAAATACAGTCTTCAGATGCTCGAGATGTTCCTCGTATGATTTGCTTTTAACCACGAGATCGTCGATATAGCATTCAACGATTTCGTGTATAAGGTCGTCGAAGATCTTTGTCATGGCCCTCTGATAAGTAGCACCGGCGTTCTTCAAACCGAAGGGCATCACTTTATAACAAAATATACCAAGAGGAGTCCTGAAGGCTGTGTGCTTCTGGTCTTCTGGATGCATTTTTATCTGGTTATACCCCGATGAGCCGTCCATGAAGGAGAAAACTTCATGAGTGGATGTATTGTCTATCATCAGTTCAGTGACTGGCACTGGGAAATCATCCTTCGGGCAAGCTTTATTAAGATCCCGGAAGTCTACGCATATGCGCACTGTCCCATTTTTCTTCATCACTGGGACGATGTTGGCGATCCATTCAGGGTACTGAACTTCCTGGATGAAGCCAGAGTCGATTAACTTTTTGACTTCGGTATTTATGCTCATCTCAAGCTCGAGTCGCATTCTTCTCGGCGCCTGTTTGACTGGCTTGATGTTCGGGGATATTGCTAGTCTATGTACAGCAACTTCTGGATCTAGTCCCGGCATCTCGGAATAGTTCCATGCGAAGCAATCTTTATGCTGCACAAGGACGTCTTTTAACGCAGCCACCCTCTCTTCAGACAGCAGCTCGCTGACGAATGTCGGTTGCGGATCATTTATTGTCCCCAACTCGATTCTCTTGAGGTTATCTGCAGTAGTATGGATTCCATCTTCCAGCTCTTTTGGCGCTGGGGGAAATTCTGAGATTACCTCATCGCTGCTGTTTTCAAAGCACCAAGGAAGGCTGTTCATGTCCTCGGACTCTTCTTTTAATATTGTTACCACGTGGCAAGTGCGGATTTTCTGCCAATCCCAATGCGGAGTTAGTTCTATCCTTGTGTCTTCGGGTTCGTGCTTTTGCGGCGGCGCTACCCTCCAGTTGTCAGACAACGCGAATTTGCCGAGCTGATATTGGTCCTCAACCCAATTCTTAAAGGTGAAGCAATTTTCGAGCGGATGCCCTACTACTCGATGGTACGAGCAATAATTTGGGTTGGAGACTTCGCCCGCTTGCTCAGGGTGTTTAGACTCTGGCAGTGTAAGCATTTGATGTTTTAGAGAGAGATCAAGTATTTTCCTTGTTTTGTTCCGAGGAAATGAGTATGCCCGACCCATTTTCTTCATGAGGGCTAAGTCAATAACGTTCGACTCTCGGATGCGTGGCTTCTTAGCTCTGCTTTGTGGTTGTCGAGCGCCTTTCTTGCCTTTCGACTTGTTTTTGCTTTCGCGTCGAACCTCTTTTGTAGCAGGTTGACAAGGAGCGGCATTTTCATCCTTCACCGCCTGTTGAAGGAGGCGCTGTGTCTTGGCTTTCTCATAGATTGCCATTTCACGATTATGATCATCTCGGGCTTTTTGACTCGCATCCCTTATAAGTTTGCTCACCTGGTCTTCAAATGATGGACTGGGCGGTTTTGTATCAGGAACTTTTGCTGGTTCAGGATTAGCGTCCTCCCATTGAGCGTCCGCCTCTTCATCGAAGTCATACATGACATAACAGCTGTTTACTAGCTCCCTTTTCTTTGACCGGATGTACCCAAGCCCTTTTGTTTCTATTCTCCCGTTAGGCAGTTTGCATTGAGTCCCGGGAACGTTCCAGACCTTGTCATAGAATTTGGCCTTTCTAACGGTTTGTTCGAAAGGTATTGCCTGGCGCTTCAACAGTTTCTTCAAACCTTTGGTATAATATCTGGGAAGACGGATGGGCTGAAGCCTGTCGAGCGTGGGATCCGCGCCATGCCAAATTTCTTTTTCCACCTTGTTTTCTTCAGAACGGTAGAATAGGATTGCCTTCTCGCCTTTTCGTCCGGGAGGAATATAGAATGTGTGCAATTCTTCTACGCTGTTGGCGTTGAGTGCATCCAGTTCTTTGTAATGTTCAAGCGGCACCATGGTTATCTGCAGACTTCGCTCTTCATCAGCAGAAGCTCGTATTGACAGCCGAGCAGGGAATACAGCGTGAACTTCATCCTCTGAATCACTGCCGAAGATTAATGAAGGAACGGATGGTCCTGGCCCGGTGGACTGGGATGGACCTGAATAAATTATATCCTCCTCCTCCTCGGTGTCACTGCCGAAGACAGGGATGGTGGCGTTAGTTTTGTTCTCCGGTTTGTGACACCTTTCCGTGTCTTCGAAACTCGGTAAGAAGTACTTGGCATCTTCATACTTGCGAACTTCATTCACGGAAAACGGATTCAACTCTCCCGCCACTGTGTACTCGAGGCCATCCCTAGAATACTTCATGCACTGATGCTGTGTAGAAGGGATGATATTGTACTCGTGTAGCCATGGTCGGCCGAGCAGAGCATTGTAGCACGTCTTGGCGTCTATAACATGGAATTTGATGTCTGTGACGAGCAACCCGAAGCTTAGCGTCAATATCACAGATCCAAGAGTCTTTGAGGATTGAGAGTCGAAACCGGAGATGGTGATTTTGTCTCGGGCGAGGTGTTGGACACTCATGCAAATCTCCTTTAACACTCGCACATTGAGTAAATTAACAGACGATCCGTTATCGACCAAGATTTTACCTATCTTTATGTCATGGCAGTATCCTGAGACATAAAGGGGGCGATTATGTTCACACGTCCCGAGGAGAAGGTCTTCATCACTAAAAGCAACGTCGGCTGTGTGCACCTCTTCCAATTCATCCTTCATCTTTTGTTCGGCTAGGAAGGCTTGGAACTGGTCCGGATCTTGTAGGGCCTTAATCAAAGAATCCCTCGTCTCTTTTGATAGTAATAGGGCATCGAGAATGCTGAGTTGTGAGGGTAGCTTTCTCAGATGCGCCAAGACATTGTAATCCACTTTACTCCTCTTTGGCGGGTTCTTGGCGGTTAACTCTTCCGCGACTTGGTCATCCAAAGCGATGTCTTCAAAGACCTTCTCTTTCCCTTTGTTTTTCTTGTTTAAGGGTCCGAGATTCTTTTCAGGTAGCGTCCGATTGCGTAGCTGTATATTTTCGCAAGCCTTCGGTTCTTCTTCTTTTCCCGAAATTGACTCTTTAAAGAGAGGGGCAAGCTCTAGCTCCTCATCAGAGTCGCTCCCAAATGTAAGCACTTGTGACCCGGTAGTGTTAACCATGTGGCAATTGCCGGCAGTTCTTTCAAGCTCTTTGGTCGTGTTTTTTTGCTCCCGACGAATCTTACGCTTTTCCCGTTTAAAGCGTTGTTGATTAGCGACGTATCCTTGCCACCATCTACCGAAAGCCTTGCACTCTTGAGTGGGATGCGAGACCTTCTGATGATATAAGCAATAAGAGGGGTGCATTTCTACCACACCAGTAATTTTTCCTTCAGAGGATGGTAGCTTCATGCCCATTGATATGGCCTTAGCAAACCTCTTTTTTATCTTGAATTGGCTTTTATCAGCGGTGGAGGCATCTTGCTCCAGCGGGATCGTCTCAGCTCTTTCATCAAGTCGCTGGCGCTTGGCCCTTTTGAATATAGCCGTCTCGCGTTCTCGATCAGCTTTACTTTTCAATCGAGCTTCATTATGAAATGCGTCAATCCTTTCGATTGATAACTCCGGAACCCTTGACCCAGTATTTGCCCCCAGCATTTTAGTGCCAGAAGTCCCTTCATCGTTCGTGGTCGAATGGGAGATCATATGACAGCTCGCCACATATTCCTCGGATTCATCCGATGAACTTTCTCCCTCATCTTCTTTTTGGAAGACGTGATCAAGGAAATCTTGGAGCGTAATGGGAGTCCGCGCCTTTTGGTTGTACTCATCCAGCGCATCGATTTGCTTTTGTAAGTCCGTGCGCTTGTCGCCAGGCTTCACGGGCTTCTTAGATTTCTTCTTCTTCTTTTTCGAAGATTTTGACGGCTGACTATGAGCGCTTGAACTACCACCATCGGTCTTCGGAGTCGGTCGTGGCTTCAACATCCCCTCAATAACCTGCGGCTCTAAGGGGTTCTTCCACTTGACCGCTGGACAGGTCTGAAGATCATTTAGCATTCTCCTCGTTTTGGCTGATAATACAACCTCCCAGGGAGTTTCTTCAATAACGGAGCATGTTGCCCCCGGCGTATTCGTCCCCTTAGAGGTGTGGGGCTGCGGGGGATTCACCTTCCATTTGTCAGATAGCGCAAATTTGCCCTGACGGTACTGGTTCTCAAGCCAATTCTTGAAAACGTAGCAATCCTCAATCGGATGGCCTAGCACTCGATGATAAGGGCAGTAATTGGGCTCGTTGGCGTCGTTCGGTTGCAACGGACGTTTTGGATCTGGCAGATTTATGAGTCTGTTGCGCAGCGCCAGCTCGAATAGCCTCCTCGTTTTATCACGGGGGAAAGAGTAAGGGCGTCCCATCCTGTCCTCAAGGGGTACGTATGGGCGTGTATTGTTTGGACGAGCAACCGGCTTCGAGTCGCTCGGTTGTTGTTGGGCATTAGCGACAATGATCGCTTTTCCCTTTCCTTTATCGTTTCGGGAGTCCGGTTTCGGGAGAGGGGGTTTATGCCCATCTGGTCCATCTGCGCTAATTTGTCGATCAAAGCCTGGAAGGAAGTCGGCTTGAAGAACATCATAAACTGTGAAATGGTTGCTTGTGGATCGAGGGTTCCAACAAACATTCCCACCGCAGGGGCTTCTTCTATGCGCTGTTCACACTTCGACCATAGATTACGCCACCGTATAGCGTACTGAACCCATGTCTCGCCGGGTTTTACCCTGGCGTTAATCAGCGCCGTCATCGGGGTACGCTCACTGGCACTTGCAAAACGTTGGGTGAAGAGCAGCTCCATCCCCGCAAAGGTTTTAATAGAGTCGTTGGGAAGCTCAGAATACCATTCGAACGCCGTATCTGATAGGCTTCCAACGAACTGGCGAAGCAAAAGCTTGTCGTCGCCGCCAGTGTTACCGCAAAGCGCCCTGAACTGGGCAACATGTTGATGGGGATTGCCGGTCCCTTTGTAGACGTGAAACTTGGGAATTGTGTAACCCGGCGGGTACTTGATTTGGTCATACCAGCCTGGATACGGTCGCCCCATTTTCACGACGTGTCCGGCTGCTTCGGCCGTGTGATGAACCTTTATTTGCTGGGCTATATATTCGTCCAGATCAGTTTTAGAGATTGTATCCTCTTTAGCCATTGATAGAACGGGCTGAGGGTTTGATGTCTCTCCCCCTATCATCCCCAAGGACGATCGGTGGTTCTTCAGTCGGGGGATCTGGTTGTATCATCATCCCTATCATGTCCTGGAAGAGGAGACCCATCCGCTGTATGTTGGCTGCTTGTTCAGCAGCCTCTTTGTCCCTCTTTTCCAGTACTCGGCGAAGGAACTCGGCGTCGGTCTCTTCTTCTTGGCGTTCATCTAAGGATGTCCCAGGATTCTCTTTTGGCTCCGTGAGTGCAGCCATTGTAGTCATCATCTCCTGGAGCTTCTGTTGTTGCTCCTGAGCCTTGGTCACTGACCGTGTAAGTGGTCGGTGACCCGTAGAAGTGCGGCTTTCTTCCTTTCCAGAAGCCATATAAATCGTATGAACTGTTATGCCCCCTGACTTTGGAGGTTTAGGTTCACCGCCTTTAAACTTTGTCATTGTCACGGGAGCTTTCTCTGGCCTTTTCCTTTTGCGGACCTTTGAGGTTGAAGGAGCCGTTGAAGTGGGCATCCTAGCATTTGTTGCTCCCTGCTGTTTAATGGGGCGGTTCTTGTCTTTTTCCACCTTTGCCCTTTTCTGGCGACGGAAGTGGTCTGAGTCAATCACGGAGTCTTGAACCCTCCGCCAAACTTTATAAATTTTTGACGACAGCCGTTGAGAGGGCTGTTCCTGCTTTGTCTCCGGAGCTTTTTCTATAGGCGGAGGAGATCTTTTCAATGTAGCAATTGGAGAGTTCTTTCTCACCTTCCTCAGCAATTCAAAGCTGTTCCCAGTTGGAACAGCAGCGTTGACCTCCACCACTGGAGCAGGTGGGGTTAACCCTGAGGGGGAGTTGCCCCCTGTTTTCCTTACTCGTTGCCAATGTCGACGTCGAGCCGTTGGGACTGGCTCGGAAATCGAGATAGTTTCTTGTTGCCCCCTATTTGGGTTTGGGGTAACTGCCGATGTCAGCCTATCGAAGACTGATGCTTTTTGACCAGCTGGGGGAGGAGTGGGAACCGTCAATCTTGTGAAGACCGACTCTCTGATGGGAGAAGCCGCTTCAACGACTTCCAAAGCAGCGGCCGTTGCCCTCTTTGGGACAGCCACTTTATAGTTCTGACCTAGCCTGGTGAAAACGGAGGCTGTCGGCTTAGTAGCGGGCGACCCGTTGACAGGGGTCGTGGTAGTAGTGAGCCGGTCGAACACCGACTTCTTGTTCGCTTACGGTGCGGATATCGGCATAGAGAAGCTTGTAGGTGGGACCATGGTCCCGAAAAACAGGCCGGTGGTGGCCTGGGTCACCTGTTCAACCGGTAAAGCGAGGAAGGAGGCCGCTTGGGGCCCATATGTTACACCTCTCGGTGAGGTGGAGCATCCGTTGCCGTGGTGCTTCGCGCATTTGGTGCAGTTAGAATCCATGGATGTTTGAGTTCTGCACCAGACAAAAGACCAAATCTTAGCAACTTGAAATCCAAAGGCAACCATTTAACAAACCGCGATTGGTTCGCGAAAACGACACACGAAGTGTGGAGTGGAAAGAGGAAAAGGTCCCACCGGGCGTGCCAGAATCTGTTCCCCTCCGAACGGCGGCCTCGACGTTAGGGCGTCCGTGCCTGGGGTTCGGGGCAGATGCTATATGGTTTTATCCGTCTACCTCTCCGAAGATGCCAAGTTGATTTATGGCACCGTGTATCGGAGGTTTAGACGGATGCGGCCGATGTAGCAGACTTCGTCAGATTCCCCCTCAGGATGAGGGGTTTTTGATTGTGGGGACGCTCTTCCCTGCAGGCGCAAGCCCCTGCAGTTAATTACGCTACCGCATCGCGGTAACAACTTTCTCCTTCTCCAGAATTTCACTTCGTGTCGTGTGTGTTTGTTTTGTTTGTGGTTGCCCGTGGATTGTATACGGAGACTGAGTAATGCCGTCGCCCGTAGGACGTGGATTAGTCCAAATCCGTATTTACTAAGATTTGGGTTTGGTGTTTTTAGTTTAAGGATGCATTAGTCGCGTTGCGCTAAGATCAACTTAAACGTTCGTTAAGGATACGTTAGTCCTGTTTTAGACTAAGATCCACTTAACGTAGTGATTAATTTAATGTATGGTCATCGGGACTCGTCACCTCTTTGACGTCGTTGAGGAATTACAACGACGGATGTCAAAGGAGTTCGGAGATGTACCCTCGAACCAGAGTTGATTGGGAGTTTTATAATCCATTTAAATGTTTAAGGATACGTTAGCCGTGTTTGGGGCTAAGATCAACTTAAACGGGACCGTTTAGATCCGGCAAAAGAGCGATTGGCTCTATTGTTCTAGTTTAGGGACGTAGTGGTCCATTATTAGTTTAGGGACATCTCGGTCTGTCGCCAGTTTAAGGACGTAGTGGTCCGTCATTAGTTTAGGGACGTTTCGGTCCAACGCCAGTTTAGGGACGTAGTGGTCCATCATTAGTTTAGGGACGTTTCGGTCCGATATTAGTTTAGGGACGTTTCGGTCCACGAGTTTAAGGACTCCGCAGTCCATTTGGATGTGTGGTCGTTGGGACCCGTCACCTCTTTGACGTCGTTGAGAAATTACAACGAGGGATGTCAAAGGAGTTCGAAGATGTACCCTCGAACCGGTCGTGAATTGATTTAGGAGAGCAGCTGTGCTCAATCAATTTAATTTAAGGACTTACGGCCAGAATTGGGCTAAGTCCAGTTGAAAATGTTCACATTTTGTTTGCATTTGGCCTATTAGGCCTTTGTTTGGGCTTTCCCCTTTTTTAGAATAATGCATAGCATTACTTCAGGCCATTGACTGGGCTCTGCCCTTTTTATTATGATGCAGATCATTTGTTTTGGTCCATTGGACCTTTTTAGTTGGGCACTGCCCTTTCAAACAATGCACAGCATTTTATTTATTAGGCCTGTTAAGCCTTTTTAATTGGGCCTGGCCCTTCAGGAAGTGAAATGCCTTGCATTTGTCAGACGCTTTGCGTCTATTACTGAGCGCAAGCGCCTGTGATGAAGACACGTGTCATGCGCTGGCGAGCGCAAGCGCACTAGCGCAGTGCGCTGCGCTGTTGCGCTGCGCTATTGCGCTGATGACACGTGGCGCGCTCTCAGTGAGTTGCGCCAATTCTAGAGAGCAAAGCTCTATCTTAAAGGCGTTTAGCGCAAACGGTTCTATAGCCGACACGTGGCGCTCTCTTAAGAGCGCAACGGCGCAGTTTGGAAGTGCAAAGCACTAAGAATCTTTTAGATTCAAGAAGGGAAGTGCAAAGCACTGTTTAATTTCTTGATCTAAATTAGATCAAAGAAAAATAAGATTTTCTTTGTTTGAAGAACCAGAGGTTCATAAAAGTGCTAAGCACTATTATTATTATTATTATTTTTTTATTTTTATTTTTATTGTTTTTAAAGAACCGGAGGTTCACAAGAAGTGCAAAGCACTGTTTATTATGTAGAGATCATTGATCTTGTTTTTAGATCAATGATCTATTAGAAGGAATTTCTTCTAATTCATGAAGGTTCTTTACCTTTTTCTTGAAATCTTCTCAGAATTCTCTCTGTTTAAAGTTCTTGAGTTTTCAAGAAAAATTTTCATGCCTTTGAATTGAGGCTTAGGGTCCTTTTTATAGTGCTCACAAATTAGTTAAATTTGTTAAAGAGATCATTCTCTGAGTGATCTGGGGAATTTTTCCCACCGTTGGATCTTTAATCCAAGGGCTTCTGCTTTGCAGAAGAAAATCTTCTTGTTTTAACAAGAACAGAAAAGATTTCTTAAAATCTTAATTTAGTTTGGCGTAGATACCCCAGCGCGTGACACGTGTCGCGCAGCGCAGAGCGCAGCGCAAGTGCCCCAGCGCGTGACACGTGTCGCGCAGCGCAGAGCGCAGCGCAAGTGCGCTAGCGCATCTGCGCTGACACGTGTCGCGCAGCGCAGAGCGCAGCGCAGCTGAAGCGTTGCTTCCTTTAAACAGAGCTTTGCTCTGATTGGGTGCGCCTTCTTGGGCACTGCGCTGACGTATTAGCGCCAGACTCGCGGCGCGTTGCGCCCGAGACCTGAAGCGTTGCTTCAAAATTTGAATTTTGAATTCAAACAGAGCTTTGCTCTGATTGGGCGAAACATATATAAACGTTGCTTATATTTTGCACCCGCGCTAGGCCAGCCCCTGCTCTGCCGTTAATTAAGTAACATAACGGTGCATGACGGAACCCCATGGCGAATGCGAATGGCATAAGCATACGTTCTATTTTCGTTTCTTTCTACAATGATAGGGTTAAATGATGGGACAACATTAATATTGTTTAATGGAAAAAAACAAACCAAAGTTAAATCGTTGGAACAATTTCAAAACCACTCGGTTTTCTTTAAAAATAACTTTTAAATGCGGAGTCTAAACCACTCCTTTTAAAAGATATCATGATTCTTTCGACTATATCAAGTTCATTATGTTCACGGTTTTCGACAAAACCAGCCGTAGCCCTCCGTCATTTCAGATGGGTATTCGGTAGTATTCAAATTATGTATTTTGACCTTCGCCAAGGCACAGTGATTGGTAGCTACTGGGTATTCATCTGTAGTATAGATAGATACGTTAATCTGGGACAGGCGTACAACTATTTTGGCCTTCGTCAAGAGTTTGTACGAATAGGTTCAGATTAACCTGGACAATGACAGGTAGAACTTGACTTGCGTCTTATGATATTTTTAGCCTTCGTTAAGATCATAAGCGCCTGGGGCCAAAATCCACATCGGGAGTTTCAAAGGAAAAGAAAACTTGTTAGGTTTGCATACCATCCGGAGTGTGATAATTTTGGTAGGATTCCTTCAAAGTTGTCACATAATGATAGTTGGATCCCGATCCCACCGTGAGTTTTATTACTCATCGGGAGAGTTTTTCACTTTACAATCAATATTATAAACCAAGTAGGTGTCTAGAACGGTTTTAGTGGGGCTACGCCTCCAGGGAAAAGAGGTTTTTTAATTAAGGAAGTTCGCGAAAGCGTTGTAAAAGCTCCCTCGAAGTACCGACACTAGCTTGGCCTAAAGGTTAAGCAAGAATTGTAGGTTATAATTAATCCCGACTAATTTTTCTTTTATGGTTTGAACGAGGATTTAAGGAAACGGTGGGAGCTATCCTGTTTAGATAAACTAATAACCAATTTAAACTTGCAAGAGTATCATGCTGAGTGTTTCTTCTCTCTCTCCTAATTGCAGCGACCAAAATGACTGGGGTTAAGTTACTACTAGATAAAAATATATTGACGGGGGTAAACTATAAAGATTGGTTAAGGAATGTCCAGATAGCCATTACCTATGACAAGCTGGGCTGCCTCCATACTACCAAAGCCCCGTCGTCCCAGGTCCAAATTCCACCGTTGCGGATATTGAGATCCGTAAGACATGGGAATTAGACTGTGTGAAAGCCAAGTGCTTCATGCTGGCCTCAATAGATAATGAACACCAGAGGTGGCATGAGAAGATGGACTTAGCTTTCATCTTCCTCCATATCAAGGATTTATTTGGAGAGCAACGTCGTATCGCAAGATACGAGACCTTGAAGAAATTCTTTTAGGCGAGATTGGCTATCGGGTCATCTGTAGGGGACTACGTCCTTAAGATGATCATCTATATTGAAGAGCTCGCGGATCTTGGGACCACATTGGAGAACGAGTTATATACAGACTTGATTCTACAGTCCCTCCCCTCTACCTATGTCCAGTTTATATTGGATTTCAATATTTAAGGGAAGGGAGTTACACTTCCAGAACTTCTCAACATGTTGAAGAGTGCAGAGGGCATCCTAAAGAAAACCAGGGAGACACCCGCTCTGTTTATTGGGGAACCTTCCCCATCTAGATCCAAGGCGAAAGCCAAGGGGAAGAAGAAGAAGGCCCTAACCAAACCGAAAGGCGGTGTCAGTAAGGTACAGGGAAAGGACAAAGCAAAAGTTATGGGGCAATAGTAGGGAAGGAGGAATGCTTTTATTGTCACAAAAAGTCCATTGGAAGAAGAATTGCGGGGCTTGGAAAGCCAACAATCAGGATTCGAAGTAAGTTGTGACTTCGGCTTCAGGTGTGTTTATGATTGAAAACTGTCTGTCAATCAACTCTATTTCCTGGGTATTGGATACCGGTTTAGGATCTCATATCTGTAATTCATTGTAGGCACTGAGAAGTTAAGGTAGGTGATATGACCCTCAGAGTTGCTAACGGAGCAAGCGTGGATGCTGTTTCCGTAGGGGAATATCACCTAGGATTGACAAATAGACACATTTTGGTTTTGCGTAACTGTTTTTGTGTACCTAGTTTGACATGTAATATCATCTCTGTATCTTTACTATCTAAAGAAGGTTATGATTTTACATTTGTAAGAAATATTGTAAACATTACCTTAATCATGGTTTGATTGGATCAGGTACACTAGACAACGGTTTATACGTATTAAATCAACACCAGGTTTTCAATGTCTAGAACACATATAAAAGAAAGTCTCCAGAATTAAATTAAGCTTTCTTATGGCATTGTAGATTAGGACACATTAATGAAACACGGTTGACGAAATTACATAAAGAGGGATATTTGGATCCGTTTGAATATCTGTCTTATGCAATTTGTCAATCATGTCTCAAAGGAAAGATGAAAAAGACTCCGTTCACTGAACACGGAGTAAGAGCTACCAAACTCTTGGGACTCATACATAGCGACGTGTGTGGTTCAATGTCTACACATGCAAGAAGTGGTTATTCCTACTTCATTACTTTTGCGAATGATTTCTCAAGGTATGGACATGTATTCTTGATGAAATATAAATCCGAGACATTTGAGAAATTTCAAAAATACAAGAATGAAGTGGAAAAACAAATAGGCAAAAGTATCAAGACACTTCGATCCGATCGAAGTGGTGAATACTTAAGTGCCGAGTTCCTGGATTATTTAAAAGAGAATGGAATTCTCTCTCAGCTTACTCCTCCATACATACCTCAACACAATGGTGTATCGGAAAGACAGAACCGTACCTTATTAGATATGATACGTTCCATGGTGAGTAACGCTGAATTACCGCGATCCTTCTCGGGTTATGCACTAGAATCTATTGCATATCTTTTGAACAAAGTTCCTACTAAGTCAGTGCCTACTACACCATATGAAATGTGGAGTAGGAAGAAACCTTATCTTAAATATCTTAAGATATGGGGATGTCCAGCTTTTGTCAAAAAGCAGCATACGGACAAGCTCGAGGCACGATCAACACTGTGTAAGTTTGTTGGATACCCAAGGAACTCCAGGGGGTATCTTTTCTATTACGTAGAGGAACAAAAGGGTTTTGTTTCTCAGCATGCCCACTTTTTGGAAACTTAATTTCTTGAAAAAGAAATAAGTGGGAGCGCAATAGAACTGGAAGAAATTCCAGAACCACAAACTATTACTGAGTACGGGTCGCGTGTAGCTAGCCGAGATTCTATTTTAGAGTGTGTAGTAACCGCAATTAATAACGGTGTCGCGTGTAGCTAGCCGAGATGAGTACGGGTCGTCCTCAGGGATTCGTGGAATCTTTTAATCTTGCTTTAGACGTGTTGATTAGAAAAGAGGAAGGAGAATAGAGAATAGTGAAGAATAGTTTTTAGATCTACGTCGAAACACGGATGTAGAATATATATTTTTAAGATCTAGTTTAAATAAGGATATAGAATATATAAGAAGAGGCTTGTAGGGTTCGTTCGGATTTAGTAGTCATGGATGACTAATAAAGATTACTTCTTTTATCTATTGATAGATTTAAAACTAGATTGATAGTGATGAATGAGGATTAGGGTTCTTGGAAGAAACTAGGGTTTCCACACTATTGACCCTTGTCCTTTCATTGATCTCTATTCATGTCTAGCCCTTAACAAAACAATTGTTAATCCAATCTTAAATCGCAGTCGAGACTAGCAATAAATTGGTAGCGCGCCCGATAAGGACGTTAATGATTCTTTTGCTAAACTTTAAAAACTTCATAAGACTTAAAAGAAATTAATGTATTTTCTCATCCATTGTTCTACCATAATCCTACGAACCCTATCAAGCGGAGAATTACTCACGCATAATGGAGATAGAAGAAGAACGGATAGAGATGAAATTCATAATGTAACTAAATAATTAAACTAATGATTTACCTTTATCAATCAACTTTGCAATTACAAAACCTTCAAGTTTAGATTACAAGAGAAAAAAGAAGTTGCTCTCGATCTCTACCTTGTAGGAAATAGATGCTCCGTCGAATCTCGCGTCGCCTTATCACGTCGAATCACGGACCTGTCGTGGATCACTTGTTCTTTGACGGTGATTTGCTTCATGTAAAAGATTGATGATCTCTAAATTTAGCCATCGGTCCTTTATATAGCCCCAAAGCCAGAAACCAAAAATCATAAGATTTAGGATTTGTTGTTGCAAATCACAACTAAAAATCCCAAATCCCGACTCAGTGAATCGACCGCGGATCCGTCGCATATGACATGTTTTGGCGGTGGAACCGTGGCCGTTTTGTGTGATCTTTGCTTCAAAGCTCTGGGGCTTCTTTCTTGTGACACATGGAGATTTATTTGATATCTGCAACTTGAAAATATTTCTTGAGTCCCTATCAGTATTGATTCTTCGATTTTATCTAACTTCATTAGCATATTTTTGATTCCCGACATCTCGATATCCTGATCTCCTGACCTGAGCTAAAGCTTGCACCATATCTCAATGAATAATGTTAGTAATATTTGGTATTTTTGAGACATTATCCTAACCAATTTGATATAATATTATAGTTTAAGAATATTGATTAAGGATATTTAATATGATATGCATATTTAAATTATCAAAATATTATATAAATATTATATGCATACATTTTCCTTCATAATGTTAATTATAATATATAAATATATGGTAAATAGTATTTTGACAGATAAACCCAAATATGTTCTATATTTATAATAAATACCTTTAGATATTTAAGAAGAGTAAGAAAAATGATATATCAAAAGTGCGATATTTTCGACTGAACAATACTCCAGAGTAGACTAGTGTATACGTTTCTTATTCCTGTTAGGGGAGATGGCCGGTCCCACAGCCATTGGTGTACGACACCAAAAATTATATACAGGTGCTCATTAGATTATGAGTTACACTGGACGGACTCATCGGGAGTTGCTGGATTGTACTATACCTAAAGTCAGATAGCAGCTCTCAGGTGATATAAGTACAGATTAGTCTGTTGACCTGAGATCGTCATTTGTCTCGTGTAAGTTCCCACCGTACATTGATTACTACCCTACCACGGCCCTGCGGAGTCATGCAAACAGGTTTTAGTTGGGTACAGTCTTGAGCCACATGAAGACAGTGAGCGATTATTGGGGATTCGTCTCTTCCGGTATAGGGAGTTGATGTCGTGATGTGTATGGTTGGCTGAAACCATAAGAACCTGGCCAGGGCAGTTGATATTTACTGATAGTTAGATCAGTAGTTTCTCGGATGGTCTTGAGCCATATCGGCACAACTTATCAGGTTATTAGGGGTCTGACGTTTTCCACCCTCCTAGACTTGATATGCGATTGATTAGTAAAAAATAATGCACATTTGTATGGACATTTTCCCTATTATTGTTAACCAATAAAAGATGTTAATTGTAAATAAAGAACATATGTGGGTTTATTTGTAAAAAAATTATTATCATATGTTTCTTCATTTATAATTAATATAATTAAGGAAAATATATGTATATAATATTTAAATGAAATATTATTAAAATATGCATATCATATTAAATATTTCTAATCAATATTCTTAAGATATTATATCATATAAATTGTTGGAATAATATCTCAAAAACACCAAATGCTACTAACAATTTGATTTGAGATATTGTGCAGGTATTAGCTCAGGTCTAAGTAGGAGATCCACATCAAATCAAAATATCAAATCGAATCTGCTAAATATTAGAAGTAAATCGGAAAATTTAGCATCGGCAGAGACTAAGAGCAATATTTTCAGAATCTATATATCAAGAGGATCTCTAAATATCGAGAGAAAAAGACAGAAAAAATCCCAAGTCCCATACCCATTAGGAGGCGGCGAATCCGCGGTCAACAGGGGGCAAGGGCGGTGGAACCGCGGTTGGTTCTGGGCCGTTGGATGTGGAATTTCATGGATTTGATCGTAATCTCAACTACTCCAATATGGCATATACGGTTTGCACTTTCAGGGGCTATATAAAGGACCGAGAGCTGTGCATTGTAAAAATCATCGAATCTATTCATCTATCTCTCGATCTAGAAAGAGATCTACGAGCGAAACCAGGATTCTTGTAATCTATTTTTTTTAAAAGAGAAATTTTGTAATGCAATAGTGGATCAATAAAAGGTAGTCTTTTGTTTTAATTCTTTTCGCATTTTACTTTCTGCTTTACTTTTCTGCTTTACTTTTCTGCATTACTTTCTGTACTTCTAAATTTTAATTATGAATTCATTCATCTTCCACCTCTTTTTTAATTCGCTAATAACCATGAGCAAGTAATTTCTTGCTTGGTAGGGTTTGTAGGATAAGGTGGAATAATGGATGAAAAATCGCTTAATTTCTTTTGACATTTTAATATTTATAAAGTTTAGCAAAATAAATATTAACTCTCTTATCGGGCGCGCTATCAATTAATGATAGTCACGACCATGATTTGAGATCAGTTAATACTTGTTTTGTTAAGAACTTGAGATAAATAAAAATCAATGGAAGGACAAGGGGTAGTAGTGGGAAACCCTAATTCCCTCCAAGAACCCTAATCCTCATCCACCGCTATCTCTCCGGTTTTAAACAATTAAAGGATAACAAGAATCATTTATAAACCTGCATCCATTAACAACTAAGTCCTATAAACTCTACATGCCTTTCTATTATAAAATTTTCTAGCCATCTTAGTTTAAAACGACAACAATCTCTCCTCTATTTTATCAACCCGTCTAAAACAAGAAAAGAAATTCATGTTTCCCTGCGGACGACCCGTACTCATCGCGGCTAGTTATTTGCGATACCGCCTTAATTGCGGTTATTTATAGCATACGTATACACTCATTTTTCGCAAGCCAATCAAGTGGCGTCGTTTCCGGGGAAAACAGTCGTAATTATTTTTCTTGTTATTCGGGTTGATTACTAATATAAAATAAGCGAACATAAAAAATATAAATATAAATTAAAAAAACTGCATTTTGTATTTTTAACGATTATTGTGTGAGTTTTGCAAGAGAATCTGGAGTAATTGGAGCAAGCCAACAGAGATTCAGAGACTTTCAATTTAGACCAAAGAAGCATAGAGGTGCTCTGAAGAAATTTGACGAGAAGAACTTGCCAAACGGTGGCGAAACCGCGGTCCTTGGATGCCTTTGGCGGCGGAAGCGTGGCCCTTTTGAAGAGTTGGGCTTCCAAACTTCTCTGGTATTCTCCTACCATCTTCCTCTCTCCTCTAAACCTCCAAAAAACCGATTTTACCTGCAGGATTCTTTGTAAACAACGCCGCTAAAAAAAATCTTTTTGCATATTTTGATTTCGGTTTGTTGTGCATATTTAAACCGGATATTAAGGGGCAATAAACCCAAATTCAGATTAGGTGGGGATTTCATCATCCTTCCTAGGCCACACAAATCGCAAACGAGCATATTATCACCGTACATTAATAAAAAAATATCTAGTCTAAGCCTCTAAGGACTGTCGCACTCAATTAGGACAGAGGAAGGTCGTGGGTAATCTATTGCTTATCCGCATTTCTCTTGTGGTGTCTAGGCAAGTGTGACTAAGGAAAGTGGTTACTTAATTAGGCCCGCTATTTCGGTGATTCGTATTGCGGATACCTCCCACTTACTTGGTACTTACCTGGCTGCAGAATTGATAAGGAGGTGGTAGAGGATTGATCCTACGTCTTGTCCTTTGAAAATCTAGGAGCGGTCTAGTGACTTGACCTAGGTGACCCTAGCCCTAGGGATTGATTGTGCATTTGGTGATTGGTTAAGTCAAGCCTTGTGTCCATCACTCTTTTCAAAACAAGCCTTCTTAAAAATCGTTCTCACACGTATTACATGCTGCCACATGCACTAAATCCGCTTAGTGCATGACCGGCTGGACACGGGATCCGAGTGCACGTCTAGTCCACGTTTTTGCTGTCGACTCCGAAGTCGATACTTTTCCATTTTCTATTTCTCCTCCACCTACCACATCTCCCGAGATGTATGGATCTCTATCGGGTTTTAACAACAACACCTTGCCACCTCCCGTAGGTGCGCAAGTTCAGAATCCACTACGCATCACTCTTCAAGACTGATGCTATCCTGTACGCGGACCCCTTCCTTCGTGTCTGTCTCTTCCACCAGCCAATGGAGATAATTTTGAAATTAAACCCCACTTCATCAACTTGTTGCCATAATTTCACAGGCTTGAATCTGAAGATGCATATGTTATTATAACCAAATTCGAAAACGTATATGCAATGATGAGCACCACCCAACTTTCAGGGGATGCTATGAGACTACGTCTTCTCCCTTTTATTTTGTGTGATCTCACAGAGAAGTGGCTCTATAGCACCGCCGCACATTCTATCGCTAAATGGGATGAATTCGTTAAAGTGTTCCTTAAAAATTTTTATCCTCATCACAAGACTGCCCGTATTTGGAGCGAGATTAACCAGTTTGCCCAACCTCCTAACGAACCCTTTTGGAAATGTTTTGAACGGTTTAAAGATCTCCTTGTTCAATGCCCTTATCACGGAATCGACAGATGGCAACATCGCCAAATTATGTATGAGGGTATCAATCCAGCTACGAAACAAATGCTAGAAACCATTTGTCAATGTAATTTCATGTCAAAAGACGACAGCGAAGCGTGGAAATTTCTAGAAGATCTCGCCGAACAGACATTACAGTGGGAGAACACTAGACCAACCACATCATCTTCATCTAGGACAGGTATCCATCAACTCGGCGTTTCCATCACAGTGAAAGCCGAAATGGTATTGATGCAAAAGAAACTCGAAGCTATAGAAAGCAAATTCTCTTTAGCCTCCCTAAACCAAGTTACACTCCATAAAACCGTGTGGTTTCTATTTTGACTCATCACATTTAATGGAAGAATGTTCTTTGAATCCTCCGTCTCAAGGTCAAGAACAAACTAATGCTGCTTTTCAGCAACGACTTAGAAACGATCCTTATTCCTCCACATATAATCAGGGATGGAGGAATCATCCTAATTTTTCTTAGAACCAAAACCAAACTCAAATTCAAAATTAGTTCCTAAGACAAAATAACTATCAAAGGTTTCCTCCACAGTACCAACAGCCACCACAACAAATTCAGTAGCCCTTTCAACCGCAATCTTTCCAAAATCCGGCCAACAACTTTGCCCTTTATAATCCTTTCCAACCACAGACTAATATTTCAACGGCCGGTACCGATAAAATCTCTGCACTCAAAAGAAACTAAGATTTGTTTATTAAACAATCCGCACAAACGTCGGCCAATTTAACGTCTTTGTTCCCCTCCGAAAGACGCGGTAAGAGACGCGGCGGGCGTCATGCCTGAATTTCGGGGCAGATGCTAATTGGTGCTATCCGTTCATCTCTCCGAAGATGCCAAGTTGATTTATGGCACCATGTATCGAAGGTTTAAACGGATGCGGCCGATGTAGCAGACTTCGTCAGATTCCCCCTCGTTTGAGGGGTTTTTAATTGTGGGGACGCTCTTCCCTGCAGGCGCAAGCCCCTGCAGTTAATTACGCTACCGCATTGCGGTAACAACTTTCTCCTTCTCCAGATGGTCACTTCGTGTCGTGTGTGTTTGTTTTGTTTGTGGTTTCCCGTGGATTGTATACGGAGACTAAGTTATGTTGTCGCCCGTAGGGCGTGGACTAGTCCAAATCCGTATCTTTCTTAGATTTGAGTTTTGGGGGTTTGGATTTAAGGATACGTTAGCCTTATTTGAGACTAAGATCAACTTAAACGTTTGTTAAGGATACGTTAGTCTTATTTTAGACTAAGATCAACTTAACAGGATCGTTTAGATCCGACAAGAGAGCAATTGGGCTCTGTTGTTTAGTTTAGTGACATTGCGGTCGATAATTAGTTTAAGGACATTACGGTCCATTGTTAGTTTAGGGACATCTCGGTCCAATGTTACTTTAAAGACATCGCGGTCGAGGTTAAGAACATCATAGTCCGTGAGTTTAGGGACCTCACAGTCCAATATTAGTTTAAAGACATCACGGTCGAGGTTAAGGACATCATAGTCCATGGGTTTAAGGACCCCACAGTCCGATGTTAGTTTAAAGACATCACGATCAAGGTTAAGGACATCATAGTCCGCGAGTTTAAGGACCTCACAGTCTGTTGTTAGTTTTAAGACGTCACGGTCGAGGTTAAGGACATCATAGTCCGTGAGTTTAAGGACCTCACAGTCCGTGAAATGTGTGGTTGTCGGGACCCGTCACCTCTTTGAAGACGTTGAGGAATTACAACGACAAATATCAAAGGAGTAAAGAGATGTACCCTTGAACCAAGGTGAAGTGGTTGAAAGAGCAGATGTGCTCAATTCAAAATAAGTTGACGACTTATGGCCCGAACTGGGCTAAGTCCAATTAAAATGTTTTAACATTTTATTTTTGTTCTGGCTATTAAGCCTTTATTTGGGCTCAGTCCTTTTAATAATGCTAAGCATTGAGTTCTGACATCTTTTGTTTTCATCAGAACAAATTGTGCTCTGACAACACGCCATGTGGCGCGCCAGGCGCTTTGCGCTAGCTAAGGAGTGCATTGCGCTTCTGTCAGGTAGCGCACACGAAGGGGACACGTGTCGCGCTTAGCGCTAAGCGCTAGTTCATTTAGCGCATTGCGCTTTTTAATTCATGAGCGCTCTGCGCTAGTCTGTTGGCGCACCAATGAGTGACACGTGGCGCGCTTGGCGCTGAGCGCCAGCCCATGAGCGCAGTGCTCTGTTTTAGAAGCGCAAAGCGCAGATTGTGTCTTTGGTTGACACGTGACAGGTTTTGGCGCTGAGCGCCGGTCCAATGAGCGCAAGGGCACAATCCATGAGTGCAAGGCACTTTTCAATAGCACAAAGCGTATTTGATCAATTTTAAGATCAAAGAACAAATTTATGTTCTTCAAAAGAGGCTTTTTCCTCAAGATCCAAGAACAAAAGTTCTTGTTTTTATAAAAGGCTCTGCCTTTATAGATCAAAAGATCTGTGAATGAAGTAAAATACTTCTTTTAGTCTTTTTATGATTAGATCTTTTTGATCTTTTCTTTTTTATTAAAGACCTGGGTCTTTTTCTTAGATCTCTGATCTTTTTAGAAGATGGTTCTTCTTTTTACGAGATGGTTTCATCTCTATTATTCAAGAACATAGTTCTTTTTACCTTGAATATGAAGAAAAATCTTCTTTTTTCTAAGAGCTTTCTCTTCATTTGCAGAGGGTTTCTCTCTCTCTTTTCTGTATATATCTATGACTTGAAGTCTGGGGTCCTTTATATAGGGCCAAATGATTTGTTAAATCAGTTTTGAGAGATCTTTCTCTGATTGATTTGGAATATTTCCCATCGTTGGATTTTTGATCCTAAGGCTTCTGTTTTACAGAAAATAATCTTCTTGTTTTAATAAAATTGAAAAATATTTCCATAACAGAATTTTAGTTCTGATTATTTAATAATTTATTATTAGTAGATCTTTTGATCTGACGGTGGGGGATTTTTAATCCCAGCGCTGGCGCACCTTGCGCTAGCGCACCTACGTTCGACACGTGGCGCGCAGCGCAGAGCAACTGCGCTAGCGCACCCGTGTTTGACACGTGGCATGCAGCGCAGAGCGCTGGATCTGAAGCGTTGCTTCGACTTAATTTTTGAATTTTGAAACAGAGCTTTGCTCTGATTGGGGGTGCGCTGCCTAGGACGCAATGCACCTGACGCTAGTGCGTCTGCGCTTGACACGTGGTGCGCAGCGCACGGGATCTGAAGCGTTGCTTCAATTTTTGAATTTTTAAATCTTGGAATTTGAACAGTGCTTTGCTCTGATTGGGGAAAGCAGAAGCGTCGCTTCATTTCAAATCTTGGAATTTAAACAGAGCTTCGCTCTGATTGGGGAAACAAATGCCCCCCACCATTGTGCTTGTGTGGCCCACGCGTGAGCGTAGTGGTGGCAACATCTGAGCCCTTGGATCAACTCAGAAGTTGAAGAGACGTCTTAACGCCTATAAATAGGACCTTTGGTCTTCTTGATGATTATCATCCTCTTTGAGAATTTTGTTCAGAGCACAGCTCTTCTGTTTCAGAATTTCTCAAAAGTAAAAAAGAAACTCTTTCCAAACTTAGGTAAAATTTTAATAAATCTTAATGAGTTAGGATTTTACCTATTAACAGAGCCTTGCTCTTAATAGATCTTTGATCTTCAGAAAACCCATTTAGAGTTTCACTAGCAGAGCTTTGCTCCATAGGTCCAAAAAGATCTAAAGAGAACCCTATTAGGGTTCCATTAATAGAGCTCTGCTCTCTAAAAGGATTTTACTTATGATTTCTTAATTCATTAATGGAGCTTTGCTCCTTTCAAATCATATAGAAGAACTCTTAAGAGTTTTTCATGGATCTTTAAGATTAAAAATGGAATTTTATTTTTGATGAATTATATCATCTTCTCAGAGCAAGGCTCTCAATGTTCTCGAGGGATTTCTTTAAATTCCCCTCATAATTGATTTTGACAGGTGTCACTCCTGTCTGCAGAGCATTGCTCTCGAGAGTTTAACTCCATGTGCCTGTTTTTAATAAGAATTTGCTTAATCAGTCTGTCTGCTAATTTTGTTGATTTTCTTTTTCAGGAGTAATGGACGCTCACATGTATGATCTCGACGAGATTATCTCTTACGGAGACATCCGCTCACTCGGCCGTTCTCAAAATCGAGAATTCACAAACGCCGAGTGTGCCGAAATTATGAGTCGCTTTGACGCATACAATGGTCGACTACTTCCTCGATGCTCCCCTCTCCTGAAGCTTATTGTGGGAGCGATCTGGGAAGCGCTTCCTCTATTCTGTACCGGCGTACCGCTTAAGGCATTGGATGCTACCGAGGATAAGGTGACTCGGTGTATCTGATGAGCCTAATCTCAAAGAGAAGGCGAGACAATCTTGTCGATCTCCTACACCAGGCTTTTCAACAGTCAGCCATACTTGCTGCCTATCGAAGGGTGGAGGACATCCGTGGGGATCCCGACGCTTGTGATCGTGAAAGAAAGCATACTAAGATGGTTCGCCAGGCCTGGAAAATTCTGGACAAAGTCACTTTTGAGTTCCTCAATCCATGCCCTGGATCTGAGGTTTTGACATTGTAATTATTTGATAATGTTTTTGTTTACTGCTTTCATAATTGTAAGAACTTTTTCGCAGTATGAATGGCAAGTTTCTCATTTTAGCGTGTTTTATTTCATGTTTTAAATCTTTTGCACATGCATGAATGGGTATGCCTCGAACGCTTAATTAGATGCAAATCAGAAGTTCTTTCTTCTCCTTACCGTGTTGTTGCCTTGTGATTTTAGTAAATGCGATCTGTAGGTAGCATATAGCTGTCAATCTTGGATTCTTTGTAAAGTGGTGATGGCTTAGAAAACAGGGTTATGATCTGTCACCTAAGACTTTTCAACTTTATGAGCCGTGAGGGTCTCATAAAGAATTTTCTCCCTACCGGTCGAGAGGATCCCGTAGGTGTAATTTCTCCTTAAGAATCGTGAGGATTCCTAAGTGTGTTTTCTCTTGAAAGTCGTAAGGATCTCACAAGAGAATTTACTCCCTTACGAATCGTGAGGACCCGCAAGTGATGGATGAAGTTGTCCTTATCCGTATTTCACGGAGTCAGGGGTTACTCTGGATGCTTCCCACGGGTTCACGGCCGTGTTCTGCGAGGACTAAGCTCCGCTCTGGACGTTTTCCAGGATACCGTAGTTTAAAGAAATCGCGGTCGAGGTTAAGGACATCATAGTCCGTGGATTTAAGGACTCCACAGTCCGTTGTTAGTTTTAAGACATCACGGTCGAGGTTAAGGACATCATAGCCCATGAGTTTAAGGACTTCACAGTCCGATATTAGTTTTAAGACATCACGGTTGAGGTTAAGAACATCATAGTCCATGAGTTTTAAGGACCTCACAGTCCAATGTTAGTTTTAAGACATCACGGTCGAGGTTAAGGACATTATAGTCCATGGGTTTAAGGACCCCACGGTCCGATGTTAGTTTAAAGACATCACGTTCGAGATTAAGGACATCATAGTCCATGAGTTTAAGGACCTCACAGTCCAATGTTAGTTTTAAGACATCACGGTCGAGGTTAAGGACATCATAGTCCATGAGTTTAAGGACCTCACAGTCCAATGTTAGTTTTAAGACATCACGGTCGAGGTTAAGGACATCATAGTCCGTGAGTTTAAGGACCTCACAGTCCAATTTTTGCTCTGGATGCTTCCCACAGGCTCACTACCGTGTTCGGAGAGGATCAGGCTCCGCTCTTGATGCTTCACACGGGTTCACTGCCGTGCTCTGCGAGGACCAGGATCCGCTCTAAACGTTTTCCATGGGGTCAGAAGTGACATAATCCGCGTTCCACGTAGCCAGGAATTTTGCTCTGGATGCTTCCCACGGGTTCACTGCCGTGTTCGGCGAAGAACAGGCTCCGCTCTGGATGCTTCACACGGGTTCACTGCCGTGCTCTACGATGACCAGGATCCGCTCTGGACGTTTTCCACGGGGTCAGAAGTGACATAATCCGCGTTCCACGTAGCCGGGAATTTTGCTCTGGATGCTTCCTACGGGTTCACTGCCGTGTTCGGAGAGGACCAGGCTCTGCTCTGGATGCTTCACACGGGGTCATTGCCGTACTTTGCGAGGACCAGGATCCCCTCTGGACGTTTTCCACGGGGTCAGGAGTGACATAATCCGCGTTCCACGTAGCCAGGAATTTTGCTCTGGATGCTTCCCACGGGTTCACTGCCGTATTCGGCGAGGACCAGGCTCCGCTCTGGATGCTTCATACGGGTTCACTTCCGTGCTCTGCGAGGACCAGGATCCGCTCTGGACGTTTTCCGCGGGGTCAGAAGTGACATAATCCGCATTCCACGTAGCAGGAATTTTGCTCTGGATGCTTCCCACGGGTTCACTTCCGTGTTCGGCGAGAACCAGGCTCCGCTTTGGATGCTTCACACGGGTTCACTGCCGTGCTCTGCGAGGACCAGGATCCGCTCTAGACGTTTTCCACGGGGTCAGGAGGGACATAATCCGTGTTCTACACAGCCAGGAATTTTGCTCTGGATGCTTCCCACGGGTTCACTGTCGTGTTCGGGGAGGACCAGGCTCCGCTCTGGATGCTTCACACGGGGTCATTGCCTTGCTCTGCGAGGACCAGGATACGCTCTGGACGTTTTCCATGGGGTCAGGAGTGACATAATCCGCGTTCCACGTAGCCAGGAATTTTGCTCTGGATGCTTCCCACGGGTTCACTGCCATGTTCGGCGAGGACCAGGCTCCGCTCTGGATGCTTTACATGGGGTCAATGCCGTGCTCTGCGAGGACCAGGATCCACTCTGGACGTTTTCCACGGGGTCAGGAGCGACATAATCCGCGTTCCACGTAACCAAGAAGGGTTGACTTTATCCGCATTTCACGAAGTCGGAGTTTGACTCTCGGTCATGTGTACACCGCCGAGTCATGGAACTGGGAGTTGCCGCTGTTCCGCTTTGCTTGATGTTGTGTCCGTTGTAATAAGACGAATGTTGAGATGATCTCTAGGCTGTCTATGAACCATTGAGATTTAGCCTCTCCTTCTGATGGAGCTTGGGGAGGAAGGGTGTGATTCCCTCTTTGTTTACGCCCCTGGATTGTATACAGGGATTGACATGATATCACCTGTAGGGCATAAATTTCATTCATTTTTTTTATTTCGGCTATTTTTCGCGGTGCCAAATCATTTCGGTTATTTTTTTATTCTTACTCGCTGCTTTTTATTGCGAGTTGCCCAATCATTTCGGCTATTTTGCATGCATATATTTTTACTTGCTGATTTTGTCTGCACGTTGCCCCCATCATTTCGGCTATTTTGTATGCATGTGCGGCTTGCTGGCTTTTTGCTGCAAGCTCGGAATTAGACACCGATTTCGGCATCAGCACCGCTACTACTGGGATATTGCTAGGAGCGAATCATCATTTGCCTCTGTCGATGTCGAACAAAGGTGGCTTAGTAAACAGGGTTAGGATTCTGTCGGCTAAGGCTTTTGACTTCATGAGCCGTAAGGGTCTCATGAAGGTATTTCTCCCTACAAGTCGTGAGGATCTCGTAGGTGCGTTTTCTCCTTAGGAGTCATGAGGACTCCTAAGTGTATGTTCTCCTATAAGTCGTAAGGATCTTACAAGAGGGTTTTCTCCTTATAAATCGAGAGGACTTACAAGGGTTGTTCACCATATAGACATATCTCTAGCCATGGATAGGACCTTGTTAGGGAAATGTTTATTCACGCCCGTGGATTGTATACAAGGGTCAGTATTGAGCCGCTTGTAGGGCAGTATCGGAGGTTGTGGGGCTGCTTAAGAACAGGTTCAGATCCCTGTAGCTTAAGACTTTCAAATCTTATGAGCCGTAAGGGTCCCATAAGAGGGTTCTCCTTACGAGTCGTGAGGATCTCGCAAGTGTAATTTCATCTTAAGAATCGTGGAGATTCCTAAGTGTGTTGCTCCCTTATGAGTCATAAGGATCTCATGCAGGTGGTTTCTCCTTACAAAGTCGAGAGGACCTTGCAAGTGTCTTTTAACGAGATTGCGCCCTTTCGGGTTTTCACAAAACTCGCCGGCAGCCCTGCTGTTTTTACTCACGGAGCCCTTTCGGGTTTTCATCCGTGCCCTTTTTGCTTGTGGACATACCGTTTTCTTTTTCTTCTTTCTCTTTTTTTTTCTAACGAGGTTGCGCCCTTTCGGGTTTTCACAAGACTCGCCGGTAGCTCTGCTGTTTTTACTCATGGAGCCCTTTAGGGTTTTCATCCGTGCCCATTTTGCTTATGGACATACCGTTTTCCTTTTTCTTTCTTCTTCTTTTTTTTCCCTTTTTTTATTCTTTTTTTTTGAATCAGCTTTGGGATGCTGCAATCCACCGTAGTTTATCGACATCTCGGTCAACGGCTAGTTTTAGGACATAGCGGTCCGTTGTTATTTTAAGGACGTTTCGGTCTGCCGTTAGTTTAAGGACGTTTCGGTACGTCGTTCGTTTAAGGACATTTCGGTCCGTTGTTAGTTTAAGGACATTTCGGTCCGTTGTTAAGGAAGCCGGTTACTACTTACAGAGTTTAGGCTTAGGAAGATAGCGAGCGGACATAGTCGTCGTCATCTATCATTGACCTAGGCTGTGACTCGTTAGGCGTAGTATTTCTTCAGGAAGCGACCATTTATTGGCCTGAAGGGTCTTTCGCCATGCATGTCCATGAGTAGATAGGCTCCAACTTGGTAGACCTTGTCTATGATGTACGGGCCTTCATAATTCGGCTCGAATTTTCCCCGCTTGGCACGATTGGGGATCATAGGTCTTTTGACCACTAGCACGAGTTCGCCTTGGTGGAATATCCTCGGCGTAGTCAATCTTTCATATGAGCGCGTCATCTTTGCTTTATAAGCCTCCAGGTTTTGTTGCGCTATGAGACGGGTTTCGTCAAGGGCGTCGAGCTCCTTAAGTCGAAGGTGAGCATTCTCTTCGTCCGTCGGCTCGTAATGAACTGCCATTCATAGATAGGGTAGCTCTATCTCGAGGGGGAGTACCGCCTCTGTACCGAATACCAATGCGTACGGCGTTGTGCCCGTGGCTGTTTTGAACGTCATTCAGTACGCACAGAGAGCTTCGTGCAGTCTCTCGTGCCGGTCCTTTTATTTCGAGACACCGTCTTCTTTACAATCTTCATCAATGTCTTGTTAAAAGCCTCAGCCAGACCGTTAGCTCGAGGATTATAGACTGAGGAGTATCTCCAGTCTATGTTATGCTGTTGTGCGAAGCGGCTGATCTTGTGGCTTCTATAGGCTGGTCCGTTATCGGAGATAATCCGTCGCGGAGTGCCAAACCGATAAATGACGTGTGTCTTGAAGAAATGGAGGATGTTCTCCGTCTTCACCTCCCTCAGTGGTACTGCTTCTGCCGATTTGGAGAAGTAATCAGTCGTCGCCAAAATGAACCGATGTCCTCTGGACGATGGTGGTTCGATGGGGCCGATTATGTCAGTCCCCCACATTTCGAACGGCAAGCTAGCTACCGTCAGATGTAGTGGATTCAGATATTGATGGATAAAATCCCCATGGATCTGGCACGAGTGGCATTGCTTCGCATACTCAAGGTAGTCCTGGATCATCGTGGACAAATAATAACCCATTCTTTTGATTTTCAGCTTCATCTTCGGCCCGTCTTGGTGAGAACCACGGAGTCCGTCGTGAGTTTCTTGGACGACTCTCTTTGCTTCTTCAGGTCCCAGGCATCTTAACCACAGAGAATCAAACGACCTCTTGTACAGAGTATCATTGACGAAAGCGAAAGATAGGGCTCGCTTCATGAGCTGATGTTTTGAGGACGCATCTTCAGGCGTTCGACGGGATTTGAAGTAGTCTATGAAGACTTCTCTCCAATCTTCAACCTTCTCTTGGTCTTTTATTTGCAGAGTCATTTGCTCGGTCGCTCCCTTTTCCTTGGACGGCTCCGGAGATATTTCTGCCGGTGCAAGAACCCGACGGCTTTGTACCACGATTCTTACGTCATCGAGGTTCTCATCGGGCAATTCTTTAGCAAGCTTAGCTAATGCATCTGCCTTGCTATTTTCCGCACGCGGTTTCCTTTCCAAGGTGTAGGAAGGTATTTGAGTCAGCAGTTGTTGCACCCTCTCACCGTACTTCACCAGTTCGGGTTTGCACGTTTGATAGTCGCCGTTTACTTGACTAACGACCAGCTGGGAATCTCCGTATATGAGAAGGTTTTCAATTCCCATGTCGATAGTGATCTCGAGACCTGCTATCAAAGCTTCATACTCGGCTTCATTGTTTGTCCTAGGCTCTGTTAAAGAGAAAGCGAAGCGCATTATCCCTCCTTGTGGAGTTACGAAGATGAGGCCTACCCTTGATTTGATTATGAGCGTGTTTTGTTTACGCTTCTTCATGGAGGATGCTCCATCGAAGTAAAGCTCCTACCGGGTATCACCCCCGTCGATCGTGTCAAACGCATATTCATCTGGCAGTTCACAATTCAAAGGAGAATCGGCAGATATCGGATGCTCAGCGAGGAAGTCGGCGATGGCCTGGCCTTTCACTGCCTTAAGAGGCTGATAAGTTATTGAGAACTCCATCAAGAGCAAGGCCCATTTAGCGAGCCGTCCCGTCAATATGGCCTTTGACATCAAATACTTTAGGGGATCCACCTTCGATATGAGACAGACTTCATGCGCCAACGCATAGTGTCTGAGCTTCGTTATTGCGAAGATCAATGCCAGGCAGTGTTTTTCGATGGGAGAATAACTGCTTTCTGCCCCCAGTAGAACTCGACTCAAATAGTAGAGGGCTCTCTCCTTCCCTTAGGCCTTCTCTTGTGCCCATAATGCGCCTAAGGAACCTTCAAGGACAGTTGTATACAGAATGAGAGGCTTTCCCTTGACTGGAGCAGCAATCACTGGTGGATTCTGTAGGTATTACTTGATTTCGTCCAGCGCGCTTCGGCATTTGTCACGTCCCGCTTCCCGGTGTACGGAGAAAGGGACGCGACGAGGCCCGCTACGTATATACTCAGAAGTACATACGCTAAGCGTATCTAAGCAATATGAAATAAATACACAAGAGACAAGGGATAATAAAAACAGCAACTTTTATTTATTAACATTCTTTTGTACAATACATGAAAAGGAAATACAACTGAAATAAAAAGATACCTAAACAGTGGCATAACAGGAAATGAAAAGTACAGAAAGGAAAAGTGCACAATGAAACTAAAGTGCAGGGTCTTCGGCAAACTGGTCCAAGTCTTCTGCAGATGTCTCGATCTCCGTCGGGTCCAAACCACCTGACGATATTCAAAGAAGAAAGAAATAGAATGTCGTCAGCGAACAGGTCGCTCGGTAAGTCCCAAAGATAAGGGAGAAATAGACAGAGAGTAAGAGAGAGAGAGAGAGTAGCTTTTAATGTTGTATTATAATATTGTAATATTGTATTAACGCTGTTGTTTGTAGCCTGGTACAGAAAATGCCAGTGTATACGAGGGGAGTCCCACTTACACTGGGGACCTTGGTAACCTGTAGTACAAGGCTCCATCGATAATACTACGGAACAACGGCATGGATGTAATTACGTCTTAAGTGACCACCTCGTGCCACCTTTAACATATTCCGTACCAGTCTACCCCTTAAACCCCGCAGTATTTTGATTGTATTGTTTGTCTTGTAAATTGTATTGATTGTATAATTGACTGACTGACCGAAACCATGATATCGGTAAACGGATATAACTGTAGAGTCATGTAAATGGAATAACTGGAGAATCATGTAAAAGGAATATATATATATATATATATATATATATCCATGGTTCGGTTCAGTCAAGTTGTATAAATTGATAATTGAATTCATGGATTCATGTGTTCATATTGAATTGGAATATTGTAGATTGTAGATTGACTTGAATCATATTCAAGTCAGAATGATTAGACTCAAACCCGAGTCAGACAGTTAGAAATGTAAATCAAAGTCTTGATTATTTCTTAAACCTATAATTGCTAGGGTTCTTAGGGTAATTTATAAACTTGAGGGGGTTATATGTAAATTATACTTTTATATACTTTTCAAAATACACCTCAAGTATTCATTATTCGTCTTTAGACTTGTAATGAATGTGGATTTTTTATTGAGCCATTTCTAGTGAAAATATCCTAGTTTTATAAATAAGGTATTTATCTGTAATATTGATTTATTTGAAGTTCATGGTATTTTAGTGTAAAATTTATTCTTGTGATTTTTAGAAAAATGTGGAATATTTATATCATAACAAAATAAATGTTTTAATGATAAATATACATATATTTATACAAAAATAATTTTAATAAATATTTTATATTCTAAAAATCTCATTTTCTTAAGATATCGTATTTTAAATCTTTCGAGACCGAATGCTCCTTGCGGAGGTCTGAATCTCGCACTATTAAGCCCGAGGATGTGCGATAATCTGCACCATCCCGAATGGGTTCCCCAAAAATGGGTTGTAGCGGCGCTTTGCAAAAATTGTAAAATACTAAATCGTTTAGAAAACGGTTTTATAAAGTAAAAGGTATTTATTTGTAAAAATGTCAATTTTCCGTATTTTAGATTTTAGGGTTTTCTAAGTCAACTAGCTTATTTCTAAATGGTCTAAACGACAAGTTGTTAGATTCCTCAAATCGCCTCTTCACCGCTAATTGTGGCCAGGTAAGTACAAGTAAGGAAAGGAGAGATCCGCTCACGAATCACCGTGAGTCGGGCCTTTTAAAGTTACCTTTCTCACTTGCCTAGCCTAGACACCACAAAGTCAGGTTTAGATAAACGACCGATGTCCACAACTTATCGTATTTTCCTAATAAGAGGTATTTATTTAAAAGTGTATCAACTCTAAATCTTTTATGATGGTTTTATTAAGTATATGGTATTTAAATGTAAATTCTTGTTTTCTCGTATTCTAAGATTTCAATGGTATCGTATTAGATTGTATGTAAGTGTGTGAGGAGGTAGGTCGTTACCTCGTGATCTACTATAAATGTATAGCAAGTTTGATGGTGTTAAATGAAAGAGTGAAACATTGTGGTATTTAAGCGAAAAATACGGTAAATTGAGAAAGCTATCATTTCATGTGGTGAAACTTGTTCAAATTCTTTGATTAATGTTTAGTAGTCAACATAAGGATGTTTAAGCATGAATGTATTGGTGAGAAGTGAAATTTTATAGAAAACCGAATCGGAAATCGGATTTGTTCCGATTCCGCCGGCTTTTGTAATTTCGTATTTTAGAGAATAAGAAAGAGAGATAGAATAAGACTTACGGGTTTCGATTAAGCAAAGAAATGAGAGGGGACTAAAGGGGTTGCCGAGGCGTTACTTCGTCACCGGTTGTTCCTCAAAACGTCGTCGGAATTTCCGCCGGAATTTCGTCGGAGCTTCGCCGCGAGCTTGTTTTCAAAGTACACAACTCTTGGAAAATTTTAAGAGAGTGAGCTTAGGGTTTTAGGATGAGAGGGTAGAGGGGAGGGGGTGTATTTATAGGGTAGGCTAGGGGTAGGGTAGGTGAAGGGTATTTGATAAAAAATATTGTAAAAAAATAGGAAAAATGTATTAAAAATGGATTGAATGAGAGTTAATGTACTCTTTGGAATTGATCTGCAGAATTAAAGTATGCAGGGGAGGTCAGAAGATGAAAAGGCACAATTCCCAAGTTGTCGACTCGGCCGTCCGGCTGAGTCCGGCCGGCGGAGGCGGCCCGAGTCGGGCCGAGTCGGGGTGCCAGGGGGTGGGGGGTCTCCTGGTGTGCTCACTGGTATTTTTAGTTTTCTATGTGTAGTGGGAGTTTTGAAAGTTATGGTGTGTGGACTGTTGGGCTTCCAAAGAATTTTAAACAAAATAAATACAAAAATAATGTGGAGCTGGGGATTTGAACTCTAGTGGCTTGGTTCAGCAGTGCAAGGTATTACCAATGAGCTACAAGCTTCTTCTTGTAATTATTTGTGTGAAATAATTACTTAAAGAGATATCAGCAACATTAAATACTCCAAGTATACTTTGAATTTAAATCAATTCTTTGTACTTTAAAAATGGAGTTATTTAATTACTTAAGTCTTGTGCTCAGGTAATAAATACCCCTTTATGAATTTTTGAAAAAAAATACTTTGAAAAATATGTATCGGAAATTTGGGGTTGTTACATTTTACCCTCCTTATAAAAATTTCGTCCTCGAAATTTGTAAAAGGAAAGTGCAACAGATTCAAGGAAATTTTTGGTGAGAGTGTGTGAAGAATGACAAAGTGATGCAAGGGTGTGAAAAAGGTTGAAGAGAATTACCAGGGTTATACTGACCAACCGTATAAGCTTCTACGGCCGCCAAATTGTAAGCCTGACGTCTCGGCACGTTCCTCCTAGCTGGAGGCATATTCCCCTGTACCCGAGGCATGTTTCTCAGTGCCTGATGGAATTGGCGATTTGGCTGTGCAGGGAATCCACGTGGAGGTGGTGCTGGGAGTGCAAGACGAGTTGCAGGAGCCTGGATAGCTGGCTGCTGCCGGTAGTTGACGGGTGTGTGTGCTGGGTTGCGTCTATAAGGACAGTTTCCAATTCCGTGATTGGACGCGCCACAAGCCAAGCATAGGCCTTTTGCACGCCTACAGTCCTTCCACAAGTGTCATTCTCTCTTGCAATAAAAGCAAAAATCGGGTCTTGGTCGATCCTTGACTTCTTCCAGTCTTCTGAGTTCAACAGCTGGCCTTGATGAGGCCACTCCTGCCATTTGAGTGCCAGGGCGTTTCGCTCCTGCAGAGTGAGGTTTGCCCCTTGCCTTTATCACTGCTTCATAACGGCGGGCAGCTTCCAGAGCATCCTCGTGAGTCAGAAATTTCCCTGTGGCTAGTGCAGCCTGGATTTCCGTGTCCAAACCTTGTTGAAATCGACGGGCTTTGATCTCATCCGTCGGTATCAGGTGTGCCGCAAATCTGTTACGGTCTTGTGTTAGCTGTGTGGTATGTGATATTTAAAAATTTGAAATACTGTGACATATCTTACCGACTGAGCATGGTGAATTCTGTGTTATACTCATCTACTGACTTGTCCCACATCGATCCTTGTTGTAGATGAATGAACTGCTGCTCCATGGAAAACCTGGCAGTCACAGGGAAGTATTTCGTGTCGAACTTCTCGCGAAAAGTCTTCCATTCAATAGGCTGTACAAGACGGCTTACTTCCGCATTCCACCAGTTCCTTACATTGTCCGTGAGTTGCAGCTTTGCAACTTGGACCCAAGCTATGTCTGGTACTTGTGCTGCCGCCAGATTATCTTCTATGCTTTGTGCCCACTCCTCAGCTTCAAGAGGACTTCCCTTTCCGGAGAACTGCTTGGGATGTAAAGCCCTGAATTGCTTTACCCCAATGTGTCAGTCTCGGGACGGTTCAGGAGTTGTTGCTGTCTCTCAAGAAGACTACGGATCGCCTCAAGCAGAACCGTTTGTTCGTTAAGTGGAACAGGAAAGGCAGGTGTGAGTGGTAGTGGTGGAGGTGTTTTGTTGACATTGGTGCTGGTGTTGTTCGGGGAATCTATAACCCTGAAGAAAAATTTGGGTTAGGACAGATTCAAGTACATGAAATGATAAGATTTAAGGAATATGAAATTGCAAGATTCAAGGAACATGAATTGTAAAGAATGTTTTAGTTGCTGGTTGTTGTGTTATATTGCTTAGGTTGTTCACGCAGAACAGAACGGCATGATAGGGATTCATACAGCTCTGACCCGCATGGGTCACCAACAAAACCTGTCACGCCCTGCTTCCCGGTGTACGGAGAAGGGGACGCGACGAGGCCCGCTACGTATATACTCAGAAGTACATACGCTAAGCGTATCTAAGCAATATGAAATAAATACACAAGAGACAAGAGATAATAAAACCAACAACTTTTATTTATTAACATTCTTTTGTACAATACATGAAAAGGAAATACAACTGAAATAAAAAGATGCCTAAACAGTGGCATAACAGGAAATGAAAAGTAAAGAAAGGAAAAGTGGACAATGAAACTAAAGTGCAGGGTCTTCGGCAAACTGTTCCAAGTCATCTGCAGATGGCTCGATCTCCGCCGGGTTTAAACCACCTGACGACATTCAAAGAAGAAAGAAATAGAATGTCGTCAGCGAACAGGTCGCTCGGTAAGTCCCAAAGATATGGGAGAAATAGACAGAGAGTAAGAGAGAGAGAGAGAGTAGCATTTAATGTTGTATTATAATATTGTAATGTTATATTAACGCTGTTATTTGTAGCCTGGTACAGAAGATACCAGTGTATACGAGGGGAGTCCCACTTACACCGGGGACCTTGGTAACCTGTAGTACAAGGCTCCGTCGATAATACCATGGAACAACGGCATGGATGTAATTACGCCTTAAGTGACCACCTCGTGCCACCTTTAACATATTCCGTACCAGTCTACCCCTTAAACCCCGCAGTGTTTTGATTGTATTGTTTGTCTTGTAAATTGTATTGATTGTATAATTGAATGAATGACCAAAACCATGATATCGGTAAACGGATATAACTGTAGAGTCATGTAAATGGAATAACTGGAGAATCATGTAAAAGGAATATATATATATATATCCATGGTTCGGTTCAGTCAAGTTGTATAAATTGATAATTGAATTCATGGATTCATGTGTTCATATTGAATTGGAATATTGTAGATTGTAAATTGACTTGAATCATATTCAAGTCAGAATGATTAGACTCAAACCCGAGTGAGACAGTTAGAAATGTAAATCTAAATCTTGATTATTTCTTAAACCTATAATTGCTAGGGTCCACAGGGTAATTTATAAACTTGAGGGTTTTTTTTATGTAAATTATACTTTTATATACTTTTCAAAATACACCTCAAGTATTCATTATTCGTATTTAGAGTTGTGATGAATGTGGATTTTTATTGAGCCATTTCTAGTGAAAATAACCTAATTTTATAAATAAGGTATTTATCTGTAATATTGATTTATTTGAAGTTCATGGTATTTTAGTGTAAAATTTATTCTTGTGATTTTTAGAAAAATGTGGAATATTTATATCATAACAAAATAAATGTTTTAATGATAAATATACATATATTTATACAAAAATAATTTTAATAAATATTTTATATTCTAAAAATCTCATTTTCTTAAGATATCGTATTTTAAATCTTTCGAGACTGAATGCTCCTTGCGGAGGTCTGAATCTCGCACTACTAAGCCCGAGGATGTGCGATAATTCACACCATCCTGAACGGGTTCCCCAAAAATGGGTTGTAGCGGCGCTTTGCAGAGATTGTAAAATACTAAATCCTTTATAAAACGGTTTTATAAAGTAAAAGGTATTTATTTGTAAAAATGTCAATTTTCCGTATTTTAGATTTTAGGGTTTTCTAAGTCAACTAGCCTATTTCTAAATGGTCTAAACGACAATTTGTTAGATTCCTCAAATCGCCTCTTCACCGCCAATTGTGGCTAGGTAAGTACAAGTAAGGAAAGGAGAGATCCGCTCACGAATCACCGTGAGTTGGGCCTTTTAAAGTTACCTTTCTCACTTGCCTAGCTTAGACACCACAAAGTCAGGTTTAGATAAACGACCGATATCCACAACTTATCGTATTTTCCTAATAAGAGGTATTTATTTAAAAGTGTATCAACTCTAAATCTTTTATGATGGTTTTATTAAGTATATGGTATTTAAATGTAAATTCTTGTTTTCTCGTATTCTAAGGTTTCAATGTATCTTCGCCGGGTTTAAACCACCTGATGACATTCAAAGAAGAAAGAAATAGAATGTCGTCAGCGAACAGGTCGCTCGGTAAGTCCCAAAGATAAGGGAGAAATAGACAGAGAGTAAGAGAGAGAGAGAGAGAGAGAGTAGCTTTTAATGTTGTATTATAATATTGTAATGTTGTATTAACGCTGTTGTTTGTAGTCTGGTACAGAAGATGCCAGTGTATACGAGGGGAGTCCCACTTACACCGGGGACCTTGGTAACCTGTAGTACAAGGCTCCGTCGATAATACCACGGAACAACGGCATGAATGTAATTACGCCTTAAGTGATCACCTCGTGCCACCTTTAACATATTCTGTACCAGTCTACCCCTTAAACTCCGCAGTGTTTTGATTGTATTGTTTGTCTTGTAAATTGTATTAATTGTATAATTGATTGACTGACCGAAACCATGATATCGGTAAACGGATATAACTGTAGAGTCATGTAAATGGAATAACTGGAGAATCATGTAAAAGGAATATATATATCCATGGTTCGGTTCAGTCAAGTTGTATAAATTGATAATTGAATTCATGGATTCATGTGTTCATATTGAATTGGAATATTGTAGATTGTAGATTGACTTGAATCATATTCAAGTCAGAATGATTAGACTCAAACCCGAGTCAGACAGTTAGAAATGTAAATCGAAATCTTGATTATTTCTTAAACCTATAATTGCTAGGGTCCTTAGGGTAATTTATAAACTTGAGGGGTTTTTATGTAAAATATACTTTTATATACTTTTCAAAATACACCTCAAGTATTCATTATTCGTCTTTAGAGTTGTAATGAATGTGGATTTTTTATTGAGCCATTTCTATTGAAAATATCCCAGTTTTATAAATAAGGTATTTATCTGTAATATTGATTTATTTGAAGTTCATGGTATTTTAGTCTAAAATTTATTCTTGTGATTTTTAGAAAAATGTGGAATATTTATATCATAACAAAATAAATGTTTTAATGATAAATATACATATATTTATACAAAAATAATTTTAATAAATATTTTATATTCTAAAAATCTCATTTTCTTAAGATATCGTATTTTAAATCTTTCGAGACCGAATGCTCCTTGCGGAGGTCTGAATCTCGCACTACTAAGCCCGAGGATGTCCGATAATCCGCACCATCCCAAACGGGTTCCCCAAAATGGGTTGTAGCGGCACTTTGCAAAGATTGTAAAATACTAAATCGTTTAGAAAACGATTTTATAAAGTAAAAGGTATTTATTTGTAAAAATGTCAATTTTCCGTAATTTAGATTTTAGGGTTTTCTAAGTCAACTAGCCTATTTCTAAATGGTCTAAACGACAAGTTGTTAGATACCTCAAATCGTCTCTTCACCACCAATTATGGCCAGGTAAGTACAAGTAAGGAAAGGAGGGATCCGCTCACGAATCACCGTGAGTCGAGCCTTTTAAAATTATCTTTCTCACTTGCGTAGCCTAGACACCACAAAGTCAGGTTTAGATAAATGACCGATGTCCACAACTTATCGCATTTTCCTAATAAGAGGTATTTATTTAAAAGTGTATCAACTCTAAATCTTTTATGATAGTTTTATTAAGTATATGGTATTTAAATGTAAATTCTTGTTTTCTCGTATTCTAAGGTTTCAATGATATCATATTAGATTGTATGTAAGTGTGTGAGGAGGTAGGTCGTTACTTTGTGATCTACTATAAATGTATAGCAAGTTTGATGGTGTTAAATGAAAGAGTGAAACATTGTGGTATTTAAGCGAAAAATACGGTAAATTGAGAAAACTATCATTTCATGTGGTGAAACTTATTCAAATTCTTTGATTAGTATTTAGTAGTCAACATAAGGATGTTTAAGCATGAATGTATTGGTGAAAAGTGAAATTTTATAGAAAACCGAATCGGAAATCGGATTTGTTCCGATTCCGTCGGGTTTTGTAATTTCGTATTTTAGAGAATAAGAAAGAGAGATAGAATAGGACTTACGGGTTTTGATTAAGCAAAGGAGTGAGGGGGGACTAAAGGGGTTGCCGAGGTGTTACTTCGTCGCCGGTTGTTCCTCAAAACGTCGTCGGAATTTCGTCGGAGCTTCGCCGCGAGCTTGTTTCCAAAGTACACAACTCTTAGAAAATTTTGAGAGAGTGAGCTTAGGGTTTTGGGATGAGAGGGTAGAGGGGAGGGGGTGTATTTATAGGGTAGTCTAGGGGTAGGGTAGGTGAAGGGTTTTTGATAAAAATTATTGTAAAAAAATAGGAAAAGTGTATTAAAAATGGATTGAATGAGAGTTAATGTGCTATTTGGGATTGATCTGCAGAATTAAAGTATGCAGGGGAGGTCATAAGTTGAAAAGGCACAATTCCCAAGTTGTCGACTCGGCCGGACGTCCGGTCGAGTCCGGCCGGCGGCGCCGGCCCTAGTCTGCCGGTCTGCCGGCCGACTCGGCCGAGTCGGGGTGCCAGGGGGTGGGGGGTCTCCTGGGGTGCTCACTGGTACTTTTAGTTTTCTATGTGTAGTGGGAGTTTTGAAAGTTATGGTGTGTGGACTGTTGGGCTTCCAAAGAATTTTAAACAAAATAAATACAAAAATAATGTGGGGTAGGGGATTTGAACTCTGGTGGCTTGGTTCAGCAGTGCAAGGCATTACCAATGAGCTACAAGCTTCTTCTTTTAATTATTTGTGTGAAATAATTACTTAAAAAGATATCAGCAACATTAATGTAACATTTCAAAAAAATGAAATATTATTTTTTGGAATTTTTATAATTTAATATTATTTTTAATGAATATTTTAGTATTTCGGTATAATTAAATACCGATAAATGTGGAAAAATTTGGTAAAGTTATAGAAATTAGTAGAAAGAGGGTGTTTTATGTGAATTATGCAATTTTTAATTTTTTATGATTAATTATATGCTAATTTAGTGCTAATCGCGATTAAAAATCGCTAATCGAATTTTTAGCATATTTGTGCAAAATATGCATCATATCTTTTTTTCACTTGTTTCATATTCTTATGGTTTTCATACATGTTTTATTTCATGGTTGACGATTTATTAGAGAGGGGAATAGAAAAGAAAAGAAAAGAAAAGAAAAGGATTTAGATTAGAATAATAGGTATGGATGAGTGAGAGAAAGGTGAGGGTCACCTTTGACTTAGCCATCCACTAAACTCACGAGCTTCATCACATTTTCCTCTTCCCTCCTTCTTCTTGCCACTGCCGCTGCCTCCCCCTCACTCCCTCCCCTCTTCAAACCTCTCAAACTCCATGAAAAACACTTCAAAACTCAAACCCCATTTCACGAAAAAATGCACAAGCTCAAGGGAAACACATTGGACCAAGAAAGGAAAGGTTTTGACAACTCGGGGCAACTCAAGAATTTTCTTGAGTTTCCAAATAAGGTAATTTCTGAATCTTTAGCTTAGTATTTGCATTACTTTTACCCCTATGTTATGATAGAACCGATATAGTGATATTTAGTGAGGGTATGAAAATTCTAGTTAGGGTTATTGAAAATTGAGAGTTGTGGTGAGCAATTAAGCTCACTAGAGGCCACACAAACCCCCTAGTGCTAGAATTCTGACCTAAACCAGAGACTTGAAATCCGAAATACGGCTTTAGAAACCCGATATCGGGAAATTGTGGAATCTGTGAGGGCTATTTGGAATCTGCTATCACCCCGAGACTCTAAAAATTATTTTGTAAGGACAGTGAGACATGCAGGCATCCAGGAACTATCACCCAAAACCCTAGCCCCTACCCCTCTTTCAGGCCGCAAATTAATTCTTTTTGGCCGCAATTTGCGGCCAGATCAGGTTGGAAATGCTTCGTTTTTGTTTCAAGGCATTGTCTCCAGTAAATTAGACCCTTGGTATATGCAAAACTGTCTGATTTGACCTAGGGTGAAATCTGGGACCCTTTTCTGTAGTTGCTGTTTTGGATTCGTGTTTCGTTTCTCGTATTTTGAATTCTAGATTTGCGTATTTGTGTTTTCTCGATCGCTTGACGTTTGCACGACGACATCGAGGGTTGTTTGATGGTTTAGAAAGCGTAGTCTATAGGTTCTAACCTATAGGCCTTAGCGCGTCGTTTGGTTTTCTCGATATGATTTTAAGATGCGTTTGCGATTGTGTTATCTTGTAGGTACCTTCACAAGGACTTCTTATGACGAAGAAGATGAAGGCGACATCGACACCGACACGCAGGATGCAAGGTGAGTAGATTATATCTACGGGGGAAGTCGGGTGGATGGCGTATACCACCCCGCAGTCCGATATTTAGTATAGTATATATATACTACTTATGATAGCTTATTGTGCGTCGTGGATGTTTGAGATGAGATTAGGTGTACCATGGTTAAATTAGGACGTAGAAATAAACTAGTATAGTTCCTAGTTGCGAACCCTAGAATAGGCTTACACCCACACGCACACACCTGCATATTCGTTATACATATACTTAGGTGACGAGGATAGTGTATGATGTTTGGAGATGAGTTGATTAAGATTGGGTATAGTGCCATGAGATCGGTGATATATTGTGATTCGTATTTGGGATACGACATATGATTTTAGCGGGCCTTTGAACGTGTGTTTCACACATGCATTCTTATTTACCTAGATGGTATCGATTTTGTACTAGACTTAGATCAGTACCCCAGAACATGAGATATGATGATAAGGATACCTGATAATTGATGAGATGAATGTGATATTGACCCGTACCCAGCTTTTGGGATGCCGTACGATGATTTACCGTATGAGCTTCATATTGATGATAGATCCGCACTCACGACTCGAGGATGTCATATGATATTGTATCGTACGCGGTACCTGAGGCGGGATCACCGACTATTATACTTATATATATATATATATATATATATATCGACTCAGATTTAGGTGGTTTCCATACCCCTCCTATTTGACTTGTTAGCTAGATCTGTAGTTGCTAGTAAAGGTTTGGCTAGGCTGATGTCATACCTATTTCAAAACTAACGAATCGGGAGTATTTCAAGAATAGGCATAGGGATACTACGGATATTTTCAAAAGACACATCTTTTCTTAAAAACACCGTAGCCCTTATTTTACTAAAAACCCCGATTCGTTTTATTTCAAAAGGCAAACTGTAGGACTTTTTTATATTGATGCCGATGCGTCACTGTTGCGTTTATTAGTCGATTCCTGCATATTCTCGTTATTCGCATCGCATTGCATGTGCAAATGGTTATTGTTATATTAGAATCATGCTGTAAGGACACCAACACCATTATCGATGATGCATATGTTCCACGTACACTTGCTTGCCGGCTCAAACACTTCATCATCGATAATTGCCATGTCACTACACTGTAGTACTGTTGCATTCAGGATATGATCTCTTGCATAACATACTTGTGTACATACCCATTGTACACCCATACTTACATACATAGATGATTCTGGCTTGATTAGAGATTTGGGAACCGCAATGTACTCTTTAAAACTGATTCATTTTAAAAGAGCGGTTTCCCTCAATATGTGCATATTACTATTCCATATTGCATGATATACTGATATGCTTACATTTCTTTTATATGTCGTATACATCATGCTTTTGATTATACGCATTGAGATATGTTGTTTCCATGCTATTTTTGGATTTGGGAACCGTGGATGTTTCCAAAGAGAGTATGTAATTGTTTTAAAAACCCGGTTACCCTTGATATGATATTTCAGTGCGTCCACCATGTGTTTTCTCGGTGCTGAGAGCGACATGTGAAACCCTATTCGAGGAGCTGGATGAGGCCGATTGCGGGTACATGGTGGACCCGGTATGGTACCCCGGGGCGAGAACAGATCTGCTGTGTAGCTAGACGGTGAGCCTGGCAGAGGGACCACTACCTACCGGTGATTGTATTTGAGCTCGGCGGATATCCGGAGGATACCGACCGGAGTTGAGAGATGATATGGGCCGATCCAGACTGACGGAACCCGATATATGAGGATTTACGTGCCGATACTAGGCACAGGTTTCATGATGTTTTCGAGTGTCGATGCTCGACACTCAAGTTCCATGATTTTGATATGTCACGAGCGACACATGTTGATTTACATCCTCATACTTCCATGCATATGTTTATGATATTTATATACATAATGCTTATTGTCATTGGGTGACACGTGGACGATTTCCACATACATATATTGACATTGATTACATAGTTGGATGATATCCACGTACTTTTAGACTTCATGATATAGTCGACATTGATCATACCTCATATTTATGATATGTTATTACCTGAGGCACTGGCACGAGCACTTGGCACTACACTCATGTATAGATGTTTATTGCCACCTTATCATGCTTCAGACTTATTCATTTGAGGATATGTTATTACTGATTGTATTGACCTAGGATTATGTCATGCATACGATTTCTGCTCTGTAATATTTTCTATTCACGAGTTGGAAACTCACCCCCGTTGTGCCACAGTTCTTGCAGGTTTTGCCGTACAGGTTCCATTGCGGCTTTTCTGGCACACTGCTCCCTTTCTGGGTGATTTGCTTTGGTAGGTGGATTCTTTTTCTTCAGAACCACCATTGTATTATTTTATTCAGTTGTATCTAGAAATTCCATCAACCAAACCTGTATATTGTTTCAGACTTAGAAAATCAGTTATGTATTATTTCGACCTTAGAGTCGCGCGTTGTAGTATTATGGTTTTCATGCTGATTTTGAGTTTTCTTTTGAGTTTTGATCCTCACCTTTGGCGTTGTATATTATATTGCTTGCGTGGTTATGACCGTCGATTGACGAAGAGCTAGCTCCCGCTTGGGGATGCCTTTTCATTGTGCATATATATTATTCTTGTTGTATCCCGTTCGGGGCCAGTATTTACAAAAGAAACTCTGCCGAAATTTTTAGAAAAGACATTGAGGATTTTAAAATGCATATTCGGCTTACTTATTTAAAAACCTTGCTTTTAAACATGTTTTCTTATTTCATAAAAACCAATCTTCTTTATTTACTCCTTAAAATGGTTTTAGATTTCTGGGCTTTTGGCTTACTTGGATTAGATGGGGTCCTATAGACTTCATATGATTCAAGTACCAGTTATGTACTATTTTGGGTCGTGACAAAGTTGGTATCAGAGTGCTAGGTTAACCTTGGTTCGAGTCTAAGTTTGACTATGTGGAGCCTAGAGCGTTTATATATATACGGAACTTAGGCTTGACCTTACGGAACTTAGACTTAGTCGAGGGGGTATTATACCTGAACTTTCGTCGCGTAGGATGACCTTTGGTTGATGGAGTAGGTAGCTTGAGTAGAGTGACGTACCGTACATATTTTCCGTGGCATATTTACGATACGCTACTCCGCTTAAGAGACCTTAGGATGTATATTTCCTTGCACAGTATTATATTCATTCCTATGATCTATCTTCATCGATACTGGTTATGATTTTGCTGCCACGATGACACAGGTAGAGAGAGCTACGGCTAGAGTTGCGTCAGATTGAGCTCGTCATAGACGAGGACTAACCAGGGCGTGATTCCAGAGACATACGATTGCATATGGAGGCATCGTCTTATTGTGTTTTCGCGCCATGGGCGTTTGACAGATCGCTGTTACGAGATTTCCCGGATGTGCTGATCGACACCAGAGGATCAGGCTACTGCTAGAGGCCAGCCAGAATGTGATGACCACTGATATATCGCTTATTCATGATGATTGAGGAACTGTTCAGTATGCAGACGAATGAGCCAGTTGTAGCTGCGAACGATGCGATATCGCCCCAGATGTTGGAGCTACTGCAGCATGAGTATATACTTAGAGGTATGATGGAAGGTCGCTAGTCACCCGAGGGTGAATGTCTAGGACATGTGGTTCATTCGCTTACCCCGATGTGAGGTCATCAGATTGATTGATTCCAGCTAGAGACGACTTCACGTAGGTTCGTTGGTAGTCGATGGAGGCGATCGAATGTCAGAAACCCATATTCCAAGTTTAAAGTATTCGGAAAGACATGCAAGAGATTCTATGGGCCCTCTAGAAGAATGAAATCCTAACTCGACATAATGACCGTGTGAAAGCCTTTGAACCTTAGGGTTTGCGGCAGTTCCGCGGTGCCATTAGTAAGGCTTGGGTTTGCCCTTCTACGGCTGGTCCACCGATGCTGTGGTATGTACTCGATATTATTAAGCTGTACCCAAGATATTGAGCTCTTGGGGATTATGAGGTTTTGACGAATCGATCAAAAGGTTCGACATCTTTCGGATGCTATGTAGTGGAATGCATTTTTAGGAAACTCCAGATACGAGTATAGCCGTTGGAGCACAGTCCATGCAGCCACGAAGAGACGAGTCTGAAGCAGTCGACATCAGATAAAAGTGGAGAAAAGAGTTCGCATGAGATTTCGACGAGATAACGTTCTACTCCGCTGACATCAGAGATCGGATATGTCTACAGAGGCGTTGGGATGCGACCAGTTTCCGAGGAATATGCTGTGCTGAGGACGCAGATGACCAGAGAAGTGCCAGAACGGAATCATCCCCGTTAGCACACCTGACAGGGCCGATGAGCCGATGGATTGCGAGATAGGTAATCTACAGGGAAGATAAAGGCCCAGAGACAGAGGACGCCAGACCGTGAGCGAGAGGTAAGTAGATATCTTGCTCTGCTAGTATTGGATGCACCGACACCTTCTCAACTTTGAAGGAGGATATACCGATGATGGTGTTTATGATTTGTGATTTGGTGATTCGATTATCACGTATCCGTCATCTTGGATTTCGGTATTTTGGGAGATCTGTTCGCATGATTTAGTCTTGATGGCTGAGTTCTATGATATTTGTTTTTGTGCACCATGGTTGCACCTATTGGGTATTTATATTTTGCGCATAGTTATTACGCTTGAGGTATTGATTGTGATTGCATGCCTATTTTATGCCGGTGATTTGATTTACGCTTCCATCATAGTTTTCATGCACTTTTAGTGTTTTCATTTGATTTGTGCACGCTGATGCACATGATTGTGAGGTTATACACCGCGGTATACCTGATTTGGATTGAGCCGTATGGTATACCATCGATTTTGATTCTGATATTGATGTTGATTTCTTGCACTCCATGCATTTGATTTGGATTTTCGCGCGTGATGAGCGCATGTTTCGAGATACGATTTTGGTGCACACCAGATGCACTAAATCGGGATTCTTTGTGCATGTCAGATGCACCTGATTTTGCTGTCAGGCACGCCCGTTGCCCTTGGCAGATGTTTCGTGCACAACCGTTGCACCTAGATGATGTTTCTGTGCACATGTATGACACACATATGGATTTTGATTTCCGTGCGCACCAGACGCACATGGTATTCTTATATACATTTTTGTGATTGATTTCTTATAGAGCAGTACGTTTTTATGATTTTTGCTATATGTTTTGTACTGAGCAGGACTAGTCAGAGAACAGTACCTGGATATATTTTGCATGCATTGATAGTTATCGAAGGGATTTCAAAAAAGGGAGCTATAGTCTCAGTATTTACCTACGTGTCCGATATGACACGAAACGTTTAAAATAAGGAAACCCTTCTAAATTGTTTTCAAAACGGCGGAACGTACATATTAAACAAAGGATATATACGTGTATGGTTATCTTATTATAATATACGTCCGCCACTGTGCAGTGTTATGCGCATTGCACAGCGACTTAAAAAGAATTGGCATGCATTTTCTTCAGTTATTTACATGTATAGATTTGATATTTACATGTATAGTTCTGATTGATATCATAGTGGTTTTATTTTGGATATGACATTTGTGTCTTTACCATGACTCCGATGATTGCGGGATGCTTGACGGAGTTTTGATTTTGAGTTATGTGCTCATTATTCATGCGCATGCATTGCGCTATGATGCCTTTTAGGTATTGATGATTTCGGAGCCCCGACGACTTGGACTTTTTATTGAAATATTTTAGAATTTGGGGGTTTAAAATTTAAATTCGGGGACCGAATTTATTTAAGGGGGGAAGATTGTAATATTTCAAAAGAATAAAATATTATTTTTGGGAATTTTTATAATTTAATATTATTTTTAATGAATATTTTAATATTTCGGTATAATTAAATACCGATAAATGGGGAAAAATTTGGAAAAATTATAGAAATTAGTAGAAAGAGGGTGTTTTATGTGAATTATGCAATTTTTAAGTTTTTATGATCAATTATATGCTAATTTAGTGCTAATCGCGATTAAAAATCGCTAATCGGATTTTTAGCATATTTGTGCAAAACATGCACCATATCTTTTTTTCACTTATTACATATTCTTATGGCTTTCATACATGTTTTATTTCATGGTTGATGATTTATTAGAGAGGGGAATAGAAAAGAAAAGAAAAGAAAAGAAAAGGATTTGGATTAGAATAATAGGTATGGGTGAGAGAGAGAAAGGTGAGGGTTACCTTTGACTTAGCCATCCACTAAACTCACAACCTTCATCACATTTTCCTCTCCCCTCCTTCTTCTTGCTGCTGTTGCTGCCCCCCCTCACTCACTCCCCTCTTCAAACCTCTCAAACTCCATGAAAAACACTTCAAAACTCAAACCCCATTTCACGAAAAAGATGCACAAACTCAAGGGAAACACATTGGACCAAGAAAGGAAAGGTTTTGACCACTTGGGGCAACTCAAGAATTTTCTTGAGTTGCCAAATAAGGTAATTTCTGAATCTTTAGCTTAGTATTTGCATTACTTTTACCCCCATGTTATGATAGAACCGATATAGTGATGTTTAGTAAGGGTATGAAAATTCTAGTTAGGGTTATTGGAAATTGAGAGTTGTGGTGAGCAATTAAGCTCACTAGAGGCCACACAAACCCCCTAGTGCTAGAATTCTGACCTAAACCAGAGACTTGAAACCCAGAATACGGATTTAGAAACCCGATATAGGGAAATTGTGGAATCTGTGAGGGCTATTTGGAATCTGCTATCATCCCGAGACTCTAAAAATTATTTTGTAAGGACAGCGAGACATGCAGGCACCCAGAAACCATCACCCAAAACCTAGCCCCTACCCCCTCTTTCAGGCCGCAAATTAATTCTTTCTGGCTGCAATTTGCGGCCAGATCAGGTTGGAAATGCTTCGTTTTTGTTTCAAGGCCTTATCTCCAGTAAATTAGACCCTTGGTATATGCAAAACTGTCTGATTTGACCTACGGTGAAATCTGGGACCCTTTTCTGTAGTTGCTGTTTTGGATTCGTGTTTCGTTTCTCATATTTTGAATTCTGGATTTGCGTATTTGTGTTTTCTCGATCGCTTGACGTTTGCACGACGACATCGAGGGTTGTTTGATGGTTTAGAAAGCGTAGTCTATAGGTTCTAACCTATAGGCCGTAGCGCGTCATTTGGTTTTCTCGATATGATTTTAAGATGCGTTTGCGATTGTGTTATCTTGTAGGTACCTTCACGAGGACTTCTTATGAGGAAGAAGATGAAGGCGACATCGACACCGACACGCAGGATGCAAGGTGAGTAGATTATATCTACGGGGGAAGTTGGGTGGATGGCGTATAGCACCCCGCAGTCCGATATTTAGTATAGTATATATATTACTTATGATAGCTTATTGTGCGTCGTGGATATTTGAGATTAGATTAGGTGTACTATGGTTAGATTAGGGCGTAGAAATAAACTAGTATAGTTCCTAGTTGCGAACCCTAGAATAGGCTTACACCCACACGCACACACCTGCATATTCGTTATACATATACTTAGGTGACGAGGATAGTGTATGATGTTTGGAGATGAGTCGATTGAGATTGGGCATAGTGCCATGAGATCGGTGATATATTGTGATTCGTATTTGGGATACGACATGCGATTTTAGTGGGCCTTTGGACATGTGTTTCACACACGCATTCATATTTACCTAGATGGTATCGATTTTGTACTAGACTTAGATCAGTACCCCAGAACATGAGATATGATGATAAGGATACCTGATAATTGATGAGATGAATGTGATATTGACCCGTACCCAGCTTTTGGGATGCCGTACGATGATTTACCGTACGAGCTTCATATTGATGATAGATCCGCACTCATGACTCAAGGTTGTCATATGATATTGTATCGTACGCGGTACCTGAGGCGGGATCACCGACTATTATACTTATATATATATATATATATATATATATATATATATATATATAGACTCAGATTTAGGTGGTTTCCATACCCCTCCTATTTGACTTGTTAGCTAGATCTGTAGTTGCTAGTAAAGGTTAGGCTAGGCTGATGTCATACCTATTTCAAAACTAACGAATCGGGAGTATTTCAAGAATAGGCATAGGGATACTATGGATATTTTCAAAAGACACATCTTTTCTTAAAAACACCGTCGCCCTTATTTTACTAAAAACCCCGATTCGTCTTATTTCAAAAGGCAAACTGTAGGACTTTTTTTATTTTGATACCGATGCATCACTGTTGCATTTATTAGTCGATTCCTGCATATTCTCGTTATTCGCATCGCATTGCATGTGCAAATGGTTATTGTTATATTAGAATCATGCTGTTAGGACACCAACACCATTATCGATGATGCATATGTTCCACGTACACTTACTTACCGGCTCACACACTTCATCATCGATAATCGCCATGTCACTACACTGTAGTACTGTTGCATTCAGGATATGATCTCTTGCATGGCATACTTGTGTACATACCCATTGTACATCCATACTTACATACATAGATGATTCTGGCTTGATTAGAGATTTGGGTACCGCAATGTACTCTTTAAAACTGATTCATTTTAAAAGAGCGGTTTCCCTCAATATGTGCATATTAGTATTCCATATTGCATGATATACTGATATGCTTACATTTCTTTTACATGTCGCATACATCATGCTTTTGATTATACGCATTGAGATATGTTGTTTTCATGCTATTTCTGGATTTGGGAATCGTGGATATTTTCAAAGAGAGTATGTAATTGTTTTAAAAACCCGGTTACCCTTGATATGATATTTCAGTGCGTCCACCATGTGTTTTCTCGGTGCTGAGAGCGATATGTGAAACCCGATTCGAGGAGCTGGATGAGGCCGATTGCGGGTACATGGTGGACCCGGTATGGTACCCCGGGACGATAACGGATCTGCTGTGTAGCTAGACGGTGAGCCTGGCAGTAGGACCACTACCTACCGGTGATTGTATTTGAGCTCGGCAGATATCCGGAGGATACCGACCGGAGTTGAGAGATGATATGGGCCGATCCAGACTGACGGAGCCCGATATATGAGGATTTACATGCCGATGCTAGGTACATGTTTCATGATGTTTTCGAGTGTCGATGCTTGACACTCAGGTTCCATGATTTTGATATGTCGCGAGCGACACATGTTGATTTACATCCTCATATTTCCATGCATATGTTTATGATATTTACAAGCATCATGCTTATTGTCATTGGGTGACACGTGGACGATTTCCATATACATATATTGACATTGATTACATAGTTGGATGATATCCACGTACTTTTAGACTTCATGATATAGTCGACATTGATCATACCTCATATTTATGATATGTTATTACCTGAGGCACTGGCACGAGCACTTGGCACTACACTCATGTATAGATGTTATATTGCCACCTTATCATGCTTCAGACTTATTCATTTGAGGATATGTTATTACTGATCATATTGACCTAGGATTATGTCATGCATACGATTTCTGCTCTGTGATATTTTCTATTCACGAGTTGGCAACTCACCCCCATTGTGCCACAGTTCTTGCAGGTTTTGCCGTACAGGTTCCATTGCGGCTTTTCTGGCACACTGCTCCCTTTCTGGGTGATTTGCTTTGGTAGGTGGATTCTTTTTCATCAGAACCACTATTGTATTATTTTATTCAGTTGTATCTAGAAATTCCATCAACCAAACTTGTATATTGTTTCAGACTTAGAAAACCAGTTATGTATTATTTCGACCTTAGAGTCGCGCGTTGTAGTATTATGGTTTTCATGCTGATTTTGAGTTTTCCTTTGAGTTTTGATCATCTCCTTTGGCGTTGTATATTATATTGCTTGCGTGGTTGTAACCGTCAATTGACGAAGAGCTAGCTCCTGCTTGGGGATGCCTTTTCATTATGCATATATATTATTCTTGTTGTACCCCGTTCGGGGCCAGTATTTACAAAAGAAACTCTGCCGAAATTTTTAGAAAAGACATTGAGGATTTTAAAATGCATATTCGGCTTACTTATTTAAAAACCTTGCTTTTAAACATGTTTTCTTATTTCTTAAAAGCCAATCTTCTTTATTTACTCCTTAAAATGGTTTTAGATTTCTGGGCTTTTGGCTTACTTGGATTAGATGGGGTCCTATAGACTTCATATGATTCAAGTGTCAGTCACGTGCTATTTTGGACCGTGACAATTAAATACTCCAAGTATACTTTGAATTTAAATCAATTCTTTGTACTTTAAAAATGGAGTTATTTAATTACTTAAGTCTTGTGCTCAGGTAATAAATACCCCTTTATGAATTTTTGAAAAAAAATTCTTTTGAAAAATTTGTATCGAAAATTTAGGGTTGTTACAGCATTTGTGACCCCAGATGATGGGGTTCCCTTTTTCATCAGGTGACTGTAAGGACGACACTTTCCTGAGAGATTGGCTACAAACCGCCGGATATACGCGAGCTTTCCTTGGAGAGACCACAACTGCTTTAGAGTCTTTGGCGGAGGCATTTCCATGATCGCCTTGATCTTTGACGGATCTATCTCGATGCCTCGGTGTCGGACGATGAATCCTAGGAACTTGCCCGAGGAAACTCCGAACGTGCACTTGAGAGGGTTCATCTTCAAGTTGTATTGCCGGAGGCGTTGAAACACGATCTTCAGATGCTCTAGATGTTCCTCGTATGATTTTCTTTTCACCACGAGGTCGTCGATATAGCATTCGACGATTTCATGTATGAGGTCATCGAAGATCTTCGTCATGGCCCTCTGATAGGTGGCACCCCCGTTCTTTAGACCGAAGAGCATCACCTTGTAGCAGAATATACCCAAAGGGGTCCGGAAAGCGGTGTGCTTCTGGTCCTCAGGGTGAATCTTTATCTGATTGTATCCTGATGAGCCGTCCATGAAGGAGAAAACCTCATGAGTGGACGTATTGTCTATCATCAGCTCGGTGACCGGTACTGGGAAATCTTCCTTCGGGCAAGCTTTATTGAGATCCCGAAATTCCACACAAATGCGCACCGTTCTATTTTTCTTCATCACTGGTACGATGTTGGCAATCCAATCGGGATATTGAACCTCTTGGATAAAACCGGAGTCGATTAGTTTCTTGACCTCGGCGTTGATGCTCATCTTAAGCTCGAGCCGCATTCTCCTCGGTGCTTATTTAATTGGCTTGACGTCCGGAGATATTGCTAATTTGTGGACAGCAATCTCTGGGTCTTGTCCTGGCATCTCGGAATAGTTCCATGCAAAGCAATCTTTATGCTGCATTAGCACGTCCTTTAGCGTAGCTACCCTTTCTTCAGACAACAGTTCACTGACGAATGTCGGTCGCGGGTCATTTGCCGTCCCCAAATCAATTTTCTTGAGGTTATCTGCTGTAGTATGTATTCCATCTTCCAGCTCTTTCGGCGCTGGTGGAAACTCTGAGATCACCTCGTCATTATTGTTTTCGAAGCACCAGGGAAGATTATCTATACAGTCGGGGTCTTCTTTTGATAGCGTTATCACGTGGCAGGTACGATCTCGCTTCCAATACCGACGTTGATCTGGTTCTACCCTCGTGGATTTGGGTTCATGCTTCTGCGGCGGGGTTACCCTCCGGCTGCTGGATAGAGTGAATCTGCCCCGTCGATATTGATCTTTGACCCAGTTCTTGAAGGTGAAGCGGTCTTCAATAGGATGTCCTATTGCCCTATGATAGGAGCAATAGTCCGGATGAGAGACTTCGCCTGCTTGCTCGGGGTGCTTGGACTCCGGGAGTATAATCAGTTGATGTCTTATGGCGAGATCGAGTATCTTCCATGTTTTGTTCTGAGGAAAAGAGTATGCTCGACTCATCTTCTTTATAAGAGACGAATCTGGATTACTCGATTCCTGATCGCGTGGCTTTTTGGTCCCACTTTGTCGCTCTCGAACACTTATCACGCTCTTTGATTTATTTTTGCCTCTGCGTCGGGCCTTTTGTATGACGAGTTGACAGGGAGGAGCATTTTCATCTTTCGCAGCCTGTTGAAGAAGGCGTTGCGTCCTGGATTTCTCGTAGATGGTCATTTCGCGATTATGGTCGTCTCGAACCTTTTGACCAGCTTCCCTTATAAGCTTGTCCATTTGTTCTTCAAACGACGGACTGGGCATTTTTACGTCGGGAGCTCTTTCTGATTCAGGGTTAGCATTTTCCCAAAAAGCATTTCCCTCTTCATCAAAGTCATGTATAACGTAGCAGTCGCGGAGTAGTTCCCATTTCTTGGATTGAACATATCCAAGCCCGATCGTTTCCATTTTCCCGTTGGGCAACTTTCGCTGAGTTCCAGGGACATTCCAGATCCTGTTATAGAACCGTGCTTGTCGAGCAGTTTGTTTAAGGGGTACACCTTGGCGTCTCAAGAGTCTCCTTAGTCCGTCTGTGTAATATCTGGGCAAACGGATGGGCTGGAGCCTATCGAGTGTGGAATCCGCGTCGTGGCAGATTTCTTTCTCCACTTTAGCTTCCCCTGATCGGTAGAATAAGATTTCCTTTTCACCTTCTCGCCTGGGAGGGACATAGAACGTCTGCAGCTCTTCCACACTGTAGGTATCAAGCGCGTCTAGTTTTTTATGATGCTTGGGCAGAACCATGGCAACTTGCAAACTTTGCTCTTCATCAGCGAATGTTTGTATTGAAGGCCGAGCGGAGAATATAGCATGGACCTCATCTTTCGAGTCGCTGCCAAAGATCAACATAGGAGTAGACTGTCCCGGCTTGATGTACTGGGGCGGACCTAAGTAAACTATCTCTTCTTCCTCCTCGGTAGCACTCCCGAAGACTGGAATAGTGGTGATAGCTTTGTCCTTGGTTTGTGACACCTCTCCGTATCCTCGAAATCTGGTAAGAAGTATTTCGCATCCTCGTACTTTCGAACTTCGTTCACGGAGAATGGGTTTAGCTCTCCTGTCACAGTATACTCAAGACCATCCTTGAAATACTTCATACACTGATGTTGTGTCGAAGGGATGATGTTGTACTCATGTAACCAGGGTCGACCGAGCAAAGCGTTGTAGCATGTCTTGGCGTCAATGACATGGAATTTGATATCCGTGACAAGTAGCCCGAATCGTAACGTCAGTATCACAGACCCGAGAGTCTGTGATGACTGGGATTCAAAACCGGAGATGGTGATTTTATCACGAGCGAGATACTGGACGCTCATGCAGATTTCCTTCAACGCTCGCACGTTGAGGAGATTGACGGAAGAACCATTGTCGACCAGGATCTTGCCTATCTTGACATCATGACAGTATCCGGAGACGTAAAGGGGACGGTTGTGTTCGCATGTCCCAAGTAGGAGATCTTCATCGCCGAAGGTGATATCGGCTGTGTGTACTTCTTCCAGCTCGTCTTTCATCTTCTCTTCAGCGAGGAAAGCTTAGAATTGCTCCGGCTCTTGTAGCGCCTTGATCAATGAGTCCCTTGTTTCTTTTGATAGTAAAAGAGCATCGAGAATGCTGAGCTGCGAGGGTAACTTTCTCAAGTGTGCCAGAATGTTATAGTCCACCTTACTTCTCCTTGGCGGGTCCTTAACGGTCAGCTCTTTCATGACTTGGTCATCTATGGCGATATCTTCAGAGACCTTCTCTTTTCCCTTATCTTTTCTGTTTGCAGGTCCGAGATTCTTTTCGGGCAGCGTACGATTGCGCAGCTGAATATTTTCGCAGGTCTTCGGCTCTTTCTCTTTCCCCGAGGTGGATTCTTTGAAGAGAGGGCCAAGAGTCACCTCTTCATCGGAGTCGCTCCCGAACGTGAGAACTTGCGATCCCCCAGCGTTAACCATGCGACAGTTGCCGGTAGTTCTTCCACGCTCTTCGGTCGTATTTCTTCGCTCCTGACGAGTTTTGCGTTTCATCCGCTTAAAACGTAGCTGGTGAGCAACATATCCCTGCCACCATCTTTTAAAAGCGTCGCATTCTTCGGTGGGGTGCGAAATCTTCCGATGATATGAGCAGTAGCTAGGATGTGTTTCTGCTTTACCGAGAATGTTTCCTTCGGAGGGTGGTAGCTCCATCCCCATTGATATGGCTTTAGCAAACCTTTTTCTCATCTAGAACTTGTTTTTATTCGCGACGGATGTCCCTTGATTCGGCGGAAGTGTCTCGACTCTTTCGTCCAGTCGCCGGCATTTGGCTTTTTCAAATATGGCCATCTCACGCTCCCGATCAGCTTTATTTTTCAGATGATTTCATTTAGAAAGGCGTCGATCATTTCGTCTGACGGCCATAGAAGTTCCGGTTCAGGACTTGCCCCCAGCCTTTCGGTGGAAGGAGCTTCTTTATTGTCTGTGGACGAATGAGAGATCATATGGCAACTTGCTATGTAATCCTCAGACTCATCCGACGAGCCTTCTCCATCATCTCCGTCTTCAAGGATGTGGCCGAGGAACTCTTGGAGCGTGATCGGAGTCCGCGCCTTCTGGTTATACTCTTCCAGCGCGTCAATCTGTTTCTGCAGGTCCGTGCGCTTGTCACCAGGCTTCACGGGCTTTTTGGATTTCTTCTTCTTTTTCGAAGATTTCGACGGCTGTGTGTGAGAACTTTGGCTATCGCCACCAATCTTTGGAGTTGGGCATGACTTCAGCATCCCTTCGATGATCTGGGGTTCCAGCAGATTCTTCCATCTGATTGTCGGGCATGTCTGGAGATCATTCAGCATCTTTTTGGTTTTGGCCGAAAGGGCCACTTCCTATGGAGCTTCTTCAACAAAAGAGCACGTTGCCCCCGGTGTATCCGTCTTTTTAGGAGTGTGCGGTTGTGGTGGGTTTACTTTCCACTTCTCAGACAGCGCAAACTTGCCTTGTAGGTACTGATTCTCGATCCATCCCTTAAAGACGAAGCAATCTTCGATTGGATGGCTCACCGTTTGGTGGTAAGGACAATAATTGGGGTTATTCGCTTCGCCGGGTTGCAGTGATAACCTTGGATTCGGTAGATTGATAAGCCTGTTGCGCATCGCCAGCTCGAACAGCCTCTTCGTTTTATCCCGCGGGAATGAGTAAGGGCGCTTCATTTTCTCATTGTAATAGCGCCGTCTCTCCTCCAATTGATCCGTTAGTCTTGGAGCACTAGGCTGCCGTTGGGTATTCGCAACGAAGGTCGCCTTCCTTTTACCTTTTTCATTCTGCGGCTCCGGCTTCGGAGGAGACGGTCTATAACCCATTTGATCCATCTGGGCTAGCTTGTCGATTAAAGCCTGGAATGTAGTCGGTTTGAAGAACATCATGAACTGTGAAATAGTTGCATGAGGGTCTAGGGTGCCCACGAACATCCCCACCGCTGGTGTTTCTTCGATGCGCTGTTCGCACTTCGACCACAGGTTCCGCCATCGGATTGCGTACTGAACCCATGTCACGCCCGGCTTCACCCTGGCATTGATCAATGCCGTTATTGGGGTGCGTTCACTAGCACTTGCGAATCGTTGGGTGAACAACAACTCCATTTCCGCGAAAGTTTTGATGGAGTCATTTGGAAGTTCGGAGTACCACTCGAATGCCGTCTCCGATAAGCTATCGACGAATTGGCGAAGCAAGAGCTTATCATCGCCGCCAGTGTTGCCACAAAGAGCCATGAACTGGGCGATATGTTGATGGGGATTGCCTGTCCTCTTGTACACATGGAATTTTGGGATCGTGTAGCCCGGTGGGTACTTTATCTGATCATACCAGCCTGGATACGGTCGCCCAGTTCTAACAATTTGCCCAGCCGCTTCATTCGCCCGGTGAACTCGTATCTGCTGAGTGATATAATCATCCAGGGCGGCTTTGGAGATTGTCTCTTTCTTGGCTGTTGATAGAGCCGGTAGAGCGTTTGATGTTTCTCCTCTATCATCTTCAATTATTACTGGAGGATCTTCGGTCGGGGGATCCGGCTGGATCATCATGCCCACCATATCTTGGAATAGAAGGGCCATTCGTTTTATATTGGCTGCTTGTTCCGCAGCCTCTTTGTCCTTCTTCTTAAGTATTCTCCGAAGGAATTCGGCATCAGTTTCTTGCTCATGGCGTTGCTCCGAGGATGTTTCCGGGCTTTCTTTTGGCCCGGTGAGTGCGGCCATCGCAGTCATCATCTCTTGAAGCTTCTGTTGCTGCTCTTGAGCTTTTGTCACGGATCGCGTAAGCAGTCGATGACCTGTGGAGATACGGCTATCCTCTTTTCCGGATGCCATATAGACGATATGCACCACCATGCTCCCAGACTTAGGGCGTTTAGGCTCAGGGCCTTTGACATTTGTTGAAGGCATGGGGATTTTCTCCGGCCTTCTCCTCTTATGAGCGGTCGAAGTTGAGGGGGCCGCTACAGTGGGCACCCAAGTAGCTGTCGTCTTTTGTGGCTTAACAGGACGGTTTTCTTCCTGTCGGACCTTCAGCTTCTTTTGCCGGCGGGGATAGTCTTGATCAACCACCGACTCTCGGACTTGTCGCCAGTTTTTGTAAACTTTAGAAGACAGTCGTTGAGGGGACTGTTCCGGCTTCATTTCTATGACGGTCTCCATCGGCGGTGGAGATCTTTTTAGTACGGCGGTAGGCGAATTCCTGCGCACCTGGTTCAGCAGCTCAAAGCTGTTCCCGGTTGGAACAACAGCATTAAATTCCACCGTTGGAGCTGGTGGAGTTAGCCCAGACGGGGAGTTGCCCCCAGCCTTCCTTACTCGGCACCAGTGGCGACGTCGAGCGTGTCGAGCGGACGGTGTTGGTTCGGCGATGGGGATGGCTTTGTCTTGCCCTCTGTCCAGATGAGGCGCCGCTGGTGCCAGCCTCTTGAAGACTGACGTCTTTTGAGTAGCGGTATCCAATCTGTCAAAGACAGACCTTCGAGCAGGAACGGGAGCCGGAATAGTCAGTCTTGTAAAGACCGACTCTTTGGCAGGAGAAGCCGCCTTGACGAATTCAGGAGCAGAGATGGCTATCTTCTTTGGGATGTCCACTTCAGGTGTCATGGGCTTCTTGGCAAGCCCATCGGAGTTCAGGCTCAGTCTGGCGAAGACCGAGGAGTTGGAACTGGACGACCCGTTGAGAGGGTCCGTGGTAGTAGCAAGCCAATCAAAGACCGACTTCTTGGGAGCTTCGGGTGCTGGTATAAGAACGGTGAAGCTCGTTGGCAGGAGCATGGTCCCGAAAAATAATTCAGTAGTGGCTTGAGTGACCTGTTCCACTGGCATCGTGAATAAGGAAGCCGCTTAGGGTCTATAAGCTACACCTCCAGGTGAGGCGGAGCGTAGGTTGCGGTTGCAGTTGCAGTTGGAACATCTTGCACAAGTGGACGCCATTGATTCTTTACTTTCTGCAGCAAGTAAAACGCCAAATCTTAGTACCTCAAAACCCAAGGGCAACCATTAGCAAACCGCGATTAGTTCGCGAACACGACACACAAAGTGTGGAGTGGAAAGAGGAAAAGGTCCCACCGGGCGTGTCAGAATCTGTTCCCCTCCGAAAGATGCGGCAAGAGACGCGGCGGGCGTCTTGCCTGAATTTCGGGGCAGATGCTAATTGGTGCTATCCGTTCACCTCTCCGAAGATGCCAAGTTGATTTATGGCACCATGTATCGAAGGTTTAAACGGATGCGGCCGATGTAGCAGACTTCATCAGATTCCCCCTCGTTTGAGGGGTTTTTAATTGTGGGGACGCTTTTCCCTGCAGGCGCAAGTCTCTGCAGTTAATTACGCTACCGCATTGCGGTAACAACTTTCTCCTTCTCCAGATGGTCACTTCGTGTCGTGTGTGTTTGTTTTGTTTGTGGTTGCCCGTGGATTGCATACGGAGACTAAGTTATGTTATCGCCCGTAGGGCGTGGACTAGTCCAAATCCGTATCTTTCTTAGATTTAGGTTTTGGGGGTTTGGGTTTAAGGATACGTTAGCCTTATTTGAGACTAAGATCAACTTAAACGTTTGTTAAGGATACATTAGTCTTATTTTAGACTAAGATCAACTTAACAGGATCGTTTAGATCCGACAAGAGAGCAATTGGGCTCTGTTGTTTAGTTTAGTGACATTGCGGTTGATAATTAGTTTAAGGACATTACGGTCCATTGTTAGTTTAGGGACATCTCGGTCCAATGTTAGTTTAAAGACATCACGGTCGAGGTTAAGGACATCATAGTCCGTGAGTTTAGGGACCTCACAGTCCAATATTTGTTTAAAGACATCACGGTCGAGGTTAAGGACATCATAGTCCATGGGTTTAAGGACCCCACAGTCCGATGTTAGTTTAAAGACATCACGGTCAAGGTTAAGGACATCATAGTCCGTGAGTTTAAGGACCTCACAGTCTGTTGTTAGTTTTAAGACGTCACGGTCGAGGTTAAGGACATCATAGTCCGTGAGTTTAAGGACCTCACAGTCCATGAAATGTGTGGTTGTCGGGACCCGTCACCTCTTTGAAGACGTTGAGGAATTACAACGACAAATATCAAAGGAGTGAAGAGATGTACACTTGAACCAAGGTGTGGTGGTTGAAAGAGCAGATGTGCTCAATTCAAAATAAGTTGATGACTTATGGCCAGAATTGGGCTAAGTCCAATTAAAATGTTTTATCATTTTATTTTTGTTCTGGCTATTAAGCCTTTATTTGGGCTCAGCACTTTTAATAATGCTAAGCATTGAGTTCTGACATCTTTTGTCTTCATCAGAACAAATTGTGCTCTGATAACGCGCCATGTGGCGCGCCAGGCGCTTTGCGCCAGCTAAGGAGTGCATTGCGCTTCTGTCAGGTAGCGCACACGAAGGGGACACGTGTCGCGCTTAGCGCTAAGCGCTAGTTCATTTAGCGCATTGCGCTTTTTAATTCATGAGCGCTCTGCGCTAGTCTGTTGGCGCACCAGTGAGTGACACGTGGCGCGCTTGGCGCTGAGCGCCAGCCCATGAGCACAGTGCTCTCTTTTAGAAGCGCAAATCGCAGATTGTTTCTTTGGTTGACATATGGCAGGTTTTGGCGCTGAGCGCCGGTCCAATGAACGCAAGGGCGCAATCCATGAGTGCAAGGCACTTTTCAATAGCGCAAAGCGCATTTGATCAATTTTAAGATCAAAGAACAAATTTATGTTCTTCAAAAGCGACTTTTTCCTCAAGATCCAAGAACAAAAGTTCTTGTTTTTATAAAAGGCTCTGCCTTTATAGATCAAAAGATCTGTGAATGAAGTAAAATACTTCTTTTAGTCATTTTATGATTAGATCTTTTTGATCTTTTCTTTTTTATTAAAGACCTGGGTCTTTTTCTTAGATCTCTGATCTTTTTAGAAGATGGTTCTTCTTTTTACGAGATGGTTTCATCTCTATTATTCAAGAACATAGTTCTTTTTACCTTGAAGATGAAGAAAAATCTTCTTTTTTCTAAGAGCTTTCTCTTCTTTTGCAGAGGGTTTTCTCTCTCTCTTTTCTGTATATATCTATGACTTGAAGTCTACGGTCCTTTATATAGGGCCAAATGATTTGTTAAATTAGTTTTGAGAGATCTTTCTCTGATTGATTTGGAATATTTCCCACCATTGGATTTTTGATCTTAAGGCTTCTGTTTTACAAAAGATAATCTTCTTGTTTTAATAAAATTGAAAAATCTTTCCATAACAGAATTTTAGTTCTGATTATTTAATAATTTATTATTAGTAGATCTTTTGATCTGACGGTGGGGGATTTTTAATCCCAGCGCTGGCGCACCTTGCGTGAGTGCACCTACATTCGACACGTGGCGCGCAGCGCAACTGCGTTAGCGCACCCGTGTTTGACACATGGCGTGCAGCGCAGCGCAACTGCGCTAGCGCACCTGTGTTTGACACGTGGCACGCAGCGCAGAGTACTAGATCTAAAGCGTTGTTTCAACTTAATTTTTGAATTTTGAAATAGAGCTTTGCTCGGATTGGGGGTGCGCTGTCTAGGGCGCAGCGCATCTGGCGCTAGAGTGTCTGTGCTTGACACGTGGCGCGCAGCGCACGGGATCTGAAGCGTTGCTTCAATTTTTGAATTTTGAAATCTTGGAATTTGAACAGAGCTTTGCTCTGATTGGGGAAAGCAGAAGCGTCGCTTCATTTCAAATCTTGGAACTTGAACAGAGCTTCGCTCTGATTGGGGAAACAGTCTTCTATCCAGATGCTAGTGCAACACACTGCTTCACACGGTAAAAGCATAAAATCTATTGAAGCACAAATTGCGTAGTTAAATGCCGTGATGAGTGAGATAGAGAAAAGAAAACTTCTATCTCAACCTCTACCAAATCCCGGCCACTCACAAAGCGCTAACATCCTCCTTAACCAACAAAATCATAATGTGCATGCCATAACCACGTTGAGATCAGGAAGAGTGCTGAACAACTATGTTGGTGAACAAGTTGATGACGTCGATGATACCCCGACTACCACTTCTACTCCTATTTCGTTTAATCCAACATTTTCTTCTAAGCCCATTCTCTGTTCTTCACTGGGCTCGACCTCTCAGTCCACTTCTTTTAATGAACTACCATCTCAGACTATCCCAAATCCAATTTTGGGATCCATTCCATCCCCCACAAACTTCTCCACAAGTGTTGGACCCAACCCCTGTTGATAAAGCCCCTTTTCCAAACCGGTTGAGCCCCAATAAACCAAGTCCATAAATGGAGGTGATTGTGGAAATGTTTAAGCAGGTCAAGATAAGTATTCCTCTCTTAGATGCTATCCAATAAGTTCTATCTTATGCAAAAATTCTAAAGGACTTGTGCACTAAGAAAAGGAAAACTCAAGTGCTTAAAAAGGTTTTCTTAGCGAGCAATGTGAGCGATACTCTTACCCAAAATTTTCCCAAGAAACATAAAGACCCGGTTGTCCTACAATTTCTATAACTATTGGGGGTAAAAATATCAATCGCGCTCTACTAGATCTAGGTGCTAGTGTTAACTTACTCCCGTATTCTGTTTATGAGCAATTAGACATAGGAGAGTTGAAACATACACTCTGCACTCTCCAGATGACCGATCGATCTATCACCTACCTTAGAGGTGAGCTAGAGGACGTGTTGATCAAAGTCGGGGAATTTATATTCCCTATGGATTTTATAGTTCTAAATACACAGCCTATGGCGAACCCACATAACCAAATTCCGGGGATTCTTGGTCGACCTTTTCTAGCAACTTCCAATGCAGTTATCAATTGTCGTAACGGTTTTATGAACCTATTTTTTTGGGAAGATGACAATTGAACTTAACATTTTTAGGGTAGGAAGTCAACCCTCTGAACCTTCTGCTCATATAATTGATATATGTTCCGTCAACGAGATAGCTTCCGACAGCTGTGAATTTGAGGAGCTTTACGATAATGATCTCGATGCCATTAGTGCGTTATTTTTTGATCCAGCTATTTATTATATGAGTGAGGAGGACCCTTCTATCGACAAGTCCATCCTCGAGTTCGAATCCTTTGACTTGTCGCATAAGTTAGCTGAGTTATCCGAGTCAAACTCTTACGCTAGCTATGAACCTCTTTTGGAGACCGAGTATCATTCCCTTATCCTACCTTCTATCATCTCTCCGCCGACACTTGATCTCAAGCCGCTGCCATCTCATCATAAATATGCATATTTAGGTGAGAATGAGTCTTTTCACATTATCATATCAGCTTCTCTAGCTTTAGAGCAAGAGAAGGCTCTTTTGTCGGTCTTGAGATCGAATCGAAAAGATTTTGGTTGAACAATGGCGGACATCAAAAGGATCAGTCTCTTGATTGTTGAACATCGTATACATTTGATGGATGAAGCCAAACCAGCCCGAGACCTACAAAGACGGTTGAATCCCATCATGAAAGAGGCGGTGAAGAAAGAAATCATCAAATACCTAGATAATGGTATAATTTACCCAATATTTGATAGCCAATGGGTAAGTCTTATTCATGTGGTCCCTAAAACTCTGGCATCACGGTCATAGCTAATGAGGCCAATGAGTTGATCCAAACACGCACCCAAACTGGGTGGCGGGTATGTATTGATTATAGAAAACTCAATGCCGCGACGAGCAAAGATCACTTCTCTCTACCTTTCACTGACCAGATGTTGGAACGTTTAGCCGGGCATGAGTACTAATATTTTTTGGATGGATTCTCAGGCTATAACCATATTTCCATCGCCGAAAAGAATCAAGATATGACAACTTTTACTTTTAATTTCGGTATTTTTGCTTATAAACGCATGCCCTTTGGGTTATGCAATGCTCCCGCTACATTTCAGCGGTGTATGATGGGGATATTCTCGGACATGGTCAAGAATTTTCTAGAGATATTTATAGACGATTTCTCTATATTTGGGGACTCTTTTAAGGAATCCTTACGTCATCTTGACACTGTTCTTACCCGCTGTATGGATAAGAATTTAATTTTGAATTGGGAAAAATGTTATTTCATGGTTCGAAAAGGCATTGTCTTAGGGTATATCATTTCACGAAAAGGTATTGAGGTGGACAAATCTAAAATAGATGTCATTTCCAACCTTCCTCCTCCCAAATGCGTCAAAGATATACGATCCTTTCTTGGTCATGCCGGATTTTATAGATGATTTATTAAGAACTTTAGCAAAATTGATAGACCCTTAATCTTTCTCTTGGTTAAGAATACAACATTTCACTTCGACTCGGATTGCGTGGCTGCTTTTGATTCGCTTAAACGTTCTCTCACTATAGCCCCATTCTATCATCTCCAGATTGGAATCACCCTTTCAAGTTTATGTGTGATGCATCCAATTTTGCTATTGGTACAGTCTTAGGACAACACATTGATAAGATGACACATGTAATTTACTATGCAAGTAGGACCTTGAACGATACCCAAATGAACTATACAACCACCGAGAAAGAACTCTTTGCAGTTGTATTTGCATTAGAAAAATTTAGGCCCTACTTGATTGGCACTCCAGTTGTAGTTTACACCGACCATTCCGCCTTAAGACATCTTTTATCAAAGAAGAATGCTAAGTCTAGGCTAATACATTAAATCCTTTTGCTACAAGAATTTGATCTTGTAATTCGAGACAAGAGTGGATGTGAAAACGTTGTAACCGACCATCTTTCATGACTTTCTTCTTCGCCAACGTTGACCTTGCCAATAAATGATTTCTTTCTAGACGAACAGCTCTTGACCATATCTAGCGAACCTTGGTTCGCGGATATTGTGAATTATTTAGCAACGGAACTTCTACCTAGCGAATGGTCAAAACAAGACAATCACTGATTTCTATCCCAAGTAAAATACTTTGACTGCAACGAACCCTATTTGTTTAAGTATTGTCCTGTTTAGATCATTTGACTATCTTTTGCCCGTATTATTCTCCATCCAAGTCTACAGGTTTATGCACTCGAAGAACAATATCAGTGAGGACAATGCTGCAAACAGGTTTGGGGAGAGATTTGTATTTACTGAAATATCATTTAGCACAGGGCTATAAAGAAAAATATTTTGAAAATCAAAGTTAGAAAGTGAAAAATACATATGAAAGAAAGGAAGGGATTTAAGAAATGCAAGAAAATTAGATATTTTAAAACAAAGCTAGTAATATGTAGTAATGAGCTGTTATCCCAAGGGTTAGTAAGATGAAGGAAATTACTAATCTGAGGATAGAAATAAGTCTGAAAAATAATCTCTATTCTTGAGTCAAAATATGTGAATGTTGATACCCTACTATACGCACTTGCACACATCTTGAAACTTGGGATAGTAGAGAATATCTTGAAATGCTCTTGTTTAAAAGCCTTAGTATGAAGAAAAAAAATATAAATTAAACAAAAATATAAATAACACATAAAATATAAATGGTGTAGAAAAATGAACATTGGTTTTATAATTACTTAAGGCGGCATAAAAAAAATATAGTAAGGGTGCCTTATCACCTAGTGATTTAGACCAACTGGTTTGGGAGTCACTGTTAAGGCTTAGGTGTTGCAAGACTAGGATATTGAAAATTACACCTTAATAAGTGAGCACATTTGGTAATTGGTTGGTTAGTACCTCAAGAAGTATAAACGGTCGCATGAAGAATGTGCAAGCATATCCATCTAAAACATTCACCGACTAAAAAGTACTAAGGTATATGGATAAAGGGTATGATAGCTTCAATTGAATTCTCCAAGTGTAGGGATGTCTTTTACACACACGTAGGGGTATATGATCAATGTTTGGAAGAAAGGTAGGCAGGAAGACTAAAGACGATGTTTTATTGAGAGATGATATGATTTTTGATATTTTTTCAAGACCATTAAGATAGGGCTCATGACAACTAAAAAGCTAGTGTAGTTTGAAACTCTTATTTTCAAATTCTTTTTTTATACCTTCCTTATCTTTACATGTAATTTTCTTCTTCTTTTTTTTATTGGATTTTGTGGGTGAAATCCGCTAAAAACCTTCAGGAGACAACAATCCTCCTACTAGGAACACCTAGAGGTTTAAAGACTTGTTGCACAAGCTAAGTGTAATCGTGTTGTCTATAAAAATGTGCTAGGTTTTTCTTTTTCTTTTGTTAATAAATAATTTGCTCGGAACGATCAAAGATAAGTTTAGGGGTAGTTGATTAGTCAAAAATATTGCATATTTGTATGGACATTTTCCCTACTATTATTAACTAATAAAAGGTATTAATTGTAAATAAAGAATATATGTGGGTTTATTTGTAAAAAGATTATTATTATATGTTTCTTCATTTATAATTAATATAATTAAGGAAAATATATGCATATAATATTTAAATGAAATATTATCAAAATATGTATATCATATCAAATATTCCTAATCAATATTCTTAAGATATTATATCATATAAATGGTTGGAATAATATCTCAAAAACACCAAATTCTATCAACAATTTGATTTGAGATATTGTGCAGGTATTAGCTCAGGTCTAAGTAGAAGATCCACATCAAATCAAAGTATCAAACCGAATCTTCCAAATATTAGAAGCAAATCGGAGAATATCGCAACGGTAGAGACTAAGAGCAATATTTTCAAAATCTATATATCAAGAGAATCTCTAAATATTGAGAGAAATAGACAGAAAAAATCCCAAGTTCCATACCCATTAGGTGGTGGTGGATCCACGGTCAATAGGGGGCAAAGACGGCAGAACCGCGATCGGTTCTGAGCCGTTGGACGTGGAATTTCATGGATCTGATCGTAATCTCAACTACTCCAGTATTGCATCTAGGGTTTGCATTTTCAGGGGCTATATAAAGAATCGAGAGCTGTGCATTCCAAAAACATCGAATCTATTCATCTATCTCTCGATCTAGAGAGAGATCTACGAGTGAAACTAAGGTTCTTGTAATCTATTTTTTTAAAAGAGAAATTTTGTAATGCAATAGTGGATCAATAAAAGATAATCTTTTGTTTTAATTCTTTTTGCATTTTACTTTCCGCTTTACTTTTCTGCATTACTTTTTCGCATTACTTTTCTGCATTATTTTCTGCACTTCTAAATTTTAATTATGAATTCATTCATCTTCCACCTCTCTTTTAATTCTCTAATCACCATGAGCGAGTAATTTCTTACTTGCTAAGGTTTGTAGGATAGGGTAGAATAATGGATGAAAAATCGCTTAATTTCTTTTGACATTTTAATCTTTATAAACTTTAGCAAAATAAATGATAACCCTGTTATCGGGCACGCTATCAATTAATGATAGTCACGACAACGATTTGAGATTAGTTAACACTTGTTAAGGGCTTAAGATAAATAGAGATCAATGGAAGGACAAGGGGCAGTAGTGGGAAACCTTAATTCCTTCGAAGAACCCTAATCCGTATTCATCGCTATCTCTCCAGTTTTAAACAATTAAAGGATAACAAGAATCATTTTTAAACCTTCATCCATTCACTACTAAGTCCTATAAACCCTACAAGTGTTTCTATTATAAAATTTTCTAACCATCTTAGTTTAAAACGACAACAATCCCTCCTCTCTTTTATCAACTCGTCTAAAACAAGAAAAGAAATTCACGTTTCCCTGCGGATGACCCATACTCATCGCGGCTAGCTATTTGCGATACCGTCTTGATTGCGGTTATTTACAGCATACGTATAAACTCACTTTTCACAAACCAATCAGCGATACTCTCAGATGAATAGACCGGACTGTATGGAGATTGTCACAGATAGACTCAGTAGGGATACAGATGAGTTTGCTTGTCAACCTTCCTTTCGGCAGATACCTGGCTAGCCGTTACGTACAGCTAGTGTCACTGACGTGCTTGTGATTAAACCCACTACCAGCGTATTATCGAGTCTTTAGAGTCCCACACAAAGAGTTTTCTGGTTCAGGAGAAACGATATAGTATGCGTATTTTGATACGCTAACACGTGCATTTTATATACGTGCTTCATTCGGGCATTTTGGTAATACTACCATGTTTGAAAGATAGACAGGTATGTGAGCTAGTATTATATTGCTCTCTTTAGGTATTTGTATTTTAACACGAATACGATATTTATACAAATACGTGTATTTGTGTCTTAACACGAATATCGGTATTTGTGTCTTAACATAATACATGTATTTCTTTTTAATGTGAATACGCGTATTTTGTATTTTTGATACAAATACGATATTCGTAGTTTGGTAGAAATACGGGTATACGTATTTATTATAAATACAGCTATACATGTTTGTGTGTGTGTATTTATGTGTATGTATATGTGTATAAAGTGAGGTGGCATCTATCTTCTTCTAATCTCTTCTAGTTTTAAAGAGATGTATATGGACTTGTGACTCACCTAGTGAGTCACAAATCCACTCACATTATTTGTTTTAAAAATATATATGAAGAGATAAGAAAATGAGAGTGTGATGATTATCTTAGTAGCCATCATCTTCATTTTCTTTCTCTTTTGTCTCTTGAGCTTTGAGGAAAAATAAAGAGAGCATCTTGACAGTAATACAACATCACTAAGCATTATTTTTTTTTATAAAATCTTGATCTTTAGTTGTTTCTTAGTTGATTACTATAAGCTAGAGCTTGAACCGACATTCTCAGGTGGATAATCTTTGACGTGGAGAGACTACTTCGCAAGCTCGATTCAGGAACCCTAAGAGCTTAAGAAGAGGAAAAAAAATTCCCGAAGGACACGTCTTCAAAAGTTGTAGTTCTCAACATAGTAGATAAACTCTTTTAGTTATATTAGTTTAGTATCTGGATTCGATTTCTAGGGTTAAAGTTTCTAGTGCCCGGGTAAAATTTAAGTTTTCTGATTCCTTAAAGGTCATAGTTGTCACGGCACGAGCACTATGAACTTACACCAGTATCAGAGCCAACCCAAATACTTAAACTAATTGTAGACAATGTTGATGTTTCGAAACTTAAATAACTCGGTATTTGATAAACCAAGAATCCAAGTTTCTGTCAAAAATTTTCGAGCCTCTGAATTTTTTTAAAACAATTGCAGAGTGCTCTATTTAGTGTTAGATGGTAACTAGAGAAGCTCAAGACCATAACTCTTTGGTTTGGCCACCGGTTTTGTCAAAATTCCCACTTCAGGCAGTTTTGTAGTGGGGTCTGGCATCGTGCTTCTTGTAGTATCTTGTATACTTGGATTTAGGGTTTCTGATATTATTTGATTATGCTCAGATTTCATATAATATTAAATTTTTGTATGGGCAATATGGAATGTTTCTAAATCGAAATTATAACATCGTTGTTTTTCTTTTCATTTGTATATGTGTTTCTAAACATCGGCAAATTACTATATGTCGATTAGTAGGGGTTGCACATATCTTGTTTGAGTTATGGTTTTGATATGGAATAGATGTGATCGTCGTGATTGAATAGTCGGGGGGGGGGGTTACATGTGAGAGAGTGTTTTCTTTTTCATTCATGTAATATTCAATGTGATGTAATATTATTCTTTCGTGGGGCACTTCCGGGTTGAGATTGTAGCCACCGTTGTATTATTACTTTTCATTATTTGTACTTAGGATAGACCCAAGGTGGGGTGCTCAAGTAATCGGGTTCTAGAATCCAACGGATAGCCATCTTGGGGAGTCGAACCCGGCCACCTAATTCTAGAATTGGTAGGGTTGCTTGTCGCACTCATAAGGGTTTAGGGGTATGGGTTCTAGGCTATTTATCATGACCGTGGAATCCGTATTTTCGTAAATGGATTAAACGAAAATACGAAAATCCTAATATATCCTCTATTTCGTTTGTGTTGCTTCCGCTTATTCTGTGTTTGGATATTATTGCGTGAGACGAATGTGATATATATATATATAAACATTACTTATGTTTTGCATCCGCGCTAGTCCTTTTCACGTCCTGCCGTAAGTTAAATAATCTTACAGTGAAGACCCGGGACCCAGTAACGAATGCGGAAGGCATAAGCGTATGTTCTATTTTTGTTTCTTCTGTAATGATAAGGTTAATTGATGGGACCGCAATAATCCTAATTAATGCAAAGAAACAAACCTAATTTTTGATATCGTTGAAACAATTATAAAACTACTCGGTTTTCTTTAAAAATATCTTTTAAATGCAGAGCTTAGACCACTCCTTTTGAAAGCTATTCGGTTCCTTCGATGATATCAAGTTCATTACGTTCACGGTTTTCTCCAAAACTAGTTGTAGCCCTCTGTCATTTCAGATAGGTATCTACTAGTATTCAAGCTATGTATTTTAACCTTCGCCAAGGTATAGTGTTTGGTAGCTAGTGAATATTTATCTGTAGTATATATAGATGCGTTAATTTAGGACATGCGTACAGCTATTTTGGCATCCGTCAAGGGTTTGTACGAATGGATATAAGTTAATCAGGACAATGACGGATTGAACTTGACTTGCGACTTATGATATTTTGGCATTCGTCAAGTTCATAAACGCTTGGGACAAAAACCACATCGGGAGTTTCAAACATATGGGAAGCTTGCTATTGTTGCATACCTTCTAGAATGTGATAGTTTTGTTTGGCTTCCTTCAAAATTATCACATAATAATAGTTGTGTCCTGATCCTACTGTGAGTATCAGCTACTCTTCGAAAAAGTTTTCACTTTACAATTAGTTTATCAAGTAGGTGTCTAGGAAGGTGTTTACGGGGTTATGCCTCTAAAAAAATAGGGTTATTTAATTAGGTTCGTGCGAAAGTGTAACAACTCCAAATTTTGTATACATAAAAATTGATTTAAATTTGAAGTATATTTGGGGTATTTAATGTTGTTGTTACCACTTTAAGTAATTATTTCACACAAATAATTATAAGAAGGAGCTTGTAGCTCATTGGTATTACCTTGCACTGCTGAACCAAGCTACCAGAGTTCAAATCCCCTGCCCCACATTATTTTTAGATTATTTTTGTTTTAAATTCCTTGGAAGCCCAACAGTCCACACACCGTAACTCCCAAAAGTTGAACAAAACCTAAAAATCTAAATATACCAGTGCTTACCCCACGAGACCCTGCATCTTCCGACACTCCGAGTCGGCTGGACGGCCGAGTCGTCAACACCAAAAAGTTGGATTTTCGCCTTCTGAAACCCCCTGCACACTTTAAATTATTGGATCGGTTGCCGAGACTTAATTATCCCCCATTCACTACAATTTTTAATAATTTTCTCACATTTTTACAATTTTTTATTAAAAATCCTTCACCTACCCTACTCCTAACCTACCCTATAAATACACCCCCTCCCCTCTACCCTCTCATCCCAAAACCCTAATCTTAATCTCTTAAAATTTTCCAAGAGTTGTGTACTTTGAAAACAAGCTCGCGGCGAAGCTCCGACGAAATTCCGGCGGAAATTCCGGCGACGTTTTTAGGAAATACCGGCAACGACGCAACACATCGAAATCCGTAAGTCCCTTTCTATCTCTCTCTTCCCTATTCAAGAAAATACGAAAATTACAAACCCGACGGAATCGGAACAAATCCGATTTCCGATTCGGTTTTCTATAAATTTCACTTCTCACTAATGCAATCATAATTAAACATCTTTATGTTGACTACTAAACACTAATCAAAGAATTTGAACAAGTTTCACCACATGAAATGATAGCTTTCTCAATTTACCGTATTTTTCACTTAAATACCACATTGTTTCACTCTTTTATATAACCCCATCAAACTCACTATACATTTATAGTGAATCACGAGGTAACGACCTACCTCCTCACACACTTACATACAATCTAATACGATACCATTGAAACCTTAGAATACGAGAAAACAAGAATTTACATTTAAATACCATATACTTAATAAAAATATCATAAAAGATTAGAGTTGATACACTTTTAAATAAATTCCTTTTATTAGGAAAATACGATAAGTTGTGGACATCGGTCGTTTATCTAAACCCGACTTTGTGGTGTCTAGGATAGGCAAGTGAGAAAGGTAACTTTAAAAGACCCGTCTCACGGTATTTCGTGAGCGGATCCCTCCTTTCCTCACTTGTACTTACCTGGCCACAATTGGCGGTGAAGAGGCGATTTGAGGCATTTAACGACTTGTCGTTTAGACCATTTAGAAATAGGCTAGTTGACTTAGGAAACCCTAGAATCTAAAATACGGAAAATTGACATTATTACAAATAAATACCATTTACTTTATAAAACCGTTTTCTAAAAGATTTAGTATTTTACAATCTTTGCAAAGCGCCGCTACAACCCATTTTTGGGGATCCCGTTCGGAATGGTGCGGATTATCGCACATCCTCGGACTTAGTAGTGCGAGATTCAGACCTCCGCAAGGAGCATTCGGTCTCGAAAGGTTTAAAATACGTCATCTTAAGAAAACTGAGATTTTTAGAATATAAAATATTTATTAAAATTATTTTTGTATAAATATATGTATATTTATCCTTAAAATACCTATTTTAATATAATATAAATATTCCACTTTTTTCTAAAAATCACAAGAATAAATTTTACACTAAAATATCAAGAACTTCAAATAAATCAATATTACAGATAAATACCTTATTTATAAAACTAGGATATTTTCACCAGAAATGGCTCAATATAAAATCCACATTCATTACAACTTTAAAGACGAATAATGAATACTTGAGGTGTATTTTGAAAAGTATACAAAAGTATTTTTACATAAAAACCCCTCAAGTTTATAAATTACCCTAAGGACCCTAACAATTATAGGACTTCGATTTACACTTCTAACTGTCTGACTCGGGTTTGAGTCTGATTAATCTGACTTGAATATGATTCAAGTCAATCTACAATCTACAATATTCCAATTCAATATGAACACATGAATCCATGAATTCAATCTATACAACTTGACCGAACCGAACCATGGATATACATATTCCTTTTACATGATTCTCAGTTATTCCATTTACATGACTCTACGGTTACAACCGTTTACTGATATCATGGTTCCGGTCAGTCAATCAATCATACAATCAATACAATTTATAAGACAAACAATATAAACAAGACATCGCGGGGTTTAAGGGGTAGATTGGTACGGAAGGTGTTAAAGGTGGCACGAGGCGGTCAGATTAAGACACCTAACCTATATTCCTTTGCTGTTGTACCGTGGCTTAACGGTTCCTTGTACATTCCGTTTGCCCTAGTCTCTAGCATATAAAAACCTCTCTCGTATACACTGGCATCCTTCTGTACCAAGCTACAAACAACTGCGTTAACACAACACTACAACAATATTATAGAACTTTAACAGATATCTTCTTATTCTGTCTATTCTACTTTCCTCTTATCTTTGGGACTTACCGAGCGACCTGTTCGCTGACGACATTCTATTTCTTTCTTCTTTGAATGTCGTCAGGTGATTTGGACCCGGCAGAGATCGAGCCATCTGCAGAAGACTTGGAGCAGTTTGCCGAAGATCCAGCACTTTAGTTTCATTGTACACTTTTCTTTTCAGTACTTTTCATTTCCTGTTATGCCGCTGTTTAGGCATCTTTTATTTCAGTTGTATTTCCTTTTCATGCATTGTACAAAAGAATATTAATAAATAAAAGTTGCTGTTTTTATTATCCCTTATCTCTTGTGTATTTATTTCATATTGCTTAGATACGCTTAGCGTATGTACTTCTGAGTATATACGTAGCGGACCGGTCGCGTCCCCTTCGCCGTACACTAGAAAGCGGGGCGTGACAGGTTTTGTTGGTGGTCCATGCAGGTCAGAGCTGTATGAAACCCTATCATGCAGTTCTGTTCTGCGTGAACAACCTAAGCAATATAACACAAGAACCAGCAACTAAAACATTCTTTACAATTCATGTTCCTTGAATCTTACAATTTCATATTCCTTGAATCTTATCAATTCATGTACTTGAATCTGTCCTAACCCAAATTTTTCTTCAAGGTTATGGATTCGCCGAACAACACCAGCACCAACGTCAACAACACACCTCCACCTCCACTACCAATCGTTCCTGCTGTTCCTTCGCCACACATCGAGCAAACTATGCTACTTGAGGCGATCCGTAGCCTTCTTGAGGGATATCAACAACTCCTGAACCGTCCCGAGACTGACGCACCGGGGGTAAAGCAATTCAGGGCTTTACATCCCAAGCAGTTCTCTGGAAAAGGAAGCCCTCTTGAAGCTGAAGAATAGGCACAAAGCATAGAAGATGATCTGGCAGCAGCACAAGAGCCAGACATAGCTTGGGTCCGTGTGGCTAAACTACAGCTCACGGACAATGCTCGCAACTGGTGGAAGGCGGAAGAAAGCCGTCTTTTACAGCCTATTGAATGGAAGACTTTTCGCGAGAAGTTCGACGTGAAATACGTCCCAGTGACTGCTAGTTTTGCCATGGAGCAGCAGTTCATTCATCTACAACAAGGTTCGATGTGGGACAAATCAGTAGATGAGTACGACGCTGAGTTTACCATGCTAAACCGGTAAGATATGTCACAATAGTTCGATTTTTAATAGCACATACTACACAGCTAACACAATCCTTTAAACAGATTCGCGACATACTTGATACCGACGGACGAGATCAGAGCCCGTCACTTTCAACAAGGTCTGGACATGGAAATTCAGGCTGCTCTAACCACAGGAAAATTTCTGACCCATGAGGATGCTCTAGAAGCTGCCTACAGTTATTGTAGGTTTCCTAGGCACTCCCAAGAGGTCTCACAAGGCATCAACCATGCCAATTTCAAAATTTAACGGTGCCGAGAAACCCTAATACGGATCGTTGGCTAGAAGTTTAGGCGAAAAACAAACTAGTTAACACTTAACTACAAGAATACGGAAATACAACCTTTGTAGATCCGGTCCTCCACCTTCATGGCTCCATGATGAAGTCCTCTCTGCTGTCCAAATCAAAATCCGGGCTCTAGCATCGGCTTCATTGGAGAAATGGGTGGGCAAGGTCGTCGGCTTCGTGCCGAAGATGATCTACGTCGAGGCATCGCTAGATCAAGCTCCAACTTCACCAAGTCAAGAAAACTTGTGAAGAAAACACACTCTACTACTTGGCAAGAGGTAGAGGATGAAGAAATAGGAAGTGGGTAGACTTTAGAATTGGATTTCTCACTCATTTTCATCAATCACCATTGATGAAGAAAGGTTTTCTTCTTTGAAGATGAAGAAGAAGAAGATGAATAAGTTAATCCTAAAATGAAAAGAATAATGAATTCTTATCATAATAGAACCATGGTTAGGTGTAGAGAATTAATTAGGGTTAAGTGGAATGGTTAGGGTTAAGGATGAGACAAAGTGGTCACAAAGTCAAAGTATTCATGAAGCTTCATGAAAGAACAAAGAATGCCACCATTTTATCATTTCCTTTTCTTTTTCCAAAAGAATAAATAAATGAATAAAATGAATAAGCAAATAATAAACCCTAACCATTTCATTAACCAAGGTTTAATTCTTTATACTTAACCAATTTTACATGCACCATCAAACATGATACAAGCATGTGCACAAAATCATATCACATATATAATGCGCACATCCGAGCGAGAAAATCCATTTAAAGTGAACCGATACTAGTTAATGCAAAGTAATATATCAAATATATAATTATACATTAAATCATTAAATCAACACTTGATTTAACGATCCGGTCATATCGCATATAACCGACTAGTATCAAATGTATCGGCTTATCGAATCAATCTTCGATTCGATAACTAGGTTATATCGCATACAACCATTCGACACATTGTTCGCGAGAATGAAATACGGTATCACATACACGCATATTCTCGGTCCCGCACATATCTCATATGCGCTCCTATTTCGTTTCGCTTGAGCCAGGAAACCTCTGTGTAGGACTCTAAAGACTCGTCAATACGCCGGCAGCAGGTGATGATCATATCAAACACCCACAAACCGCAAGCGGTCTGCTAAACGTAACGGCCACTCGGGTATTGAGCGATCAGAAGATCGACGAGCAAGCCCGCTCACACTCCAGTGAATCCAACCAGTAACACTACCGTACAGTCCGGTCTGATCGTCTGATATGTCGCATATCTCGCCTACGGGTGGTAAACGTCAGACCCCAATAGCTCGATAAGTCGTGTCGATATGAGGTCTATAACAACTCGAGAAACAACTGGTAACACTTATCAGTAAATCTCAGCAACCCTGGCCAGGGATTTCCTGTTATAGCCAATCGAACACAGCGCAACATCAACTCCCTATACCGGGAGAGACGAATCCCCTCCTATCGCTCATTGCCTCCATGTGACTCGGGACTGTACCCAAAAACCACCGTTTTGCACGCCCTCTTGGACGTGGTAAGATGGAAATCAAAGCACAGTGGGAACCACACAAGACTCTATGACGATTTCGGGTCAACAGACTACTCTGTACCAGTGTCACCAGAGAACTGCCATCTGACGTAAGGAATAATACCATCTGGGAGTTCTCGGCGAGTCCGTCCAGTGTACCCAGTCTCCACTGAGCACCCGTATATCATCTCTGATGTCAAACACCAATGGATATGGGATCATCCATCGCCCATCTGTATGGGTCGAGAAGGTATACGCTAGTCTACTCTGGTATATTGATGCTCCGTCTAGAAACACCCACGACTAGAGACTTTGAAGGATGTACTTATGGACTACCATGTCCCCACTAGTATGATTCGCATCATAGTCCAGGTAGTCAAGTACAGATCCTAAGGGCTTTACCAACATGTAACAGGGAGACAATCAGTATACACGTTAAGGTAAAGATCAACCAGATAGCATACTATCATGTCGAGCAAGAAAGTCCTCCCTATATATGTCCAAGCATCCACTACAATATACATCCTATGTATAGTAATGGCCTCTAGGGCATACATATAACTAACAATCTCCCACTTGCACTAGGGCCATCTGATAGCAGTGGTTGTAGTATCTCATACTCAACCATCCCATAAAAGTCTCTCTCTGGGAAAAGGCCTTTGTGAGTGGATCCGCCGTGTTGTCCTCTGAGTCTACTCTCCTTACCTCGATCACCCTGGAGATCAACTATCTCCATGATCAGGTGATACTGCCTTAGAATATGTCTGGATCACTGATGGGACCGGCGTTCCTTGGCATAAGCCACAGCTCCATTGTCACACAATGGGAGGAACAAAGTTCATCTCATGAACTAATATACACCCAGACTGCCTCTTTGGTAGCATCTTAAGTAGCGATGTATCCAGCCTTTATCGTCTAGAATGCAACGGTATCTAGCTTGGAACTTTTCCAACATACCGTCCCTCCACTGAGGGTAAAGACAATGCCTGTGACTGACATTCAGTCATCTTTATCACCCTGGAACACTTCCAGTGATTCTTCCCAGGATCAATTGATACCGTCTCACTACAACTAGTGAGGCTCCTAACATCCATTTAGATCTATCTCATAGATCCAAAACCCAGGATTTAGGAGGTATCACTTTGATCCTATATGGAGAATCCTTGTGATAAGTGGAGATTGACCGAGCGTAGCATAGGAAACTCCTTTCCTATCAAGAGTATGTCATCCACGTATTCTACGAGGATCGTCACCATACTCCCTACTACCTTTTTGTTTATACAAGGTTCATCTACCATTTTGATGATGTCAACTTCTTTGACTACTTCATCAAAACAGACGTTCCAACTTCGCGATGCCTACTTTATCCTATAAAGCATCTTGTACACGTTTCCGCTGCTCCCACTGTCTACGAAGCCCTCTGGCTGTGTACTTATAGACGTTCTCTTCTAAAACATCATTTAGAAAAGCAGCCATGGCACCCAACCGCCAGATATCGTAGTCATGGTACGTAGCCGTGGCAAGTAGGATCCGGATGGACTTAAGCATAGCTACTTGAAAAGGTTTCATCATTATCCACGCCTGGTTGATGACGAAAACCTTTAACAAGTCTAGCATTGAAAGTCTCAACTTTTCCATCTACACCAAGTAATCTTCTCAAGATATACTTGCTCCTGATGGGGATTTAACCCTTCAGATATAGCAGCCAAAGTCCATACTTTGTTGGTGTACATGGATTCCATCTCAGATCACTAAGCATCCAGCCATTCTTACAGAGTCCCACTCCTGATGGCCAGCTCGAAACTAGTTGGGTCATCATCTCATGATGCAATCCTCGCTCCCACTGTCATCGAGAAACCGAAGTAGCTCTCAGGTGGGTGAGGAACCCTACTAGATCGGCGGAGAGGCTGAGGTTCGTTGGTAACTATTGAATCCTTTGGTTCTTTCAAATCATCAGCTGCAGTTTGTATAGCTGGAACATTTCCAGTTCTACATAACTGACCTTGCCTCGAGCTTGTCCGGATTTTGCTTTTAGACATAGGCCGGTCAACCCCAAATCTTAACTAACTTAAGATATGGGCTCTTCCCTTTCCATATCACATATGAAGCGGTAGGTAACTGATTTGATTCGAACCTATTCAATAGGTATGCAGCTTCTCAAGTGCATAACTCCCAAAAAGGAAATAGGAAACATAGTAGTACTCATCATAGAGCACACCTTATCATATAGGGTGTGATTGCTCCGCCCCGATATACCATCGTGCTATGGTGTATACGGAGGAGTAATGCTGAGAGAGAATCTCATTCTCCTTTAGAAAAATTCAAGAATTCCGTGCTCAAGTATTCTCCTCCTTGATCTCATCAAAGGACATAATACTTATACCCGTATTTTGGTTCTCTACTTCTAGCTTATATTCTGTGAATATCTCAAAAGGTTCGGACTTGTGTTTCAACAGGAACATAGGTCTGAAACTCGAAAGATCATCAGAGAACGTAATGAAGTATAAAGAACCAGTCCTGGCATGTGTAGACAGGGGACCTACATACATCAACATGTATCATCCCAAGAGTTCACTAACTCTTTCTCTGTTTCCAGTAAACGGAGCTATGGTCATCTTATCTTTGTGACATGACTGGCGAGTTTCACAAGATATAAGTTCAAACTAATTTAAATATGCATCTTTATGTAACTCTAGCCAGTCGGGTCGCATTGATCTGACCTAGTCTACAATACCTCAAGAAGGATTCGTTCATTTCTGAACTCTTCCTCTTTTGTGTGTTCTGTATACTAAGAACTGTAGTTTGATTTAGAACGTTAATGCTTTTAGACAACGTGCCTGAACCGATCAACTTTTGATATAGGAAATGTTCAAAACATTATCCAACAATACAAAATTTTATCATTTCTTTACTAATAAAGAGACTGATATGATCTTGTATATCAGGTTCGGTATCTAATAACATTTGTTCAGAATCAATGTATTGGTAATACAGGGTGACAGTGACCAACAGACTTGGCTGCAACTCTTGTCCCGTTTTCTGCCTCATGAAACTTATCACCCGTTCTCAGTTCTCTACCTTTCTGTAGCCCTATGTAACAGATTACATATCCGGGATCCTGATCTGGTATCACATACCCAGGACGTAAAGAATACTGAGAAACAGTTCTGTATAATGAACACACCCGAAGATGATGCATCAGCATGCACTCTCTTCGTTTGGGCGGCACGGGAATTCTGGTAATCCCCAATTTCCTGCTCTGTCTTATAACAATTATAAGTTGGAGCGGGACCAACGTTCCCCAGCTCAGTATAACAAGCGGGTTCGGTCAATAATCCGTATTATTATCTTGATTAAGGCGTGATATGGTCGCTACCTGGAGAGAGAGAGAAGAAAACACTCAGCGTGCGCTCTTGCAAGAATATATTGGTTATTATTTTATCTAATCAGGATGGCTCCCACTGCTTTTTATCAAATCTTCCTTCAAACCCTAAAAGGAAAGACTAGCCGGGATTAATTACACACTACAAGTTCGCCAATCTTTCAGCCAGGCCAGTGTCGGTACTTTGAGGGAGGTCCCCCGTGCTTTCGCACGAACCTAATTAATGTAAACCTCGTTTTCTCAGAGGCGTAACCCCGTTAACATCTTTCTAGACACCTACTTGATCGGCTAATTGTAATGTATAAAACTCTCCCAGGAGTAACTCTTACTCGCAGCGGGTATCGGGATCCAACTATCTCATAGAAGGTATGCAATCTCATTGCAAATTTCAACACTTGAAATTCCCGATAATTTTGCCCCTAGCGTCCTATGACCTTGACGCAGGCCAACAAACCATAGTGCGCTAGTCAAGTTCAACCCATCATTTCCTGATTGAATTAAACCCACCCGCACGACCCTTGACGCAGGCCAACAAAGTCGCACGACTACCCTAATCCAATCTGCATCATATGCATAAGCAGATAAATACTAGTTAGCTACCGCACACTACGCCTTGACGCAGGCCAACAGACGTAGCACGAATACTAACTACCACTTATCTGAAATGACGGAGGGCTACGACAGGTTTTTCTGAAAACCTATTGCGTAATGAACTTGATATCGTTGTAGGATCGAATGAATTTTGAAATGGAGTGTTTTTGAGGCTTTTCTAGTTTTGCTAAAGGAGTCACTCCCGGTGAAGGGATCGTCGGTCCTTTCCTCGTCGAATGAGGTGCGGGATATATCATATATATCACTGTGCAAAGCAAAAACTCTTAAAAGCAATCAAAAGACAAACCGAGTGTGTAGCATCTGCCAGTTATTGCTAAAGGAGTCACTCCCGGTGAAGGGATCTCGGTCCTTTCCTCATCGAATAAGGTGCAGGATATATCATATATACCGCTGTGCAAAGCAAGAACTGTAGCTACCTGTTTTAATTTTGAAATTCGATTCTACAACATCTTAGGTTTCTTTTATTTCATTAATCACATTAATGAAGTCCCATCATTTAAGTACCTAATCATCACAGATAAATACGACGTACACTTATGCCATCCGCATTCGTCTCGATGTCCCCTCGTGCACCGTTAGGTTAGGTAACTAACGGCAGAGCAGGGTAGGGCTAGCGCGGGTGTAAAACATAAGTAACATCTATATAATATATCATATATGTACTATATACAGTATCCATCACAGATATCGCAGCAGAAGAATCATATAAAATATTGGATATACTAGGACGTCCGTGTTTTCAATACGAGCCAGTATAAAACACGGATTCCACGGTCGTGATGAATAGCCAAACCCACACCCCAAGACCCCTACGAGAGCGGCAAGCAACCCTACCAATTCTGGAGTTAGGAGACCCGGACTCGACTCCTCGAGTTGGTCTCCCACTGGACCCTAGAACCCGGTTACTTGTGCCCTCCTCCTTGGGTCTATCCTAGTGCGGAAAAGTAAATAATATACAAAAGGTGACATCTTCCGCAACCTGGAAGTGCCCCAATAAAAGAATATTACATACAGATTTTTACATGAATGAAAATGAAAAACACTCATCTCACATAAAAACCCGCGGCTATTCAAACACGACGATCCAATATAACATATCCAGCAACACATAACATCACATGTCATCAACGTAAGTAAATATGCGCATCCCAATTGTCGTTGACATATAGCAACGAAACCGGCGATATCACATATTACACTTACGGTCACAGAAAAGAAAGTGTAAAACTACAACAGTTGGAATCCGCAAACTCTTTAGACATCACATGCCTAATCAAATGAATTACTTAGACATCGCATGCCTAATCATTATAAACCTCGCATTTTAGTCTCAAAATCGAAAACACTTTTCAATATCAAGTCGGGCAATTTAACAAGATTCCCGACATCCTGATCGAATGCTCGTCGCAAACTTTAGTGGACGGCCGCACCCCCGACGCCGTCGACAAAGTGCACCAAGGCGGAACACCGCTGCCGCGAGCATCCGAACGGACGCTTTCGGCGACGGGGTTCTCCTACAGTCACTTGGTCGGGGCTATGGAGTGAGGCTGTCTATTAAGTTTACCCGGCGAGTATCCGCGTACGCTACGTGATTGCAACGGACTTTTGATCGCATCAAAATTCCGTGGCAACCGATCAAGTGAGACTAAAGCGCTATGTTTATAACATTCATTCAGTTATCTCATAACTACTTGTGAATTCTAATTATTGTATCACATTCCGGATAAATAGAAAATGTTAAACTTTCTGATCGAACAGTCGAACACCCAAGTTTTCCCGATACAGATCAACACATGAAACAAGTCTAAAAACATTCAGTTCGTGCCTCAGTACCAACGGTCCAGCCGTAGAAGGGTCAAGCCAACGCCTCACATGTGGCACGCCGTACTGCCCCAAACCCTAAGGTTCAAAGGGCAGTTCAAGACGGTCACATAATCGAGTTAAGGTTTGTTGTCTTCTAGAGGGTCCATCGCGTTACTTGCACTACTTAGAACGTCGTTAAACTACGGAAAAGTCCAACAATTGGAAATTTTCCGGCAGGGAAAAAAGTGGGTATTTATATCCGGTCGAACTTTTTAACATATTCAAAAATTTATCCGGAAAGCCAAATAGACAAAGTTTAAATAATCCGATCGATTCATCGAATACCCAAAACAACCCCAAAAAATTCAACTCTTGAATGCAAATTAAAACTTCCCAGAGAACAGAGAAAACAGATACGGGCAATACTGTATCAAAATGAATCCATAACCAGTACAAACGGCCGCGGAACCACCGCAACAGAAGGCTATTGCCGCGGTTCCGCGGCGCTACAGTGGAATTAGGGCTTCATTTTCTGCAGTAACCCTTATAATTTCCTGCTCTATTTTCTGCGAATTTTTAATTCTGAAAAATCCCTGTTTTTAGAAAAAGTCCAGAGAGCAATTTAGAGTTGGGGTTTCGGGTCGATCGGACTTCAAACTCCGTCTAGACTTCGCCTAAGGCTCTAGCTAGGCTCTGATACCACTGTAGGGTTCCTAGGCACTCCCAAGAGGTCTCACAAGGCATCAACCATGCCAATTTCAAAATTTAACGGTGCTGAGAAACCCTAATACGGATCGTTGGCTAGAAGTTTAGGCGAAAAACAAACTAGTTAACACTTAACTACAAGAATACGGAAATACAACCTTTGTAGATCCGGTCCTCCACCTTCATGGCTCCATGATGAAGTCCTCTCCGCTGTCTAAATCAAAATCCGGGCTCTAGCGTCGGCTTCATCGGAGAAATGGGCGGGCAAGGTCGTCGGCTTCGTGCCGAAGATGATCTATGTCGAGGCATCGCTAGATCAAGCTCCAACTTCACCAAGTCAAGAAAACTTGTGAAGGAAACACACTCTACTACTTGGCAAGAGGTAGAGGATGAAGAAATAGGAAGTGGGTAGACTTTAGAATTGGATTTCTCACTCATTTTCATCAATCACCATTGATGAAGAAAGGTTTTTTTCTTTGAAGATGAAGAAGAATAAGATGAATAAGTTAATCCTAAAATGAAAAGAATAATGAATTCTTATCATAATAGAACTATGGTTAGGTGTAGAGAATTAATTAGGGTTAAGTGGAATGGTTAGGGTTAAGGATGAGACAAAGTGGTCACAAAGTCAAAGTATTCATGAAGCTTCATGAAAGAACAAAGAATGCCACCATTTTATCATTTCCTTTTCTTTTTCCAAAAGAATAAATAAATGAATAAAATGAATAAGTAAATAATAAACCCTAACCATTTCATTAACCAAGGTTTAATTCTTTATACTTAACCAATTTTACATGCACCATCAAACATGATACAAGCATGTGCACAAAATCATATCACATATATAATGCGCACATCCGAGCGAGAAAATCCATTTAAAGTGAACCGATACTAGTTAATGCAAAGTAATATATCAAATATATAATTATACATTAAATCATTAAATCAACACTTGATTTAACGATCCGGTCATATCGCATATAACCGACTAGTATCAAATGTATCGGCTTATCGAATCAATCTTCGATTCGATAACTAGGTTATATCGCATACAACCATTCGACACATTGTTCGCGAGAATGAAATACGGTATCACATACACGCATTATTCTCGGTCCCGCACATATCTCATATGCGCTCCTATTTCGTTTCGCTTGAGCCAGGAAACCTCTGTGTAGGACTCTAAAGACTCGTCAATACGCCGGCAGCAGGTGATGATCATATCAAACACCCACAAGCCGCAAGCGGTCTGCTAAACGTAACGGCCACCCGGGTATTGAGCGATCAGAAGATCGACGAGCAAGCCCGCTCACACTCCAGTGAATCCAACCAGTAACACTACCGTACAGTCCGGTCTGATCGTCTGATATGTCGCATATCTCGCCTAAGGGTGGTAAACGTCAGACCCCAATAGCTCGATAAGTCGTGTCGATATGAGGTCTATAACAACTCGAGAAACTACTGGTAACACTTACCAGTAAATCTCAGCAACCCTGGCCAGGGATTTCCTGTTATAGCCAATCGAACACAGCGCAACATCAACTCCCTATACCGGGAGAGACAAATCCCCTCCTATCGCTCATTGCCTCCATGTGACTCGGGACTGTACCCAAAAACCACCATTTTGCACGCCTTCTTGGACGTGGTAAGATGGAAATCAAAGCACAGTGGGAACCACACAAGACTCTATGACGATCTCGGGTCAACAGACTACTCTGTACCAGTGTCACCAGAGAACTGCCATCTGACGTAAGGTATAATACCATCTGGGAGTTCTCGGCGAGTCCGTCCAGTGTACCCAGTCTCCACTGAGCACCCGTATATCATCTCTGATGTCAAACACCAATGGATATGGGATCATCCATCGCCCATCTGTATGGGTCGAGAAGGTATACGCTAGTCTACTCTGGTATATCGATGCCCCGTCTCGATACACCCACGACTAGGGACTTTGAAGGATGTACTTATGGACTACCATGTCCCCACTAGTATGATCCGCATCATAGTCCAGGTAGTCAAGTACAGATCCTAAGGGCTTTACCAACATGTAACAGGGAGACAATCAGTATACACGCTAAGGTAAAGATCAACCAGATAGCATACTATCATGTCGAGAAAGAAAGTCCTCCCTATATATGTCCAAGCATCCACTATAATATACATCCTATGTATAGTAATGACCTCTAGGGCATACATATAACTAACAGTTATGAGGCAGTGATAAAAGCAAGGGACAGACCTCAGACTGCAGGAGTCGAACGCCCTGCCAACCAGATGGCAGGTAGAGTCTCGTCTAGACCACCTTTTATGCTAAGGCGACCCGGAATACCGAACCATCGTCCCAGCCCAGCCTTTTGTACCTACTGTAAGAGAACTGGACATATGATGAAAGACTGCCGGCGTGCCAACCGTCTTTGCTTAGTCTGCGGCTCAGCTACTCATGATATCGGGTCTTGTCCCCAAAGCCAAAACCCAGTTTCTGCACCCAGGCCAGCAAACAATTACCCATAGCGCCTAGCCATCCAAGCACCTGCTCCAAGACTTGCACGCACTAGCCAGAGGACCACAAGCTGCACCTCCTCGTCAGTTCCATCAAGCTCAAAAGAACGTTCCGAGGAATGCTCCTCATGCCAGGAGGAATGTACCAAAACGCCAGGCTTTCACGATGTCCGTGGAAGAAGCTGAGGCCACTGGCCAAGTCATCACTGGTAAACTTTCCTTCTCAAACTTATCTTTTAGTCTTGGATATCTACACACTTTCCCTATACCTAAAACATATCCCACATACCTTAGGTACAATCTTAGTAGTCTCACTCCCTGCACTAGCACTGTTTGATACTGGAGCATCCCACTGCTTTATGTCGCAACGGTTTGTCCGAACCCATGCGATTCCAGTCTCACCGCTTGTATCCAGCTGGAATGTCAGTTCTAGAAATGGCGTTCTAAAGGCAACTATGGGATACAGCTTGTGTCCAGTCGTCGTCTGCAGCAGAGAGTTTTATGCTGCCTTCAAAGTACTGGACATACCAAACTTCGATGTTGTTCTAGGAATGGATTGGCTTGGAACTTTTTATGCTACCATCGACTGTCGTCAAAGGAGGTTTGTATTCGAAATTCCAGACCATCCGGTCTTCTATTTCAAGAGCGAAGACCGTATCCTGGAGCCAAGTACCTACAAAGCGAAGCCAAGAGAAGCAGTAGTTGCAGCAGCTCAAGCGGAAGAAGAATTAAGACCAGAGGTAGTTCGAGAGTTCGACGATGTATTTCCTGACGATATATCAGGTTTGCCTCCCGATCGAGCTCTTGAATTCAGTATTGATTTAGTACCAGGAGCACAACCGGTGATCAAAGCACCTTATAGATTAAGTCCGGAAGATTTGAAGGAAGTCCGAACACAGTTGGACAAATTATTGGCGAAATGATGGATTCGTCCCAGCACTTCAAGTTGGGGAGCACATGTGCTACTGGTGAAGAAGAAGGAAGGTTCATACAGAATGTGCATCGATTATAGAGCCTTGAATGAAGTCACTATAAAGAACAAGTATCCACTCCCGCGCATCGATGATTTATTCGATCAGCTAAGTGGATCTTGTGTTTTCTCTAAATTGGATCTTCGTTCAGGTTATCATCAAGTGAAGGTCAAGGAAGCTGATATTCACAAAACAGCTTTCAGAACTCGTTATTGACATTACGAATTTTTAGTGATGCCATTTGGAGTGACCAATGCACCAGCAATATTCATGAACCTAATGAATCAAGTTTTCGGGAGTACTAAGACAGGTTTGTTGTCAACTTCATCGACGACATCCTGGTGTATTCTAAGAGTCGGAAAGAGCATGCAGAGTACCTACGAATTGTCCTGGAAACCCTTTGACAACATAACCTCTATGCCAAGTACAGCAAGTGCGAGTTTTGGCTAAAGCAAGTTGGTTTTCTTGGACATATCGTATCAGGAGAAGGAATTTCTGTGGATCCAGCAAAAGTTTCAGCAGTTAGCGAATGGCCTACACCAAAGTCAGTGAAGGACATTCGAACTTTCTTGGGTTTAGCTGGATATTACAGAAGGTTCATTGAAGGATTTTCAAAGATAGCAACACCCCTGACCAAGCTTACCCATAAAGATGAGGAATTTTTGTGGTCAGAAGCATGCGGACAAGCTTTCGTAGAACTCAAGTCAAGATTGACATCAGCACCTATTCTCGTAATACCGGATCAATCTGGAGGATTCGAAGTGCATTGTGATGCATCCGGTAAGGGATTAGGATGTGTTCTACATCAGCACGGTAAGATTGTGGCTTATGCTTCAAGACAACTGAAGACTCTTGAGCGTAATTATCCGACGCATGACTTGGAGTTGGCAGCCGTCATCTTTGCTCTCAAGATTTGGCGCCATTATCTACTTGGTGAACGAGTGAACATCTACACAGATCATAAAAGTCTGAAGTACGTGTTTACTCAGAAGGAGTTGAATATGTGGCAGAGAAGATGGTTAGAACTCGTGGCGGACTTTGACATCAACTTGCAATATCTCTCAGAGAAGGTGAATGTAGTACCTGATGCTCTTAGTTGCCAACCATTATCGATGAATCTCACCGTCCAGTGGAAGTTTCAGCAAGACTTGCATCAGATGGAGATTGAAGTAGTCATGTCAGGTAACACTTCAAGTTTGATGAATCTACAAGTTCAATCAACCATTGTCAATCAGATCAAAGCAGCTCAAGCAAGTGATGCTAAGTTGCAAAGGATCAGAGAACAAGTGGAGAATGGACTCAGAACAGATTTCATCATCCATGAAGACGGATCTTTGAGATACGGCAGCAGATTGTGTGTACTAAAAGGTCCTGTTCGGGAAGAGTTAATGAAAGAAGCTCACAGCTCTCCCTACTCAGTACACCCTGGAGGTACCAAAATGTATAAAGATCTGCGTCAGAATTATTGGTGGCATGGAATGAAGCGTGAAGTGGTCAGAAGCGTCGCAAAATGTTTGGTGTGTCAGCAAGTAAAGGCTGAACATCACAGGACAGCTGGACTATTTCAACCGTTACCAATCCCAGAATGAAAGTGGCAACACATCACAATGGATTTTGTGACTGCTCTTCCTCGCAGCACAAAGGGTAACGATGCTATATGGGTCACTGTGGATCGACTCACAAAGTCGGCTCACTTCATCCCATTTCGAGTTTGCCAATCAACTGAGGCACTAGCAAAGAAGTACATGGAGGCAATAATCTATTTAAGATTTAAACTCTGCATAATGTACTATCTCTGACACTCATGAACTCTTATAAGAAATTGTGAGACTTCATGGAGTACCGGTCTGCATTGTCTCCGATCGTGACACCAGGTTCCGTTCGCAATTTTGGCAGAGTCTACAAGCAAGCTTGGGAATAAGTCTGAACTTCAGCATGGCTTATCATCCACAAAAAGATGGTCAGTCGGAACGAACTATTCAGATCTTGGAGGATATACTCAGAGCGTGTATGCTAGACTTCAAAGGATCATGGGAAGATCACCTGCATCTTGTGGAGTTCGCATACAATAACAGCTACCAAGCAAGCATAGGAATGGCACCTTTTGCAGCATTGTATGGAAGGAAGTGTTGATCACCATTAAGTTGGGACGACATCGGAGATAGGGAACTTCTTGGACCAGAGATGATAGTAGCGACCGTTGATGTGGTTCGTACTATCAGAGAAAGGATGCGCATAGCCCAAGATCGACAGAAACACTGGGCTGATGCAAAGAGACGACACTTGGAGTTCCAGCCAGGAGATCACGTATTCCTGAAGATATCTCCGAACCGTGGAGTGATCCAATTTGGAAGATGGGGTAAATTAAGTCCGAGATATATTGGACCGTTCGACATACTCGAACGAGTCGGTGAAATGGCATATCGCTTAGCGCTTCCACCCTCATTGAAATGAGTGCATAATGTGTTCCACATATCCCAACTCAGAAAGTATGTGAGTGACCCCAGCCATTTTCTTGATCATTCTGAGCTCACTATACAACCCGACTTGTCTTGTGAGCAACAGCCTGTGGAGATCCTGGACAGGAAAGTGAAGACACTTCGGAACAAGGAAGTTAACTTGGTCCGGGTAATGTGGAGGAAAGACACTCCAGGAAAATCCACTTAGGAAAGGGAGGATGAAATGCGTGCAAGATATCCTCACCTCTTTGTAAACTAGTCCTCAAATAAAAGTTGTAAATTTCGAGGACTAAATTTTTGTAAGGAGGGTAGATTGTAACAACTCCAAATTTTGTATACATAAAAATTGATTTAAATTTGAAGTATACTTGGGGTATTTAATATTGCTGATACCACTTTAAGTAATTATTTCACATAAATAATTATAAGAAGGAGCTTGTAGCTCATTGGTAATACCTTGCACTGCTGAACCAAGCCACCAGAGTTCAAATCCCCTGCCCCACATTATTTTTAGATTATTTTTGTTTTAAATTCCATGGAAGCCCAACAGTCCACACACCGTAACTCCCAAAAGTTGAACTAAACCTAAAAATCTAAATATACCAGTGCTTACCCCACGAGACCCCCCATCTCCCGACACTCCGACTCGGCCCGACTCGGTCGAGTCGGCCGGCGCCGCCGGCAGGACTCGGCCGGACGGCCGAGTCGTCAACACCAAAAAGTTGGCTTTTCGCCTTCTGAAACCCCCTGCACACTTTAAATTATTGGATCGGTTGCCAAGACTTAATTATCCCCCATTTACTACAATTTTTAATAATTTTCTCATATTTTTACAATTTTTTTATTAAAAACCCTTCACCTACCCTATCCCTAGCCTATCCTATAAATACACCCCCTCCCCTCTACCCTCTCACCCAAAACCCTAAGCTCACTCTCTCAAAATTTTCCAAGAGTTGTGTACTTTGAAAACAAGCTCGCGGCGAAGCTCCGACGAAATTCCGGCGAAAATTCCGGCGACGTTTTTAGGAAATACCGGCGACGACGCAACGTATCGACAATCCCTTTAGTTCCCCCTCACACCCTTGGTTAATCGAAACTCGTAAGTCCCTATCTCTCTCTCTCTTCCCTATTCAAGAAAATACGAAAATTACAAACCCGACAGAATCGGAACAAATCCTGTTCAGGTGAGGGGCCATTGCTGGCGTCAGCCTGTTGAAGACTGATGTCCTTTGAGTAGCAGGAGCGGGAGTTGGGATAGTCAGTCTTGTAAAGACCGACCCCTTGGCAGGAGAAGCCGCCTTGACGACTTCAGGAGCAGGGTTGGTTACTCTCTTCGGAATAACCTTCTCTGGGATTGCAAGCTTCATTGTGGACCCACAGGAATCTTGGCCCAATCTGGAGAGGACCGAGGCGCCGGTGCTGGACGACCCGTTGAGAGGGGCCGCAGTAGTTGTAAGTCGATCGAAGACCGACTTCTTGGGAGCTTCTGGTACGGGCACGGGAGCGGTGAAGCTCGTTGGCGGGAGCATGGTCCCGAAAAACAGCCCTGTGGTGGCTTGAGTGACCTGTTCCATAGGCATCGTGAACAGGGAAGTCGCTTGGGGCCCGTAGGCTATGCCCCCAGTTGAGGCAGGACGTGGGTTGCAGTTGCATGTGGAACACTTTGAGCAGGTGAACGCCATTGATCCTTTGCTTTCTGCACCAAGCAAAACGCCAAATCTTAGTACCTTGAAACCCAAGGGCAACCATTAGCAAACCGCGATTGGTTCGCGAACACAACACACGAAGTGTGGAGTGGAAAGAGGAAAAGGTCTCACCGGGCGTGCCAGAATCTGTTTACCGCCGGAAGCCGGGAAGACTGGACGTCTTGCCTGAATCTGGGGGCAGATGCTAATTGGTGTTATCCGTCCACCTCTCCGAAGAAGCCAAATTGATTTATGGCACCATGTATCGAAGGTTTAAACGGATGCGGCCGATGTAGTAGACTTCGTCAGGTTCCCCCTTGTTTGAGGGGTTTTTGATTGTGGGGACGCTCTTCCCTGCAGGCGCAAGCCCCTGCAGTTAATTACACTACCGCATCGCGGTAACAACTTTCTCCTTCTTCAAATAGTCACTTCGTGTTGTGGGTTTTTGTTTTGTGTTCGGTTGCCCCTGGATTGTATACAAAAACTAAGTTATGATGTCGCCTGTAGGATGTGGGTTAGTCTAAATCCGTATCTTTCTTAGATTTCGGTTTGGGGGGATTGTGTTTAAGAATATGTTAGCCTTATTTGAGACTATGATCAACTTAAACGTTTGTTAAGGAGACGTTAGTCTAATTTTAGGCTAAGATCAACTTAACGGGATCGTTTAGATCCGACAAGAGAGCAATTGGGCTCTATTGTTTAATTTAATGACATTGCGGTCGATAATTAGTTTAAGGACATTACGGTCCAATGTTAGTTTTAAGACATTGCAATCGAGGTTAAGGACATCACAAACCGGTGTTAGTTTTAAGACATCACGGTCGAGGTTAAGGACATCATAGTCCGTGGATTTAAGGACTCTACAGTCCGATATTAGTTTTAAGACATCACGGTCGAGGTTAAGGATATCATAGTCCTTGAGTTTAAGGACCCCACAGTCCGTAAAATGTATGGTTGTCGGGACCCGTCACCTCTTTGAAGACGTTGAGGAATTGCAACGACGAATATCAATGGAGTGAAGAGATGTACTCTCGAACCGGGTGTAAATTGATTGGAAGAGCAGATAAGCTCAGTTCAATTTAAATTGAGGACTTATGGCCAGAATTGGGCTAAGTCCAGTTAAAAATGTTTAACATTTCATTTTTGTTCTGCTTGTTAGGCCTTTATTTGGGCTCTACCCTTTTAATAATGTCAAGCATTGGGCTCTGACATTTTGTGTAGTATTGAATGCATAACATTTATCAGAACAAAGTATGTTCTGACAGCGCGCCACGTGGCGCATCAGGCGCTTTGCGCCAATTAAAGAGCGCATTGCGCTAGCGCACATGAGGGTGACACGTGTCGCTTAGCGCTAAGCGCTAGTTTGTTAGCGCATTGCGCTTTTAATTTATGAGCGCGCTGCGCCAGTTAATGGGTGCACCAGTGAGTGACACGTGGCGCGCTTGGCGCTGAGCGCCAACCCAAGAGCGCAGTGCGCTGTTTTCAGAAGCGCAAGCTGTGTCTGTGGTTGACACGTGGCATGTTTTGGCGCTGAGCGCCAGTCCAAGGAGCACAAAGGCGCAGTTCATGAGTGCAAAGCACTTTCCTGTAGCGCAAAGTGCATCAGATCAAATTTAAGATCAAAGAACAAGTTTATGTTCTTCAAAGAAGGCCTTGCCTCAAGATCCAAGAACCAAAGTTCTTGTTTTTATTAAAAGGCTCTGCCTTTATAGATCAAAAGATCTGTGAATGAAGTAAAATACTTTTTTATATTTTTATGATTAGATCTTTTAATCCTTTATGTTTAATCAAAGACCTTGGTCTTTTTTATAGATCTAAGATCTTTTTAGAAGATGTTTCTTCTTTCTACGAGATGATTTCATCTCTGTCGTTCAAGAATTAATTCTTTACCTTTAAACATGAAGAAATGATCTTCTTTCTTCAAAGGCTTGCCTTTCTTTCTCTTTGAGTTTTTTTTAAAAGCTTGCAGAGGGTTTTTTTAATCTGAGACTTGAAGTCTTGTGGCCTTTATATAGGGCAAGCTGATTTGTTAAATCAGTTGAACAGATCTTTCTCTGATTGATTTGGGAATATCTCCCACCGTTGGATCTTTGATCCTAAGGCTTCTGTTTTACAGAAGATAATCTTCTTGTTTTAATAAAATTGAAATTTTTTTCCATAACAGAATTTTAATTCTGATTAATAATTTATTATTATTAGATCTTTTGATCTAACGGTGGGGAATTCTTTTAATCCCAGCGCTGGCGCACTTGGCGCGAGCGCACCTACGTTTGACACGTGGCGCGCGGCGCAACTGCGCTAGCGCGCCCGTGCTTGACACGTGGCGCAGAGCGCAACGCAACTGCGCTAGCACGCCCGTGCTTGACACGTGGCGCGCACCGCAGAACGCTGGATTTGATGCTTTGCTTCAACTTTTAAAATTTGAATTTTGAATTAGAGTTTTGCTCTGATTGGGGTGCGCTGCCTATGGCGCAGCGCTTCTGGCGCTGGCGTGTCTGCTTTTGACACGTGGCGCGCAGCGCACAGTGCATGGGATCTGAAGCGTTGCTTCAATTTTGAATTTTGAAATTTAAAAAAAAACAGAGCTTTGCTCTATTTGGGGGAAACAAATGCCCACCCACCGTTGCGCTCACGTGGCGCACACGTGAGTGCGGCGGTGGCAACATTTGAGCCTTTGGATCAACTCAGAAGTTGAGGAGGCGGTTCAGCGCCTAAATAGGACCTTTTGGTCCTCAGATTATCTTCATCTTCTTCTTAAGAATTTTTTTCGGAGCCTTGCTCTTTTGTTCAAGAACTTTCAAGAGTTAAAACTCTACTAAATTTAGGTAAAATTAAATTAAATTAATTCTAATAAATTTGGGTTTTTACCCATTAACAGAGCCTTGCTCTTCATAGATCTTTTGATCTGAAGAAAACCCCTTTATGGTTTCATAAACAGATCCTTGCTCTCATGAACCTATAGATCTAAACAGATCTTTTCTTAGGGTTTCTTAGCCCATGAGTCAGAGCTCTGCTCTTTTGACAATATATAGATCTTTTGATCTTTTGATGAAGAGCTCTTAAGAGTTTTTTTTATGGATCTTTAAGATCCCAAAATTTTAATTCTCAAGAATTAATCTTCATTAATCTTTGATGGATTTTCCATCATCATTACAGAGCTAGGCTCTTTAAGGAATTTTATTCCCTCGTGACCAGAGTTTGATAAGTGTCACTCTGTTATAGAGCTTTGCTCTGAAAGGGAGATTTTCTCCTTCTCCCGAGGGATTTCTCATTCAATGAGAATATTCTTTGAGGATTTCCTCATTAATTGACAGTCTCATCCAATAATGAGGCTGTCTTATTAATTGATGTATTGTCATCTGGATTTTGTGGGTCCCCCTTTGGTCCCCTCTCCACTGCATTGCAGTGTGGTATGGATTTTAGAGTACCGAGCGTCGGGATTTTTTTTTAAAATTAAATTATGACACTGATAATTGAATTTCATTCTTTCTTGCAGGTGACATGTCTTCTGATCTTTCTTTCCCGTTTTTCCGCTCAGAGGGAGGATTCCCTGAAGCACCGGTAGACCGGGAGGTTCTTGCGCTTATTAGGGACTATGACCCGGAATACAAAAACCTTCACCTGTGGGGTAGGTGGTAAGACCAAATTATCAATGGTCGCCGAAGCTTCTCTTATGCGATGCCATCGGATCCGATCTCATCGATCTCGTATGCAGATGTACCCCCAATGAATTATGCCATGGAGGTTGTTAATTGGACTTCGGAGGGTCTTCTTCAACCTTCGATTGCTGCCATACCCATGCAGCTGCCGGCAGCTTTGGATATTTTGAGGGCGGCGCATATGCCAGGGCGAGTCGCGCCTTTGGGGACAACCCTACAACATCGGGTTGACCCCTCGACATTCGTCCGAGTATTTGCAGTGGGCCAGGTACATTTTGTCAGCGAAGAAGACGCATCTGCTGAAGATCGGTCTATACCCTGCGGTTTACGCCACGCTGTTCCAGTATTCTGCTCCTCCGACATGGTGGATTAAGGCGTTCGTGGAGCAATGGAACATCCCCACCCATACCTTTCTTCTAATGGACAGAGAAGTTTCCATCTCTCTAGAAGAATTTGCTGAGATTTTCGGTCTGCCGGTGAGGGGGAGCACTATGAGGAGCTGCTTCCTCCGGATGAATACGTTTTTGCCACCATGCCGTTGGTGATGGACCTGATGCCAGAGAACGCTATTCAGCACCAGTTTCCGAGTCTGATAAAGGTGCTGAATATGTACGAGAGTCTTTTCTTGGAATCCGGAGGCCGGGGAGTTAGTTTCGCAGACTTCATTGCCCGTTTTCTTCGACCGGAGATTCTATCGCAACGGGGCGAAAAATTTGCCAAGCTCGACGATCCCTTTGGCTTTGGCTTAGATCATCGACCAGTACCGGAAGATGATCAAAAAGGCTTTTATCTCCCCGATGCCGCGATCATCCCTTTGTCGGAAATCGCTGCTCCGGGCATCGACGAGGAGACTTTCTTTCTCGGGTTTCTGGGGCTATGGTTATGCTGGTTCGCACTCCCCATGCACCCTCACTATATGAGGTCGTCCGTCTTCTACCCAGCACATCGAATGGTGGCTGGCATACAATTGGCCATCGGGATTGCCGGGCTGACCCACCTGTACCATGGTCTTAGCGTGGCGGCGGACAACTGAACCGGGGGTGCAAGCTGCCAATTTCCCGATGCACTACTTTACTTCGTGGATGGAAATGCACGTGCTCGGGGTGTTTGGTATTCATAAAAGACCCTCGTTTTACGAGAGGTGCAGATTCCCGAGAATTATGCGGCTGGTCGACGCTTCTATCGTGAATCCGCCTCAGCGGGAGGCTAGGGGGTTGCTTCTTCATCTGCGCACGGTCGGAGCGGGTATGTCTTTCATGGACAAGGTCCTAACAATCGGCCAGGAAACTTCCAAGACGGTGCAGGCGTTGCGCGACAATTTCAAGGACGGGGCCTCCGTGTTGAAAGCCCGGGAGATTCTACATCTATACTCCATCAGGCCGGGCTTCCTCGTATTCAGGCAAAATGAGGCTGCGCTTTTTATGAGATACAACCCCCATCGTTTTGCCCAGCAGCTAAGTTATAACCAGGGGGTCCCACTGGAGGCATTTTTGGAAGAGCCTGCGGCCACCAGAGAGGGAATACGGAGTGCACTGCATCACTTTATGCGGTTAAACATGGGCTCCCACTTCTTCATTAGCGAGCCAAGTTGCATTCCAAGAGCCCTCAATGTATACGGGGCCTGGTATCAACACGCGATGGGCGCTGTCATCAGGGAAGAGAAGTGGCTGCTGCTTGATCGCAAGAGTGCGCCTCCCGCCAGCGATCGCAACGTCCCCTTAAAGCGAAGGACCTCTGTCCCTCCTCCACTAAGAGGAGATGCTGTAGTTGAGCCTCCATGTGTGTCAAGCCCCACGCGTGGATTGTCCTGTGATCCTGTGGACGTGCCATCAGCGCCGCGTGCTCCCGTGGAGACGGTAAACGTGGTTTCACCCGAATCCGGCGTGGGCTCGGATATCGGGACCTGCCGTCCCAAAGTGCCCACGAAGCGTAAGCTGATTTTGGCTGCGACCGGAGTTCGCGCGCAGAAGAGGAAGAAGAAGTCGATCGTCTCTGCTGACGTTGTATTTGGTCAGGAACCTCATGCTTCTTATAGCGAGGGCTTGAGTGAGTATGGGACCAACGACGACCTATTTATGCCGCCAGATGACACTGATCTGGCGGCTGCCATCGCAGCTTCCGAGCAATTGGCAAGGCACGATGAGTGGTTGGCTAAACTCGCTCAATCAGGTAATCATTAATTGTATTTTTCGTCATTGCATCATACCTCTATCATTGTTTTTGACTAACGCTTTTCCTTTTTTAATAGGCATTTCTACCGAAGAAGCTCTCGCTGCTTCTCTCAAGACCTTCGAGGAGGAGAAACGACTAAGAGCATTCTTAGGCCTTGGTACATTTCGGTTTGCTATGTTTCTGCTTCCATTTCTTATGAGTAATCTGACCCTCTCTTTGTCTTATCGCAGAGATCACAAGGCCTATCCCGCAAGCTGATGTGGAAATTCTCCCCAGGCCAGATGCCGAAGTCCCGGCCTCTTCGTCATTGCCGCAAGAGGCCCTGCTTAAAAAACCGATGATGGAAGACTTGACGGCTCTGGAGGTAACCCTGAATGCGGACGACGACGCCTTGCTGAAGGAGGCCTCTAAAAGGTCCGTTGTGACGGCCCGGGAGGAAAGGAAGCGCCTGAGGCGCGCAGCCAGGGAGCGTAGTGCTGGTTTGGCTGCGGGGGCAGGTTCAAGCGCCGTTACTCCCGCCGTTACTCCTTCAAAGGAGCACCCGGTTGCCTTGTCTACTTCTCATAGACGGGCGGCACGTGCAGCTCGGGAAGCCAATGGTAAATCAACCCTAGGTAATGCGTTTTGAGTCTTCATTGTTAAACCTTTAAACTATCAGTTCTTATATATCTTGTCCTGCAGGGCCGAGCCTTACTGAAGGAGTGGCGGCGACCGTTGAGCCTGAGGGGGCGGTGGAGGAGGTAGCTGCTGAACCCGAGGCGACGGTAGGCGATGTAACCGTAGTTGCCGGGCCCGAGATAGTGGCTGACGAGACAGTCACGACTGCTATGCCCGAGATGTCTACCAATGCTGAGCCCGAGGTGGCGGCAGGCGAGACGGCTACTACGGCCGAGCCTGAGGCAGCGATGGACGAGACGGATGTGACCACTGATCCCGAGGTGGTAGCGGGTGAAACGGATACGATCGCTGGGTACGAGATGGCCGCTTTTTCTCAAGAGTCGGGCACCGCTCCGATTATCGCTCTCCCCGCCTACAGTTCCTTGTCGTCTCCTGGCGTCGCGAGCGTGATGACAGCTCCTGTGGAGTCAGGGGATGAAGCGACGGGAAGTGAGACCACCCCAACGGAGGAGGGAGACGCCACCGTTGTATCAAGTGACGCCCTCGTCACGGCTTCGGCTGGCGACTCATCAGGTAAATTTTGGGTCACCGCCCTTCTTTTTTTTATTCTGCAATCTTTCCTAATAAAGTTTATCCTGCTTCTAATGCAGGTGCGGCTGGTGCTGAAATCAAGCTATTCGAGACAGCGCCGTCAGTTACCGCCCTGACGGTGACCACCTCTCTGCCTTCTCTCGCACCGTCGCAAATGCTTGAAGTTATGGATTTGTAACCCATTAGTCTTATCTTTCGGGCGTATAATTCATGTACTGACATTGCATTATCGCGTTTTCGCAGGAGTCCTTTTTGACCAGGTGCTGCACCCATATTTCTCCTTCTTGTCAAAGATTAGTCCACTTACCGGTATAGGTGAGTATTTTTTCTAAACGACGTCCTTTTCTTCAACGGGCAGTCACATTACTGCTAACTCTTATTCATATTGCTTGTAGCCTTACGAATTGAAGGGGTAGACGATGCTGTCGTTGCGCCACCAGTACTCCCAGCTCTGCCCCCTGCTGCAGCCGGTATAGTAGACTCTACTTTTTGTGTGTTTTCTTTATTTCCTGAGCCGACATCTGATTATGATCTATTTTGCAGCAATCACATCGAATCCAGCCCCGTTCGAGTCTCGTATTATAATGCCGGCAGGGCCTTTTTCCAGGCATCCATTATCCAAAGGTGCTGTGACCAGTCTACGCATGCTGAGCGAGTATATCGAGGAGTTTGACGCAGAGACTCCCACATCTGCTGCGGATTTTGCCGTAGAGGTTAACCCAATGCTGGCGACGCTCATGAACTTTCATGGTGAGGGCGTCGTTGAGTATTGGGTTAATCGCTGCAGGGAGATCGAGGCTTGCTTGCATGAGCTTGAGCTTAAGCGTCCCGCACCTGAGACTCTGGCTATGAGCACTCATTGGGCGGTATGGATCGAGCAGAGCGCTTCTTACTTCCGCCATCTTGAACAAGAAGTGGATTTAAAGCGAAGGGAACGTAAAGAAACTTCAAGCGAGTCTGTTAGACTGCATGCTGAAGTCGACGCGAATGCTACCCAGTTGAAAGTTATCTTCGGAGGCCTTCTGCGATGTATCTCTGATAGGTTAATATTGACGCAGAAGCTCGATGTCGTTGAGCGGAATGCACAAGATCGTGAAGCAGCTCAGCGGGCCGTCGAGGAACAACTCTCGTCTTACTTGCAGCAGCGAGCCCAAGTCGAAGCAGAGTTGGCCGCGGCAGCTGATCAGGAAGAGGGGCTGAGGGAAGTGCGCGAGCGGCTGACTGGATTATTGAAAGCGCTTTCCTCTCAATAAAAATTTTGTACTATTTGTAATTTTGAATAAAATGTATTTGTTCTTTTATTCTTTCATATAATGTATTTTGTACCCAATCGAATTCATGAATAAAAGATACACGTTCTTCGTAATGTCTTGTGTCATTTCTCTGCTTTCTTCTTTCTTGCTGTGTTGTTTGCCATGTGACTTTAGCAAGTGCGGTCTGTAGATAGCGTATAACTGTCAATTTTGGATTCTTTGTAGAGTGGTGATGGCTTAGAAAACAGGGTTAGGATCTATCACCTAAGACTTTTCAAATTTATGAGCCGTGAGGGTCTCATAAAGAATTTTCTCCCTACCGGTCGAGAGGATCCCGTAGGGGTAATTTCTCCTTAAGAATCGTGAGGATTCCTAAGAGCGTTTTCTTTTGAAAGTTGTAAGGATCTCACAAGAGAATTTACTCTCTTACGAGTCGTGAGGACCCGCAAGTGATGGGTGAAGTTGTTTTTATCCGCATTTCACGGAGTCAGGGGTTGCTCTGGATGCTTCCCACGGGTTCACTGCCGTGTTTGGCGAGGACCAGGCTCCGCTCTGGATGGTTTCCAGAATACCGTAGTTTAAAGACATCGCGGTCGAGGTTAAGGACATCATAGTCCGTGGATTTAAGGACCTCACAGTCCGATGTTAGTTTTAAGACATCATGGTCGAGATTAAGGACATCATAGTCCGTGGATTCAAGGACTCCACAGTCCTTCGTTAGTTTTAAGACATCACGGTCGAGGTTAAGGACATCATAGTCCATGAGTTTAAGGGCCTCACAGTCCAATGTTAGTTTTATGACATCACGGTCGAGGTTAAGGACATCATAGTCCATGAGTTTAAGGACCTCACAATCCATGAAATGCGTGGTTGTCGGGACCCGTCACCTCTTTGAAGACGTTGAGGAATTACAACGACAAATATCAAAGGAGTGAAGAGATGTACCCTTGAACCAAGGTAAAATTAGTTTAAGGAAATTACGGTCCATTGTTAGTTTTAAGACATCACGGTCGAGATTAAGGACATCATAGTCCGTGGATTTAAGGACTCCACAGTCCGATGTTAGTTTCAAGACATCACGGTCGAGGTCAAGGACATCATAATCCGTAGATTTAAGGACTCCACAGTCCGATGTTTGCTCCGGATGCTTACCACGGGTTCACTGCCGTGTTTGGCTAGGATCAGGCTCCACTCTGGATGCTTCACACGGGTTCACTTCCGTGCTCTGCAAGGACCAGGATCCGCTCTGGACGTTTTCCACGGGGTCAGAATTGACGTAATCCGTATTCCACGTAACCAGGAATTTTGCTCTAGATGCTTCCCATGGGTTCACTGCCGTGTTCAGCAAGGACTAGGCTCCGCTCTGAACGTTTTCCACGGGGTCAGAAGTGACGTAATCCGTGTTCCACGTAACCATGAATTTTGCTCTAGATGCTTCCCAGGGGTTCACTGCCGTGTTCGGCGAGGACTAGGCTCCGCTCTGGATGCTTCACACGGGTTCACTGCCATGCTCTACGAGAACCAGGATCCGCTCTGGAAGTTTTCCACGGGGTCAGAAGTGACATAATCCGCGTTCTACGTAGCCAGGAATTTTGCTCTAGATGCTTCCCACGGGTTCACTGCCGTGTTCGGCGAGGACTAGGCTCCGCTCTGGATGCTTCACACAGGCTCACTGCCGTGCTCTGCGAGGACCAGGATCCGCTCTGGACGTTTTCCACGGGGTAAGAAGTGACATAATCCGTGTTCCACGTTGCTAGGAATTTTGCTCTAGATGCTTCCCACGGGTTCACTGCCGTGTTCGGCAAGGACTAGGCTCCGCTCTGGATGCTTCACACGGGTTCACTGCCGCGCTCTGCGAGGACCAGGATCCGCTCTGGACGTTTTCCACGGGGTCAGAAGTGACATAATCCGTGTTCCACGTAACCAGGAATTTTGCTCTAGATGCTTCCCACGGGTTCACTGCCGTGTTCGGCGAGGAGTATGCTCCGCTCTGGATGCTTCACACGGGTTCACTGCCGTCCTCTGCGAGGACCAGGATCTACTCTGGATGTTTTCCACGGGGTCAGAAGTGACATAATCCGCGTTCCATGTAGCCAAGAATTTTGCTCTAGATGCTTCCCATGGGTTCACTGCCGTGTTCGGCGAGGACTAGGCTCCGCTCTGGATGCTTCACACGGGCTCACTGTCGTGCTCTGTGAGGACCAGGATCCGCTCTGGACGTTTTCCACGGGGTCAGAAGTGACATAATCTGTGTTCCACGTAACCAGGAATTTTGCTCTAGATGCTTCCCACGGGTTCACTGCCGTGTTCGGCGAGGACTAGGCTCCGCTCTGGATGCTTCACACGGGTTCACTGCCGTGCTCTGTGAGGACCAGGATCCGCTCTGGACATTTTCCACAGGGTCAGAAGTGACATAATCCGCGTTCCACGTAGCCAGGAATTTTGCTTTAGATGCTTCCCACGGGTTCACTGCTGTGTTCGGCGAGGACTAGGCTTCGCTCTGGATGCTTCACATGGGTTCACTGCCGTGCTCTGCGAGGACCAGGATCCGCTCTGGACGTTTTCCACGGGGTCAGAAGTGACATAATCCGCATTCCATGTAGCCAGGAAGGGTTGACTTTATCCGCATTTCACGGAGTTGGAATTTGACTCTCGGTCATCTGTATACCGCCGAGTCATGGAACTGGGAGTTGCCGCTGTTTCGCTTTGCTTGATGTTGTGTCTATTGTAATGAGACGAATGTCGAGATGATCTCTAGGTTATCTGTAAGCCGTCGAGGGTTGGCTTCTTCTTCTGATGAAATCTGGGGAGGAGGAGTGTGATTCCTTCTTTGTTTGCGCCCCTGGATTGTATACAGAGATTGATGTGATATCACCTGTAGGGCATAAATTTCATTTTTATTTTTATTTTATTTCTTTCCGCGATGCTCTATCATTTCAGCTTTTTATATCGCGAAGGTCGCGATTGCCCAATCATTTCGGCTATTTTTCGCGGTGACCAATCATTTCGGCTATTTGTTTTATTTTTACTCGCTGCTTTTTATTGCGAGTTGCCCAATCATTTCGGCTATTTTGCATGCATATATTTTTACTTGCTGATTTTGTTGCAAGTTGCCCCATCATTTCGGCTATTTTGTATGCATGTGTGGCTCGCTAGCTTTTTGCCGCAAGCTTGGGATTAGACACCGATTTCGGCATCAGCACCGCTACAACTGGGATATTGCCAGTAGTGAATCATCATTTGCCTCTGTCGATATCGGATAAAGGTGGCTTAGCGAACCGGGTTAGGATCCTGTCGACTAAGGCTTTTGACTTCATGAATCGTAAGGGTTTCATAAAGGTATTTCTCCCTGCGAGTCGTGAGGATCTCGTAGGTGTGTTTTCTCCTTAGGAATCGTGAGGACTCCTAAGTGTATGTTTTCTTATAGGTCGTAAGGATCTTACAAGAGAGTTTTCTCCTTATAAGTCGGGAGGACTCACAAGGGTTGTTCACCGTGTAGACATATCTCTAGTCACGGATGGGACTTTGTTAAGGAAATATTTATTCGCGCCCGTGGATTGTATACAAGGGTCAGTATTGAGCCGCTTGTAGGGCAGTATTGGAGGTTGTGGGGGCTGCTTAAGAACAGGTTCAGGTCCCTGTAACTTAAGACTTTTAAATCTTATGAGCCGTGAGGGTCTCATAAGAGGATTCTCCTTACGAGTCATGAGGATCTCGCAAGTGTGTTTCTCCTTAGGAATCGTGGGGATCCCTAAGTGTGTTGCTCTATTGGGAGTCGTAAGGATCTCACGCAGGCGGTTTCTCCTTACAAAGTCGAGAGGGCCTTGCAAGTGTCTTTTAACGAGATTGCACCCTTTCGGGTTTTCACAAAACTCGCCGGCAGCCCTGCTGTTTTTACTCACGGATCCCTTTCGGGTTTTCATCCGTGCCCATTTTGCTTATGGACATACCGTTTTTTTTGTTTATTCTTTTTTTTATTCTAACGAGGTTGCGCCCTTTCGGGTTTTCACAAGACTCGCCGGTAGCCCTGCTGTTTTTACTCACGGAGCCCTTTCGGGTTTTCATCCGTGCCCACTTTGCTTACGGACATACCGTTTTCTCTTTTTTTATTCTTTTTTTATTTGTATCAGCTTCTGGATGCTGCAATCCACCGTAGTTTATCGACATCTCAGTCGACAGCTAGTTTTAGGACATAGTGGTCCATTGTTAGTTTTAAGGATGTTTCGGTCCGTCGTTAGTTTAAGGACGTTTCGGTCCGCTGTTAGTTTAAGGACGTTTCGGTCCACTATTAGTTTAAGGATGTCTCGGTCCAAAAGAAAGCCGGCTACTAGTTATAGAGTTTGGGCTTAAGAATATAGTGAGCGGACATAGTCGTCGTCATCTATCATTGACCTAGACCGTAACTCATCAAGCGTAGTACTTCTTCAGGAAGCGACCATTTATTGGCCTGAAAGGTCTTTCACCATGCATGTCCATGAGTAGATATGTCCCACCCTGGTAGACCTTGTTTATGATGTACGTGCCTTCATAGTTCGGCTCGAATTTCCCCCGCTTGGCGCAATTGGGGATCATAGGTCTTTTGACCACTAGCACGAGTTCGCCTTGGCGGAATGTCCTCGGCCTGGTCAATCTTTCATATGAGCGCGTCATCTTTGCTTTATAAGCTTCCAGATTTTGCTGCACCATGAGCCGGGTTTCATCAAGGGCATCGAGCTCCTCAAGGCGAAGGTGAGCGTTCTCTTCGTCCGTTAGCTCATAATGGACTGCCATTCGTAGAGAGGGTAACTCTATCTCGAGGGGGAGTACCTCTTCTGTGCTGAATACCAACGCGTACGGCATTGTGTTCGTGGCCGTCTTGAACGTAGTTTGGTATGCCCAGAGAGCTTCATGCAGTCTCTCGTGCCAGTCCTTCTTATTTCGGGACACCGTCTTCTTCACGATCTTCGTCAAGGTCTTGTTGACAGCCTCTGCTAGACCGTTGGCTCGGGGATTATAAACTGAGGAGTATCTCCAGTCTATGTTATGTTGTTGTGCGAAGCGGCTGATCTTGTGGCTTCTGTAGGCTGGCCTGTTATCGGATATGATCTGTCTCGGAGTTCCAAACCGATAAATGACGTGTGTCTTGAAGAAATGGAGGATATTCTCCATCTTCACTTCCCTCAGCGGCACTGCTTCTGCCCATTTGGAGAAGTAATCAGTCGTCGCCAAAATAAATCGATGTCCTCTGGACGATGCTGGCTCGATAGGGCCGATTATGTCAGTCCCCACATTTCGAACGACCAGCTAGCCACTGTCGGGTGTAATGGATTTGGGTGCTGATGGATAAAGTTCCCGTGGATCTGGCACGAGTGACATTGCTTCGCATACTCAAGGCAGTCCTGAATCATGTGAGCCAGTAGTAGCCCATCCGTTTGATCTTCAGCTTCATCTTCGGCCCGGCTTGGTGAGAACCGCAGAGTCCGTCGTGAACTTCTTGGACGACTCTTTTCACCTCTTCAGGTCCCAGGCATCTCAATCATAGAGAATCAAATGACCTCTTGTACAGAGTATCGTTGACGAAGGCAAAAGATAGGGCTCGCTTCATGAGCTGATGTTTTGAAGACGCATCTTCAGGCGTTCGACGGGATTTGAAGTAGTCTATAAAGACTTCTCTCCAATCCTCAGCCTTTTCCTGGTCTTTTATTTGCATAGCCATTTGCTCAGTCGCTCCTTTTTCTTCGGATGACTCCGGAGATATTTCCGCCGGTGCAAGAACCCGACGGCTTTGCACAATGATTCTCACGTCATCGAGGTTCTCGTCGGCTGGTTCTTTAGCGAGCTTGGCTAATGCATCCTCTTTGCTATTTTCCGCCCGCGGTATGCTTTCCAAGGTGTAGGAAAGAATTTGAGTCAGCAGTTGTTGTACTTTCTCGCCGTACTTCACCAACTCTGGTTTGCACGTTTGGTAGTTACCATTTACTTGACTAACGACCAATTGGGAGTCTCCGTATATGAGGAGGTTTTCAATTCCCATGTCGATGGCGATCTCGAGGCCTGCTGTCAAAGCTTCGTATTCGGTTTTATTGTTCGTCCTTGGCTCTGTCAAGGCGAAGGCGAAGCGCATTATCCCTCCTTGTGGGGTTATGAAGATAAGGCCTATCCCCGATTTGATTATGGGCGTGTTCTGTTTGCGCTTCTTCATGGAGGATGCTCCATCGAAATAAAGTTCCCACCGGGTATCACCACCGTCGATCGCATCAAAGCCATATTCGTCTGGCAGTTCGCAATTCAAAGGGGAATCGGCCGGTATTGGATGCTCAGCGAGAAAGTTGGCGATGGCTTGGCCTTTCACTGCCCTAAGAGGTTGATAAGTTATTGCGAATTCCATTAAGAGCAAGGCCCATTTAGCGAGCCGACCTATCAATATGGCCTTTGACATCAAATATTTGAGAGGGTCCACCTTCGATATGAGACGGACTTCATCCGCCAATGCATAGTGTCGGAGTTTCATTATCGCGAAGATTAACGCCAGGCAGTGTTTTTTGATGGGAGAATAATTGCTTTCTGCCCCCAGGAGAACTCGACTCAAGTAATAGAGAGCTCTTTCTTTCCCTTGGTCGTTCTCTTGTGCCCATAATGCGCCTAAGGAACCTTCGAGGGCGGTTGTATAAAGAATGAGAGGCTTTCCCTTGAGTTGAGCAGCCAGCACTGGCGGGTTCTGCAGATACTGCTTGATTTCGTCCAGTGCGCCTTGGCATTTGTGATCCTAGACAAACGGGGTCCCTTTCTTCGTCAAGTGACTGTACGGACGGCACTTGCCAGAGAGATTGGCTATAAATCGCCGGATATACGCGAGCTTCCCTTGGAGAAACCGCAATTGTTTAAGAGTCCTTGGCGGAGGTATTTCCATAATCTCTTTGATCTTTGACGGATCTATCTCGATGCCTCGGTGTCGGATAATGAATCCTAGGAATTTGCCCGAGGAAACTCCGAATGCGCATTTGAGAGGGTTCATCTTCAAATTGTATTGCCGAAGGCGTTGAAACACGATCTTCAGATGCTCGAGATGTTCCTCGTATGATTTGCTTTTCACCACGAGGTCGTCGATATAACATTCGACGATTTCATGTATAAGGTCATCAAAGATCTTCGTCATGGCCCTCTGATAGGTGGCACCGGCATTCTTTAGACCGAAAGGCATCACCTTGTAGCAAAATATACCCAAAGGGGTCCGGAAAGCTGTGTGCCTCTGATGCTCGGGATGCATCTTTATCTGGCTATATCCTGACGATCCGTCCATGAAAGAGAAAACTTCGTTAGTGGACGTGTTATCTATCATCAGCTCAGTGACTGGTACTGGGAAGTCGTCTTTCGGGCAAGCTTTATTGAGATCCCGATAGTCCACACATATGCGCACTGTCCCATTTTTCTTCATCACCGGGACGATGTTGGCGATCCAGTCAGGGTACTGAAGCTCTTGGATGAAGCCAGAGTCGATTAGCTTCTTGACCTCGGCGTTGATACTCATCTCAAGCTCAAGCCGCATTGTCCTTGGTGCTTGTTTGATTGGCTTAACATCCGGGGATATCGCCAATTTGTGGACAGCAATTTCTGGATCTAGTCCTGGCATCTCGGAATAGTTCCATGCAAAGCAATCTCTATGCTGCAGAAGCATGTATTTTAGCGTAGCCACCTTTTCTTCAGACAACAGCTCACTGACGAATGTCGGCCGCGGATCACTCGCCGTCCCCAAATCAATTTTCTTGAGGTTATCTGCAGTGGTATGTATTCCATCTTCCAGCTCTTTTGACGCTGGTGGAAACTCTGAGATCATCTCGTCATCATTGTTTTCGAAGCACCATGGGAGGTCATCCATATTCTCAGGCTCTTCTTTTGATAGTGTTATCATATGATAAGTACGAGCTCGCTTCCACGACCGATGTTGATCTGGTTCTACTCTCGCGGATTTGGGTTCATGCTTCTGCGGCGGAGTTATCCTCCAACTGTTGGATAGAGCGAACTTGCCGAGCTGATATTGGTCTTCGACCCAGTTCTTGAAGGTGAAGCAGTCTTCGAGAGGATGCCCTATCGCTCGGTGATAAGAGCAATAGTCTGGATGAGAGACCTTGTTAGCTTGCTCGGGGTGCTTGGACTCCGGGAGTGTAAGCATTTGATGTCTTATGGCAAGATCAAGTATCTTCCTTGTCTTGTCTTGAGGAAAAGAGTATGCTCGACTCATCTTCTTCATAAAGGACAAATCCGGACCGCTCGATCCCCGACTGCTTGACTTCTTGGTCCCGCTTTGTCGCTGTCGAACGCCTTTCCCGTTCTTTGGTTTGTTTCTGCCTCTGCGTCGGGCCTTTTGCACAACGGGTTGACAGGGAGGAGCATTTTCATCTTTTGTAGCCTGTTGAAGAAGGCGTTGCGTCTTGGCTTTCCCGTAGATGGACATTTCGCGATTATGGTCGTCTCGAACCTTTTGACCTGCTTCCCTTATAAGCTTGACCATTTGTTCTTCGAACGACGGATTGGGCATTTTCACGGCGGGAGTTCTTTCTGGTTCAGGGTTAGCATCTTCCCACAGAGCATCTCCTTCTTTATCAAAGTCATGTATGATGTAGCAGTCGCGGGATTGCTCCCGTTTCTTGGACCGAACATATCCAAGCCCGATCGTTTCCATTTTCTCGTTGGGCAATTTGCACTGAGTTCCGGGAACGTTCCAGATCCTGTTATAGAATCATGCTTGTCGCGCAGTTTGCTTAAGAGGTACGCCTTGGAGCCTTAATAGCCTTTTTAGTCCGTTCGTGTAATATCTGGGCAAACGGATGGGCTGGAACCTTTCACATGTAGAATCCGCGCCATGCCAGATTTCTTTCTCCACTTTGGTTTTCCTGGAGCGGTAGAATAGGATCGCCTTTTCGCCTTCTCACCTGGGAGGGACATAGAACGTCTGCAGCTCTTCCACACTGGAGGTATCAAGCGCGTCTAGTTCTTTATGATGTTTGGGCGGAACCATGGCAATTTGCAAACTTTGCTCTTCATCAGCGAATGTTTGTATTGAAGGCCAAGCGGAGAATATAGTATGGACCTCATCTTCCGAGTCGCTGCCAAAGATCAACATAGGAGAGGACGGTCCCGGCTTGTTGTACTGGGGTGGACCTGAACAAACTATCTCTTCCTCTTCCTCAGTATCACTCCCGAAGACAGGAATGGTGGTAATGGCTTTGTTCTCCGGTTTGCAACATCTCTCCGTGTCCTCGAAATCTGGCAAAAAGTATTTTGCATCTTCGTACTTGTGGACTTCGTTCACAGAGAATTGATTTAGTTCTCCTGTTACGGTATACTCGAGACCATCTTTAAAGTATTTCATACACTGATGTTGTGTAGACGGGATGATGTTATACTCGTGTAACCAAGGACGACCGAGCAAAGTGTTATACCATGTCTTGGCGTCAATGACATGAAATTTAATGTCCGTGACAAGTAGCCCGAATCGTAATGTCAATATCACAGACCCGAGAGTCCACGATGACTGGGAGTCAAAACCAGTGATGGTGATTTTATCACGAGCGAGATGCTGGACGCTCATGCAGATCTCCTTCAACACTCGCACGTTGAGGAGATTGACGGAAGGCCCATTGTCGACCAGTATTTTGCCTATCTTTATATCGTGGCAGTACCCTGAGACATAGAGGGGACGGTTGTGCTCGCACGTCCCAAGGAGGAGGTCTTCATCGCCGAAGGTGATATCGGCTGTGTGTACTTTCTCCAGCTCGTCCTTCATCTTTTCTTCGGCAAGGAAGGCTTGGAATTGCTCTGGCTCTTGTAGCGCCTTGATCAGCAAATCCCTCGCTTCTTTGGATAGTAGAAGGGCGTCGAGAATACTGAGCTGCGAAGGTAACTTCCTCAAGTGCACCAGAACGTTATAGTCCACCTTACTCTTCTTTGGCGGGTCCTTGACGGTCAGTTCTTTCATGACTTGGTCGTCCAGGGCGATATCCTCTGAGACCTTTTCTTTTCACTTATCTTTTCTACTCGTGGATCCGAGATCCTTTTCTGGAAGCGTGCGATTGCGCAGCTGAATGTTTTCACAGGCCTTCGGTTCTTCCTCCTTCCCCAATGTGGGTTCTTTAAAGAGAGGGCCAAGAGCTATCTCTTCGTCGGAGTCGCTTCCAAAAGTGAGAATTTGCGATCCGCCGGTGTTGACCATGTGAAAGTTACTGGTATTTCTTTTATGCTCCTCAGTCGCACTTCTTTGCTCCAGACGAGTTTTGTGTTTCATCCGCTTAAAATATTGCCAGTGAGCAACATATCCCTGCCACCATCTTTTCAAAGCGTCGCACTCTTCGGTAGGGTGCGAAATCTTTCGATGATATAAGCAGTAGCTAGGATGTGTTTTTGTTTCACCAGGAGTGTTTCCTTCAGAGGGTGGTAGCTTCATTCCTATTGATATGACTTTAGCAAACCTTTTCCTCGTCTTGAACTTGTTTTTATCCGCGACGGATGTTCCTTGATTCGGCGGGAGTGTCTCGACTCTTTCGTCTAGTTGCCGGCGTTTGGCTCTTTCAAATATAGCCATCTCACGCTCCTGATTGGCTTTACTTTTCAGATGAATCTCATTCAGGAAGGCGTCGATCATTTCGTCTGACGGCCATAGAAGTTCTGGCTCGGGACCTGCCTCCAGTCTCTCTGTGCAGGGAGATTCTTCATTGTCTAGCGACGAATGAGAGATCACATGACAACTTGCTACGTAATCCTCAGGTCCATCCGACGAGTCTTCTCCATCATCTTCATCCTCAAGGACGTGGCCGAGGAACTCTTGAAGCGTGATTGGGGTTCGCGCCTTCCGGTTGTACTCTTCCAGCGCGTCAATCTGTTTCTGTAGGTCCGTGTGCTTGTCGCCAGGCTTCACGGGCTTTTTGGATTTCTTCTTCTATTTCGAAGATTTCGACGGCTGAGTATGAACTCTTTGGCTATTACCACCGATTTTTGGAGTCGGGCGCGGTTTCAACATCCCTTCGATGATTTGGGGTTCCAGCGGGTTCTTCCACCTGATCGCCGGGCATGTCTGGAGGTCATTCAGCATCCTTTTGGTTTTGGCCGAAAGAGCCACCTCCCATGGAGCTTCCTCAACAAAAGAGCATATTGCCCCCGGTGTGTCCGTCTTCTTAGGAGTGTGCGGTTGTGGTGGGTTTACTTTCCACATCTCAGACAACGCAAACTTGCCTTGTAGGAACTGATCCTCGATCCATCCCTTAAAGACGAAGCAATCTTCGATCGGATGGCTTACTGTTTGGTGGTAAGGGCAATAATTGGGATTATTCACTTCGCTGAGTTGCGGTGGTCGTCTTGGATTTGGCAAATTGATAAGCCTGTTGCGCACCGCCAGCTCAAACAGCCTCTTCGTTTTATCCCGCGGGAATGAGTAAGGGCGTTTCATTTTCTCATTGTAATAGCGCCGTCTCTCTTCCAACTGATCTGTTAGTCTTGGAGCACTGGGTTGTTGTTGGGTGTTAGCAACGAAGGTCGCCTTCCCTTTACCCTTTTCGTTCCGCGGTTCCGGCTTCGGGGGAGATGGACTATGACCCATCTGGGCCATCTGGGCCAGCTTGTCGATTAGAGCCTGGAATGTGGTCGGTTTGAAGAACATCATGAACTGTGAAATAGTTGCATGAGGGTCTAAGGTGCCCACGAACATGCTCACCGCTGGTGCTTCTTCGATGCGCTGTTCGCACTTCGACCACAGGTTCCGCTATCGGATTGCGTACTGAACCCATGTCTCGCTCGGCTTCACCCTGGCATCGATCAATGCCGTTATTGGGGTGCGTTCACTAGCACTTGCGAATCGTTGGGTGAACAACAACTCCATTTCCGCGAAAGTTTTAACGGAATCATTTGGAAGTTCGGAGTACCACTAGAATGCCGTCTCCGATAAGCTGCCGACGAATTGGCGGAGCAAGAGCTTATCATCGCTACCAGTATTGCCGCAGAGGGACCTGAACTGAGTGACATGTTGATGGGGATTACCTGTCCCCCTTGTATACGTGGAATTTGGGGACCGTGTATCCCGGCGGGTATTTTATCTGGTCATACCAGCCTGCATATGGTCGCCCAGTTTTGACGACTTGGCCGGCCGCTTCATTTGCCTGGTGAACTCTTATTTGATGAGCAATATAGTCATTCAGGGCAGCTTTGGAGATTGTCTCCTCTTTGGCTGTTAAAAGAGCCGGAGGTGGATTTGATGTTTCTCCTCGGTCGTCTTCGAGGATAATCGGAGGATCTTCAGCTGGAGGGTCCTGCTGGATCATCATACCTACCATGTCTTGGAACATAAGAGCCATTCGCTTTATATTGGCCGCTTGTTCCGCAGCCTCCTCGTCCTTCTTTTCGAGCATTCTCCGAAGGAATTCAGCATCAGTCTCGTGTTCGTGACGTTGTTTCGATGACGCCTTCGGGCTTTCTTTTGGCCCGGTGAGTGCGGCCATTGCAGTCAGCATCTCCTGGAGCTTCTGCTGTTGCTGTTCCTGAGCCCTTATGATGGATCGGGTGAGTGGTCGGTGGCCCATAGAAGCGCGGCTATCTTCCTTCCCGGATGCCATGTAGATAGTATGGACCGTTATGCCCCCAGACTTAGGGCATTTGGGCTCAGTGCCTTTGACATTTGTTGCAGGCATGGGGATCTTCTCCGGCCTTCTCTTCTTATGAGCGGTCGAAGTTGAGGGGGCCGTCGCAGTGGGCACCCAGATAGCTTTTTGTGGCTTGGCAGGATGGCTTTCTTCTTGTTAAACCTTCGCCCTTTTTTTGTCGGCGAGGGTAATCTTAATCAACCACTGAGTTCCGGACCTACCGCCAGACTTTGTAGATCTTGGAGGACAGCCGCTGAGGGGACTGCTCTGGATTTGCGTCCGCAACATTCTCCCCCGGAGGAGGATATCTTTTCAGTACGGCGGTAGGAGAATTCCTACGCACCTTATTCAGCAGCTCAAAGCTGTTCCCAGTTGGAACAGCAGCATTAATTTCCACCGTCGGGGCTGGTGGAGTTAGCCCAGAAGGGGAGTTGCCTCCGGCCTTCCTCACTCGGCACCAGTGGTTACGTCGAGCATGTCGAGCTGATGGAGTTGGTGACGGGGATGGCCTTATCTTGCCCCATGTTCAGGTGAGGGGCCGTTGCTGGTGTCAGCCTGTTGAAGACTGATGTCCTTTGAGTAGTAGGAGCGGGAGTTGGGACAGTCAGTCTTGTAAAGACCGACCCCTTGGCAGGAGAAGCCGCCTTGACGACTTCAGGAGCAGGGTTGGTTACTCTCTTCGGAATAACCTTCTCTGGGATTGCAAGCTTCATTATGTGCCTACAGGAATTTTGGCCCAATCTGGAGAGGACCGAGGCGCCGGTGCTTGACGACCCGTTGAGAGGGGCCGCAGTAGCTGTAAGTCGATCGAAGACCGACTTCTTGGGAGCTTCTGGTACGGGCACAGGAACGGTGAAGCTCGTTGGTGGGAGCATGGTCCCGAAAAACAGCCCTGTGGTGGCTTGAGTGACCTGTTCTACGGGCATCGTGAACAGGGAAGCCGCTTGGGGCCCGTAGGCTATGCCCCCAGTTGAGGCAGGACGTGGGTTGCAGTTGCATATGGAACACTTTGAGCAGGTGAACGCCATTGATCCTTTGCTTTTTGCACCAAGCAAAACGCCAAATCTTAGTACCTTGAAACCCAAGGCAACCATTAGCAAACCGCGATTGGTTCACGAACACGACATACGAAGTGTGGAGTGGAAAGAGAAAAAGGTCCCACCGGGCGTGCCAGAATCTGTTTACTGCCGGATGCCGGGAAGACTGGACGTCTTGCCTGAATCTGGGGGCAGATGCTAATTGGTGCTATTTGTCCACCTCTCCGAAGATACCAAGTTGATTTATGGCACCATGTATCGAAGGTTTAAACGGATGCGACCGATGTAGCAGACTCCGTCAGATTCCCCCTCGTTTGAGGGGTTTTTGATTGTGGGGACGCTCTTCCCTGCAGGCGCAAGCCCCTGCAACTAATTACGCTACCACATCACGGTAACAACTTTCTCCTTCTCCAAATAGTCACTTCGTGTCGTGGGTGTTTGTTTTGTGTTCGGTTGCCCGTGGATTGTATACAGAGACTAAGTTATGCTGTCGCCTGTAGGACGGTTTAGTCCAAATCCGTATCTTTCTTAGATTTGGGTTTGGGGGGTTGTGTTTAAGGATACGTTAGCCTTATTTGAGGCTAAGATCAACTTAAACGTTTGTTAAGGACACGTTAGTCTAATTTTAGGCTAAGATCAACTTAACGGGATCGTTTAGATCCGACAAGAGAGCAATTGGGCTATATTGTTTAGTTTAATGACATTGCGGTCGATAATTAGTTTAAGGACATTACGGTCCAATGTTAGTTTTAAGACATTGCGGTTGAGGTTAAAGACATCATAGTCCGTGAGATTAAGGACCTCACAGTCCGTTGTTAGTTTTAAGACATCACGGTCGAGGTTAAGGACATCATAGTCCGTGGATTTAAGGACTCCACAGTCCGATATTAGTTTTAAGACATCACGATCGAGGTTAAGGACATCATAGTTCATGAGTTTAAGGACCCCACAGTCCGTAAAATGTATGGTTGTCGGGACCCGTCACCTCTTTGAAGACGTTAAGGAAGTGCAACGACAAATATCAAAGGAGTGAAGAGATGTACCCTCGAACCGGGTGTAAATTGATTGGAAGAGCAGATAAGCTCAGTTCAATTTAAATTGAGGACTTATGGCCAGAATTGGGCTAAGTCCAGTTAAAAATGTTTAACATTTCATTTTTTTTGCCTGTTAGGCCTTTATTTGGGCTCTACCCTTTTAATAATGCCAAGTATTGGACTCTGACATTTTGTGTAGTATTGAATGCATAGCATTTATCAAAACAAAGTATGTTCTGACAGCGCGCCACGTGGCGCATCAGGCGCTTTGCGCCAATTAAAGAGCGCATTGCGCTAGCGCACATGAGGGTGACATGTGTCGCTTAGCGCTAAGCGCTAGTTTGTTAGCGCACTGCGCTTTTAATTTATGAGCGCGCTGTGCCAGTTTATGGGTGTGCCAGTGAGTGACACGTAGCGCTTGGCGCTGAGCGCCAACCCAAGAGCGCAGTGCGCTGTTTTTAGGAGCGCAAAGCGCAAGCTGTGTCTGTGGTTGACACGTGGCATGTTTTGGCGCTGAGCGTCAGTCCAAGGAGCGCAAAGGCGCAGTTCATGAGTGCAAAGCACTTTCCAGTAGCGCAAAGCACATCAGATCAAATTAAAGATCAAAGAACAAGTTTATGTTCTTCAAAGGAGGCCTTGCCTCAAGATCCAAGAAGCAAAGTTCTTGTTTATATTAAAAGGCTCTGCCTTTATAGATCAAAAGATCTGTGAATGAAGTAAAATACTTTTTTATATTTTTATGATTAGAGCTTTTAATCCTTTATGTTTAATCAAAGACCTTGGTCTTTTTTATAGATCTAAGATCTTTTTAGAAGATGTTTCTTCTTTTTACGAGATGATTTCATCTCTGTTGTTCAAGAATTAATTCTTTACCTTTAAAGATGAAGAAATGATCTTCTTTCTTCAAAGGCTTGCCTTTCTTTCTCTTTGAGTTTTTTTTAAAGCTTCCAGAGGGTTTTTTCTATCTGAGACTTGAAATCTTGGGGCCTTTATATAGGGCAAGCTGATTTGTTAAATCAGTTGAAAAGATCTTTCTCTGATTGATTTGGGAATATCTCCCACCGTTGGATTTTTGATCCTGAGGCTTCTGTTTTACAGAAGATAATTTTCTTGTTTTAATAAAATTGAAAAACCTTTCCATGACAGAATTTTAATTCTGATTAATAATTTATTATTATTAGATCTTTTGATCTAACGGTGTGGAATTCTTTTAATTCCAGCGCGCCTGTGCTTGACACGTGGCGCGCAGCGCAGAGCGCAGCGCAACTGCGCTAGCGCGCCTGTGCTTGACACGTGGCGCGCAGCGCAGAGCGCATCGCAACTGCGCTAGCGTGCCTGTGTTTGACACGTGGCGTGCAGCTCAGAGCGCTGGATTTGAAACTTTGCTTCAACTTTTAAAATTTGAATTTTGAAACAGAGTTTTTCTCTGATTGGGGTGCGCTGCCTAGGGCGCAGCGCTCCTAGCGCTGGCGTGTCTGCTTTTGACACGTGGCGTACAGCGCAAGAGATCTGAAGCGTTGCTTCAATTTTGAATTTTGAAATTTAAAAAAAAAACAGAGGTTTGCTCTGATTGGGGGAAACATATCTCTCTCTTCCCTATTCAAGAGAATACGAAAATTTCAAACCCGACGGAATCGGAACAAATCCGATTTTCGATTCGGTTTTCTATAAATTTCACTTTTCACTAATGCAATCATAATTAAACATCTTTATGTTGACTACTAAATATTAATCAATGAATTTGAAAAAGTTTCACCACATGAAATGATAGCTTTCTTAATTTACCGTATTTTTCACTTAAATACCACATTGTTTCACTCTTTCATACAACCCCATCAAACTTGTTATACATTTATAGTGAATCACGAGGTAACGACCTACCTCCTCACACACTTACATACAATCTAATACGATACCATTGAAACCTTAGAATACGAGAAAACAAGAATTTACATTTAAATACCATATACTTAATAAAATTATCATAAAAGATTAGAGTTGATACACTTTTAAATAAATTCCTTTTATTAGGAAAATACGATAAGTTGTGGACATCGGACGTTTATCTAAACCTGACTTTGTGGTGTCTAGGCTGGGCAAGTGAGAAAGGTAGCTTTAAAAGGCCCGTCTCACGGTAATTCGTGAGCGGATCCCTCCTTTCCTCACTTGTACTTACCTGGCTACAATTGGCGGTGAAGAGGCGATTTGAGGCATCCAACGACTTGTCGTTTAGACTATTTAGAAATAGGCTAGTTAACTTAGGAAACTCTAGAATCTAAAATACGGAAAATTGACATTTTTACAAATAAATACCATTTACTTTATAAAACCGTTTTCTAAAAGATTTAGTATTTTACAATTTTTGCAAAGCGCCGCTACAACCCATTTTTGGGGAGCCCGTTCGGAATCGTGCGGATTATCGCACATCCTCGGGCTTAGTAGTGCGAGATTCAGATCTCCGCAAGGAGCATTCGATCTCGAAAGGTTTAAAATACGATATATTAAGAAAAATGAGATTTTTAGAATGTAAAATATTTATTAAAATTATTTTTGTATAAATATATGTATATTTATCCTTAAAATACCTATTTTAATATAATATAAATATTCCACTTTTTTCTAAAAATCACAAGAATAAATTTTACACTAAAATACCAAGAACTTCAAATAAATCAATATTACAGATAAATACCTTATTTATAAAACTAGGATATTTTCACTAGAAATTGCTCAATATAAAATCCACATCCATTACAACTCTAAAGACGAATAATGAATACTTGAGGTGTATTTTGAAAAGTATAAAAAGTATTTTTACATAAAACCCCCTCAAGTTTATAAATTACCCTAAGGACCCTAACAATTATAGGACTTCGATTTACACTTCTAACTGTCTGACTCGGGTTTGTGTCTAATTAATCTGACTTGAATATGATTCAAGTCAATTTACAATCTACAATATTCCAATTCAATATAAACACATGAATCCATGAATTCAATTTATACAACTTGACCGAACCGAACTATGGATATACAAATTCCTTTTACATGATTCTCAGTTATTCCATTTACATGACTCTATGGTTACAACCGTTTACTGATATCATGGTTCCGGTCAATCAATCAATCATACAACCAATACAATTTATAAGACAAACAATACAAACAAGACATCGCGGGATTTAAGGGATAGATTGGTACGGAAGGTGTTAAAGGTGGCACGAGGCGGTCGGATTAAGACACCTAACCTATATTCCGTTTCTGTTGTACCGTGGCTTAACGGTTCCTTATACATTCCATTTGCCCTGGTCTCTAGCATATAGAGACCCCTCTCGTATACACTGGCATCCTTCTGTACCAAGCTACAAACAACTACGTTAACACAACATTACAACAATATTATACAACTTTAACAGATATCTTCTTATTCTGTCTATTCTACTTTCCTCTTATCTTTGGGACTTACCGAACGACCTGTTCGCTGACGACATTCTATTTCTTTCTTCTTTGAATGTCGTCAGGTGATTTGGACCCGGCAGAGATCGAGCCATCTGCAGAAGACTTGGAGCAGTTTGCCGAATATCCAGCACTTTAGTTTCATTGTATACTTTTCTTTTCAGTACTTTTCATTTCCTGTTATGCTACTGTTTAGGCATCTTTTATTTCAGTTGTATTTCCTTTTCATGCATTGTACAAAAGAATGTTAATAAATAAAAGTTGTTGTTTTTATTATCCCTTGTCTCTTGTGTATTTATTTCATATTGCTTAGATATGCTTAGCGTATGTACTTCTGTGTATATACGTAGCGGACCGGTCGCGTCCCCTTTGCCGTACACTGGGAAGCGGGGCGTGACAGAAAGTATGGGGGACCTCCTTCCGAAGTACTAACACTGACCTGGCTGAAAGATAAGCGAACTTATAGGATGCGATTAATCCCGACCAATTCTTCTTTTAGGGTTTGAAGGAGAATTCAAAGAAACAGTAGGAGCCATCATGTTTAGATAAACTAATAACCAATATAAACTTGCAAGAGCATATGCTGAGTGCTTCTTCTCTCTCTCCTAATTGCAGCGACATTCATGACTGGACTTAAGTTGCTACTAAATAAAAACATACTTATGGGACAGAGTTATAAAGATTGGCTACGGAATGTCCAAATGGCCCTTACCTATGACAAGATGGCATATGTCCTTACGGCTAAAGCCCCCGCTATCCTAGGTCCTGATTCCACAGTCACGGACATTGAGGTCCATAAGACTTGGGATCTTGATTGCGCAAAATCCAAGTGCCTCGTGTTAGCCTCCATGGATAATGAGCATCAGAGGCGACATGAGAAGATGGACCTACTTTCCATCTTCCTCCATACCATAGATTTTTATGGAGAGTAATCTCATATCGCAAGATACGAGACCTCGAGAAAACTATTTCAAGCGAGATTGGCTATCGGTTCATCTGTCGGGGACCACATCCTGAAGATGGTCAGTTTCATTTAGGAGCTCACAGAATTTGGGACAACGTTGGAGAACGAGTTATATACTGACTTGATGTTACAGTCCCTACCCTCCACCTATACTCAGTTCATGTTGAATTTCAATATGCAACGAATGGAAGTTACATTTCCAAAACTTCTCAACATGTTGAGGAGATGCAGAGGGCACCCTGAAGAAATCCATAGAGACACCCACTCTACTTTTTGGGAAACCTTATTCCTCTAAATCCAAGGCTAAGGTCAAGAGGAAGAAGAAGAAGGCCCCCACCAAACCGAAAGATGGTGTCAATAAAGTGCAGGGGAAGGGAAATGAAAAGATTAGGGGGGCAACAACAACAACAACAAAGGAGGAATATTTCTATTGTGACAAAAATGGACACTGGAAGAATGACTGCCATGCTTTGAAAGCCAAGAATCAGGATACGAAGCAAATTGTGGCTTCGGTTTCAGGTGTGTTCGTGATTGAAAATTATTTCTATATTAACTCTACTTTCTGGGTATTGGATACCGAGTCAGGATCTCATATCTGTAATTCTTTGCAGACGCTAAGAAACCGTAGAGTTTTGGGGAAAGGTGATATGACCCTGTGAGTTGGCAACGAAGCAAGTGTGGATGATATTGCGGTAGGAGAATATCACCTTGGATCGGCCAGTGGACATATTTTGGTTTTGCATAACTGCTGTTGTGTACCAGGATGATGTGTAATATTATATCTGTATCTTTGTTATCTAATGAAGGATATACTTTTGCACTTGAAAGCAATGTTATAAACATTCGCCTAAATCATGAAATGATTAGGTTGCGTACACAAGATAACGAAATATACATACTCAATCAGTATCAAGTTTTCAACGTCCAAAACATACTAAAAAGAAAGACTCCAGAATTAAATCATGTTTTCTTATGGCATTGTAGACTTGGTCATATCAATGAAACACGATTAACTAAGTTACATAAAAAAGGATATTTAGATCCATTTGAATATCTATCCTATGCAACTTGTCAATCATGTATCAAAAGAAAGATGACCAAAATTTCGTTCACTGGACACGAAAAAAGAGCCATCGAGCTCCTAGGGCTCATACACAGCGACGTGTGTGGTCCGATATCTGTACATGCAAGAAGTGATTATTCCTATTTCATTACTTTATCAATAATTTCTCAAGGTATAGACATGTATTCTTGATGAAATATAAATCCGAGGCATTTGAGAAATTCAAAGAGTATAAAAATGAAGTGGAAAAACAAACGGGAAAAAATATCAAGATGTTTCGATCTGATCGGGGTGGAGAATATTTAAGTACCGGGTTCGTGGAATATGTAAAAGAGAATGGAATTCTCTTTCAGCTTATTCCTTCATACACACTACAACACAACGGTATATGAGAAAAACGGAATCGCACCTTATTAGATATGGTGCGTTCCATAATGAGTAATGCTGAGTTGCCACTTGATCGCACGCTTTTGGCGTGTTGAGTTTTAAGAGTTCTAAAGTTTAACCGCGATCAGGACAGTGTCGCTTTGCAGCTAGCCGCGATGAGCACGGGTCAATCCACGGGGAGACGGAGCGTTTTACGTTCTTGTCGTAACGAGTTAATGCGCGTGGTGGAAAGTTTGTATCTATCCTATGTGTTATATACAAAGTTAAATTTGTTAGGAAACGATAGGATAATGTAAGCTAATGGATTTCGTATTCAAGTCCTTTGAGCCGAACTTAACGATTGAAGCTAGAGCAATTGGCAACAACGTGGATTACGGGATTTAAGCACGGTATTCGTGGAATCTGGCTTATTGACCCTTGTCTGTCCGTTCTTTTCTCTTGCTTTCGCCTGCGACCAAATCGAACGCAATCGGTCGCGGTTAGGAATCACCGTTACCTTGGTAGGGTAAGATACCTAACGGAGCGCTTGCATAAGGTTTGGACGGAGTTTCAAATGGAAAAGAAGGGAAAAGGAAATGAGAAACGAAACGTTAACTTACAATATCTTTCTCTTTTCATAACAACACTAATTTACAACCATGCACAACAACAAACCAAAAAGAGCAAAGAAAAGATAAGTAAAGAAAAGAAAAGATTACAAGCAAGTAATTAAATGACATGGAATTTAAATTGCAAGAATATAAAGCATGAATGTAAAAGACATGAATGTAAAGAAAGTAATAAAAAGCAAGTAAGAAATAATTAGGAACCAAAGTGCAAGTGGCAATCCATGGAATCAAATACCTAAACTTAAACTTGCAAGCTCACTAAAGAGGTTGCAAGATCAAGTGAAGATAAAGATCCCAAGGTGAAATGAAGGCACAAAGAGAAAGCTTTATTTATTCCAAATGAAGATACAACTCTCAAGATCAATTGCCAAAACATAAACTTGCAAGCTCAATGAAGAGGTTGCAAGCTCAAGAGAAGGCAAAGAACTCAAGGGGAAGTTATGCTATGTACAAGAGAACAAAAGAGAAACAAAAATGAGAACTTGTAAAGAACAAAACTTGGCAAAAGTTAGAACCCCTCCCTTACTCACTGGTTCTATATTTATAGGCTCAAAAAGAAAATAAACAAACAATAAAATTATGATGACAAGGCAGCAAGGGAGGGCCCACAGAAGTTTGGAGGCATTTGGAGGCAGGGGCCCGAGGTCGCCGGTTTTGGCATGTATGTGGCCGGCCTAATTCCGAGCTCTTGGGCTCGTGCTTGGTGTGGGGTCTTGTACTCTTCCCAACATCACTTTGGTGCTGTTTGTTTGGTCAAAATAACCTGGTTTGTATGCAGAGAAATGGAGGGAAACTAGATGCCACACATCACATCCAAACTTTTAGCATTCATTGCCCATCACACCATATGTGCAAGTTGTGTGCCTACTTTCCTATGGCAGCCCCCACCTAGATCCAAGGCTATGTGCACACATGTAAGGGTTGGACCATTCTTGGCAAAAATGTGTGTACACATGCATTATTTCCAAAAGAGCTCCAGGGATATCGGTTGGTTTTCTGTTCTGTTTGCAGTGTCGGCCCAAAACGCTATATCCGTGATTTTGAATGTATTTCCAGTATTTTGTCACGGATACCTGTAATCTGTATTGCTGAGAAAACACCGGTTAATAGTACCGATATATACATAAAATAGATAATGAATGGGCGGTATTAAAATACATTATTCTGGTATGAACAAATACCCCCAAACTTATCTTTTGCTCGTTCCGAGCAAAACAAAATCCTAGCCTCACTTTCGCAGGGAACGCGATTGCACTGAGCTCGTGCAACAAGCCGTTAAACTTCTAGGTGTCCATAGTAGGAAGAGTGTTGTCTCCTGAGGGTTTTCAGCGGATTACATCCACAAAATCCCGTCAAGTTAGTTCATAGGTTAATGTTGATTCTACTTCTATAGTTTAGTATTTAGGTTAGAAACTCTATCATCCTAAGTTAAAAATATACAACCCTTATGTTTCACGCCTCTAATCTATTTAACCCCAGATCCTATACGTTCCAAAAAAGTTTAGAAAGATGTTGGTATCTCCTGAGTTTTCCTTCTAAAGTGCGGTCTCAAATCAGGGATTTTTATCAACTTTACAGAAAATATAAGTCTTATTCTTTATTTCTATCTTTCCTCCAGACATCGATCGTATACCCCTACGTGTGTGTAAATTTTTCACCCCTACACTCAAGAATTCAATTCAAGCTATAGTACCCTTTCCCTAACACCTAATACTACTTCTTTTCATTAAATGATGGACGGTGTTGCTCGTACACCTTTCATGCGACTATTAATGCTTCTTGAGGCACTAACGGCCGATTACTGAATGTGTGAGCTTAAAGCGTAAATAGCAGTTTTCAGATCTTGATTTTATTTATTTATTTTTTCTTTTCTTTATTTTTCTTTTTCAAGACCGGATATATTTTCCACTGATGCTCTTTTGGTGTTTAACTTTAATTACCATTTTTTCTTTCATACTAGGTTTTCAGGCAAGAGTATTTCTAGGTATCCTCTACTATCCCAAATTTCAAGGTGTGTGTATGTGCAGTTTGTAGGGTATATACTTTCTAAATTTGGACTCAAGAATAGAAACTATTTTTCAGACTTATCCTTCAGTAAAGCAACAATACTTTCCATTCATCTTGACTCAACTCAAGAACTGAACTCAAGATTGCCTATTTCTCAAAAAAAACTGTAAGGACGTATACTTACCAAGATTAAGCAGAATAAGGGTTATTTTTAGGGTTTTCAATTCCTAAGCCTAGGATTTAGTTATTTCTAATGTATCAACTAATCTTTCGGAATAAAATCTAAGTTACCCTATTAGCTAACTTGACGACAAAGTTTTTATATTTTTGGAAAAAATTTCGATTTTTATGGGTTTTAATAAGGTATGCAAATGCAAAATATACAAATGAATGCGAAGGCAGAAAGCTCACCGAGCAAACCCCCAAACTTAAACTTGATAGTGCCCTCACTGTCAGGCAATACCAAGAGGATCAAAATTGCCGGCGCTCCCCAAAAGAAAATTTTATACAAAACCGAAAGCAAAACAAAAATATATACACAAAAAGGTTCCCCCAAACTTAAGTGAAACAGTGTTTCCACTGTTTAAGCGGTGAAGTTCAGGATTAGGAGGAAAAGAATAGTATTAATCTATACAAGGCCTTACACAGGTCAAAAGTTAACACCAACCATTTAAAAATTTTATCGTTATAATGGTGTGGTTGGTGAAAGAATACGGAGAGGAAAGAAATGGAGAATACACGAGACCGTATGCGGGTAGAAGTGGTATATGGTCCCGGTATATGAGAAGAAGAATGGCGGAAGGGAAAAAGAAATGGAGTACGAACTTGAGGGTGAAAATGGAGTGAATAAATTAGCAAAATTTGTGATGACCGATGTGTAATAAGCGATTGTGCTAATTTATTAACCCATCGAGCAATGGGGTCAAATCCCTCAAGATTCGTGAGAAAACATGGGTACGCCGAACTTGGTAAACCAGACACAAGAAATGAAAGTGATACGGTGTCTTGCAAGGTCGGAACGATTGAAAGGATGGAGGGAAGTGATTGAGGAAGGGTATCGGGTAAGGGTTCAGGAGGTTGTACACAGTCAGTGGAAAGGATAGGATGAATTGGAAAATTCGACTTATCAACTAAAACTGGTTCATCCTCAAAGCTATCCTCAAAATTCAGCTTATCCATGCATTTATCATCAAAATCCAGACGCATATAAAGTATAGGAAAAACAGTTAATGACTCGGGATGATGAATTGGAGAGAAAAACTCATCCAAAACTATGGATTCATCACCCAAAATATTCCCAGCATCAATATCCTCAATCAAGTGAAAATCAAATTTCTCAGACACCTCATCAAAAGCATGGATTTCAATCAATTTTGGTTCTAAGATGGAGGTGTAGAGGTCAAAAAGTTTAGGATTGGTTTCACTTGAAGGGACCCTTCACAATCGGGTAAATCAAACACTACAAAGTCACACAACTCATTCATCATTCTATCTTCAATTGATAAATCATTTGGGACACTCGATAGACTTTTAAAACAAGAGTTGTGGGATTCAATTTAGGATAGGTAGGTTTGATTTGGAAGGGTGTACAGCTCACTCTCTCCACTCAAATTCTCAACATGTCCAACCGCCTCATCATACATTGGAAAATATGGAGATAGTTGGAAACTAGCTACCGGGTCACTAGGTTGTATGGGGGCGGCCATAGACGCATTCAAATCCATCATCTGTTGGTACGACGCTGCCCTAAAGTCTTCCAACGACTGTTCTAGACTAGACATGAGTTGTGAAGGGGTTTCAGTAAAGGATTGAAAGTTTGTTGGATACTGGAAACTCCCAAAAGGCTGTTCAGAAGCAATGTCTAAGGAAGGTGCAGCAGTTGGGTAGGATGGATAGGAATTGAATGGTTGGACAGGAGTAGGATCAACATTTGGATAAGAAGGTGAATAGAATTGTTGATCTCAATAACTGGAAGTGGTGAAAGGAGTGAAAGATCGGCTACGAGATTGTTCAATATGTTCAGCAATGGACATGGGTTTCGGAGTTACAACCGGACTCTCAAAAGGGGTATCAACGTAAGAAGAGGTGAATGTTTGAAACGGTTGATACGAAGTGGATGACGGAGTCCAATTGTTTGTCCTAGACGCGTCTATCCGATATCTCAACGAAATTTTGGGCAAGGATGGATCGTTCGAGGTTCGGCTAAAGCAAGAACCGTAAGAAGAAATGTCTGGTTGTGCGTACTAAAGTTCAGCAAGAATTTTTCGAGGTGGGGTACCCATGATATGATGAGAGAAGGAGAAGAAAAAGAATGTGATTTTTTTAAATTTTTTTAGTTAGTTATTAACAAAAGAATGAAATGTACACACAAAAAGAATCTGGACAAAAATAATCACGACACAAAAATACCACACACCTAATCGGTCTAGGATTCACCTAGGTCAACTAGACCTGCTCAAGAACTTGATTTTTGAAGTAAAACTATGTCGAGAAACGAGCTCAAGATATACTGATCATGAGGCCAGGTAAGTGCAGAAATAAGGGAAAGTTTTCCGACGCTTTCGCGAAGGTCCTTAATTAAATAACCCTTTCTCTTTTAGCGGTTTTTCCATCAACACTTTTCTAGACACCCCGTAAACAATATGCTGTTAAGCGGTGTTCTAAACACAGTTAACTTCTCCTAGTGAACGCGAAGTCCTTAAGGTTTAAAGTCTAGTTTCTTTTAAAAATTTTGCGGGTAATCGTTATGCTCAAGTTCGTGATTTGTGGGCCACGGAAAAGGTGATGAAATCCTTTACCGTATGTTGTGAGGTTCGCTAGCCTTTAAGTCCGTATTAATGTATGCAATGCGCAATTCAATAAAAATTCTATAAAGAATCAAACAATCGTTTTTTATATTAAGCACGGCACTGCAACAAATACGAGTTAGTCAATTTCGGCGTTTGAAAGCGAACTTGCAAAGAATCCTGCAAAGATATTATATTGGATGCGTCGGATTTGAGAAGAAGGTGTTGGTAAAATACGTACCGTTAAGTTTTTAGGTTAGGAAACCCCCGTTGAATCAAATCCGGTAAGCTTGAAAAGTTCGCTTGCGGGGGTCAAAATACCCGGATCTTTGGCACCGTACTTTACAAACACCTTAACCTTGAATTTACACCTTGCTCCCCACAATCGCAGTTTGCAAATCCGCAAAAATCTGAAATGTCGGAAAAACGGATATTTAGTGCGGAAAAGCGATACGAATGCCCAAATACCTGCACACTAAAAATTATAAAATACAAACAATAAAAATAGGACAAAAATAGAACACTGGAGCATAGAGAACAAATTTGGGAGCAAAATGAATTGCTTAGGCTGGCGAGCTCGGAATTTGAGGGAATGTCGCCGGCCAACTTGCTGAGATAGGGCTCCAAATTTCTTCTGGTGTCCCACGGTTCCACTAGTGCCTTACCGGTTCTGTTTATCTTTTTAGTTTAAATCCCGAGTGCTAGCAGGTCTTAATTCCAGAGAACAAAACGGTTAGCAAAGTTAGTTTTTTTGTTTTGGTTTTGAAAATTTTGAAATTTTTAGTTTGTTTTGAAAATAGGGTTAGTTGTATAAATGAGATGTACAAAGATTAACCCGAAATAAAAATAATAAAAACGTTACCATCTCCCCGGCAACGGTGCCATTTGATCGCACGCTTTTGGCGTGTCGAGTTTTAAGAGTTCTAAAGTTTAACCGCGATCAGGACGGTGTCATTTTGCAGCTAGCCGCGATGAGCACGGGTCGATCCACTGGGAGACGGAGCGTTTTACGTTCTTGTCGTAACGAGTTAATGCGCGTGGTGGAAAGTTTGTATCTATCCTATCTGTTATATGCAAAGTTAAACTTGTTAGGAAACGATAGGATAATGTAAGTTAATGGATTCCGTATTCAAGTTCTTTGAGCCGAACTTAACGATTGAAGCTAGAGCAATTGGCAACAACGTGGATTACGGGATTTAAACACGGTATTCGTGGAATCCGGCTTATTGACCCTTGTCCGTCCGTTCTTGTCTGTTGCTTTCGCCTGCGGCCAAATCAAACGCAACCAGTCGCGGTTAGGAATCACCGTTACCTTGGTAGAGTTGGGTGCCTAACGGAGCGCTTGCGTAAGGTTTGGACGGAGTTTCAAATGGAAAAGACGGGAAAAGAAAATGAGAAACGAAACGTTAACTTACAATATCTTTCTCTTTTCCTAACAACACTAATTGACAACCATTCACAACAACAAACCAAAAAGAATAAAGAAAAGATAAGCAAAGAAAAGAAAAGATTACAAGCAAGTAATTAAATGACATGGAATTTAAATTGCAAGAATGTAAAGCATGAATGTAAAAGACATGAATGTAAAGCAAGTAATAAAAATCAAGTAAGAAATAACTAGGAACCAAAGTGCAAGTGACAATCCATGGAATCAAATACCTAAACTTAAACTTGCAAGCTCACTAAAGAGGTTGCAAGATCAAGTGAAGATAAAGATCCCAAGGTGAAATGAAGACACAAAGAGAAAGCTTTATTTATTTCAAATGAAGATACAACCCTTGAGATCAATTTCCAAAACTTAAATTTGCAAGCTCAATGAAGAGTTTGCAAGCTCAAGAGAAGGCAAAGAACTCAAGGGGAAGTTATGCTATGTACAAGAGAACAAAAGAGAAACAAAAATGAGAACTTGTAAAGAACAAAACTTGGCAAAAGTGAGACCCCCTCCCTTGCTCACTGGTTCTGTATTTATAGGCTCAAAAAGAAAATAAACAAACAATAAAATTATGATGACAAGGCAGCAAAGGAGGGCCCACAGAAGTTTGGAGGCATTTGGAGGCGGGGGGGCCGAGGTCTCCGGTTTTGGCATGTATGTGGCAGGCCCAATTCCGAGATCTTGAGCTCGTGCTTGGTGTGGGGTCTTGTACTCTTCCCAACATCACTCTGGTGCTGTTTGTTTGGTCAAAAATAATCTGGTTTGTATGCAGAGAAATGGAGGGAAACTAGATGCCACACATCACATCCAAACTTTTAGCATTCATTGCCCATCACACCATATGTGCAAGTTGTGTGCCTACTTGCCCATGGCAGCCCCCCACCTAGATCCAAGGCTATGTGCACACATGTAAAGGTTGGACCATTCTTGGCAAAAAAGTGTGTACACATGCATTATTTCCAAAAGAGCTCCAGGGATATCGATTGGTTTTCTGTTCTGTTTGCATTGTCGGCTCCAAAATGCTATATCCGTGATTTTGAATGCATTTCCAGTATTTTGTCGCGGATACCTATAATCTATATTACTGAGCAAACACCGGTTAATAGTACCGATATATACAAAAAATAGATAATGAATGAGCGGTATTAAAATGCAATATTCTGGTATGAAAACCACTATTCTTCTGGGGTTTTGCACTAGAATCTGCTCCGTATGAATTGTGGTGTGGGAAGAAACCATGTCTTAAGTATATTAAGATTTGGAAGCGTCCAGCTTTTGTCTAAAAGCACCATGCGGACAAACTCGAGGCAAGCTCGGTATTGTGTAAGTTTGTGGGATACTCAAAGAATTCTAGGGGGTTTCTTTTCTATTACACTGAGCAACAAAAGGTATTTGTTTCTCGACATGCCCATTTTCTGGAATCTCAATTTCTTGAAAATGAAATTAGTGGGAGCGCAATAGAACTGGAAGAAATTACAGAACCACAAACTATTACTGAAAGCTTAGTGGAACCCGAGATTTTAATTAAACCGGACATACCTGCGCCACTTTGCAAATCTAGTAAGCAGTCTTATCCACCCGAGAGATACTATGGTTTTCTCATAAACGGGGATCGAGAGGATTGTTGGGTTACCCTAACACTCTAGCCATCATCCGTGGCCGTTTGTGGAACAAATTTTTTTCTACCAAAGTAAAAACGGCACTAGAATAACCCATTAAACCGGATCTTTCCATAAACTTAACTAGCTAAACTAAGAGAGCTAACTACTATGAAAAAAAGTCTCACCAAACAATCCAAGTCCTTCGGTCTTCTTTCCTCATCGCTCGCTCCAAGTGGCTACCATGGTCGCGCTTGATCCTCTTTATTGGCTCCTTTGGTTCTCCGCGATCGATCTTGCTCTTCAGTCCTCCTTTGTCGTAGATGATCCACCCGGGGGATGTGATCCATAGCTCTAGCCCCACACTAAATGTCAAGTGGATCAACTAGAGAATTTGGGTCGCTAATCCAAGAAGTCTAGGATGTAGTGTGAGGTTCTAAGTGACTTTCTATCTCTATCTTACCTTCTCTCTTGTTTCTCAACACGGAGAGTGTAGAGAGGAGGAAGATGATGAAGATGATGAAGCTCAAGAGCAGGAGAAGGAGGTGAAGCAAAATGGTGAGCACCAATTAAAAATGAGCAAGCATGTGAGAGAAAAAATAGATGGTAATGGTTTTGTAAAACAATATCCATCAATATAATAGGTCAAACATGCTTCAATAGTTGCCACAAATGAATTAATAATTCATTTGTCAACTATTGAAGCCATGCCTCTCATCATACCCCCCCTCTCCTTCAATTTACACCTCATTTCCATTTATCAATTAAATGGAAAAAGACTAATGAGGTGTCCACCTTCTAGAATGATAACCGTAATAAAATACGGATTACAGTCTACAGTATATACATACCTACATTCGGATAAAAAAACGAATGCCCAAAGAGAAAGAATAACACGAAGAACATAATACTAGAATATACATATCAAAATACATATATGCAAATTATTAAATCAACACCTGATTTAATAATCTGGCTTAATCCCGAGCCGGCTAGTATTATCAACCGTCCGATCGAAAGTCCGGGTACAAAGTACATCGATCGATCGGAACCCTGCACGTATCCAATACGGCTACTACATCATTTCTCATGAACCAGGGAAACCCTCTGTGTGGGAATCTAAAGACTCGACAGTACGCCGGCAGTGAGTTACTGGATAAATACATAACCACAAGCATGTCAGCGGCACTAGCTGTACGTAACGGCTACCTGGGTACCTATCGAAAAGGAAGGCCGATGAGTAAACTCATCCGGATAGTTATTGAGATTATCCATGACAATCTCCGTACAGTCCGGTCTCTTCGTCTGAGAGTATCGCATATCGGGTCTAGGGGGTGGTAAACGTCAGACCCTAATAACAAGATAATTCGTGCCGATATGGCTCAGAACCAATCCGGAAAACTACTGATCAGCCTATTAGTAAATCCCAACTGCCTTGGCCAAGGTCTTATGGTCCTGACCAATCGAACACAGTGCGATATCGAATCCCTAAACCGGGAGAGATGAATCCCCAACAATCGCTCACTGCCTCCATGTGGTTCGGGACTGTACCCAACCAAAACCTGTTTGCACGACTCAGTAGAGCTGTGGTAGGGTAGTGATCAAAGCACAGTAGGAACTCACACGAGACAAATGACGATCTCAGATCTAAAGACTAACATGTACTCATGTCACTTGAGAACTTCCATCTGACGATAGGTATAATACCATCTAGAAATTCTCGGTGAGTCCGTTCGGTGTACTCATACCCAATGAGCACCTGTATATGATCTTAAGTGCAAAAGACCAATGGTTGCAGGACCATACCATCGCCCCTCGTCGGTGGTCTAGAAACGTATACACTAGTCTACTCCGGAATATCGATGCCCGATCTCGATATTCCTACGACTAGGGACCTTTTAAGAATGTGCTTACCAACTACCCAGTTCCCACAAGTATGATCGCCATCACAATACAGGTAGTCTAGCAATGATCCTGCGGGCTTTATCAACATGTATGAATGATACGTAATAGCAAGTAAAATATATGCACATGTTAAGATAAAGACAAACCAGATAGCATACTATCATATCGAGCAAGACTGCCCTGTACATATATATGTCCAAGTATCCACATGTATACATATACAATAATGGCCTCTAGGGCATACATATCCAACAAGGATTTCATCATTGATGATGATGAGCCTACTAGTTTTCAGCAAGCTATCACCAGCAGAGATTCGATGAAGTGGCTGGATGCTATGCGGTCTGAGATGGAATCCATGTACACTAACAATGTTTAGACTTTTGACGTTGCACCTCCACGAGCAAAACCCGTAGGCTGCAAATGGATTTTCAAAAAGAAGATTGGTGCAGATGGACATGTTGAAACTTATAAAGCTAGACTTGTAGCAAAAGGTTTTCGTCAAAAACCCGGTTTGGACTATGATGAAAGTTTTTCTCCAGTGGTTATGCTTAAATCCATTCGGATCTTACTTGTCATTACTGCCTTCCATTACTATGAGATTTGGCAAATGGACGTAAAGAACACTTTTCTGAATGAAAGTTTGGAAGAGTGTGATTATATGGACCAGCCAGAGGGTTTCATAGAGAGTGGGAGCAACAGAAGGGTGTGCAAGTTGCTTAAATCTATTTATGGATTAAAACAGGTATCACGGAGTTGGAACGTCTGCTTTGATGAGACGATCAAGAAATTTGACTTTTTCAAAAATGTAGATGAACCATGCATTTATAAGAAAATTATAGCGAGATATGTGGTATTCCTCGTCTTGTACATAGATGACATTCTCTTGATAAGAAATGACATTCCTATACTACAATCGGTCAGGAACTTTTTGTCACAGAAATTCTCCATGAAGACCTGGGTGATACCTTCTATATTCCGGGGATTAAGATCTATCGTAATAGATCTAAGAGAATGTTGGGACTTTCACAGTCTAGGTATATAGACACCATACTAAAGAGATTTAGTATGGAAGATTCCAGACGCGGTAATTTACATGCTTGTCATGGGATCACCCTCTCCAAAGAGATGTCTCTCAAGACTGATGAGGAGAGGGCTCGCATGAGTATTATACCCTACTCTTTGTCGGTAGGATCTATAATGTATGCGATATTATATACCAGACCAGATGTAGCTTACGCACTCAGTTTGGTAAGCCGGTATCAGTCAAACCCAGGGGAGAAGCACTGGATAGCTGTAAAGAACATTCTCAAGTATCTGAGAAGGACTAAGGAGATGTTCTTAGTATACGGAAATGGAGACCTCCAAGTCCGGGCCTTCACAGATTCTAACTTCCAAAGTGATAAGGATGACTCTAAATCCATGTCGGATTATGCGTTTACCCTCAACAGAGAGGCGGTCTGTTGGAAGAGTTCCAAACAGGACACCGTAGCAGACTCGACGATAGAGGCTGAGTACATCGCTGCTGATGATGCCGCAAAAAAGACGGTCTGGATGAGGAAGTTTATTTCTGAACTTCAGGTGGTTCCGTCCATTGTTGATCCAATTGTTAGATATAATGCCTTCAAGGCATCAATTCCCCAAACATCAAATATCTCCACGACCAAGATATGTTGAAGCGGCATCTCATTTCTACGTGAAATCTGATCCATGTGTTGACATCGTGAACAAGTTTTGCAATGATTATATGCATCTTTGAATAAAGTTGGCCAATAAACACCACATTGCAAAACTTTTTCCGCCATTTTTCGTGGACCAAAGTGACCGCCACATGCCTGATCACGGCAGAAAGACAATACACTCTTGAATTCTTCATTAAGGACACATCAGCGAATGATTTGATCGGGACAATATTTAAACAAATAAGGTTCATCCCGGTAAAGTGTTTTACTTGAGATAGAAATTGGTGATTGTCTTGTTTTGACCATTCGCTGGGTATAAGTCCCGTTGCTAAATAATTCATAATATCCATGAACCAAGGTTCGCAAGATAAAGTCAAGAGCTGTTCGTCAGGAAAGGAATCGTTTATTGGCAAGGTCGACGTTGGCAAAGAAGAAAGGCGTGAATGATGGTCGGCTACTATGTTTTCACATCCACTCTTGTCTCGTATGACAAGATCAAATTTTTGTAATAACAGGATCCAACATATTAGTCTGGTTTTAGCATCCTTCTTCAATAAAAGATGTCTTATGGCGGAGTGATCGGTGTAAACCACTATTGGCGAGCCAATCAAGTAGGGCTTGAATTTTTCTAATGCAAATACAACTATCAAGAGTTCTTTCTCGGTAGTTGTGTAATTAATTTGGGTATCGTTCAAGGTCCTACTTGCATAATAAATTACATGTGGCATCTTATCAATGTGTTGTCCTAAGACTGCACCAATAGCAAAATCTGATGTATCACACATAAGCTCGAACGGGTGGTTTCAATCCAGAGATGATAGAATGGGGGCTGTAGTGAGAGAACTTTTAAGTGATTCAAAAGCAGCCTCGCAATCCGAATCGAAATGAAATGTTGTATTTTTGGCCAAGAGAAGAGTTAAGAGTCTTGCAATTTTGCTATCCTTAATGAATCTCCTATAAAATTCTGCATGACCAAGGATGGATCGTATATCTTTGACGCATTTGGGAGGAGGAAGGTTATATATGACATCAATTTTAGCTCTGTCTATCTCAATACCTTTTCGTGAAATGATATGTCTAAGGACAATATCTTCTTGGACCATGAAATAGTATTTTTCCCAATTCAAAATTAATTTCTTATCTTTACAGCGGGTAAGAACCGTGTCAAGATGACGTAGGCATTCCTCAAAGGAATCCCCAAATATGCAGAAATCGTCTATAAACATTTCCAGAAAATTCTCGGTCATGTCTGAGAATATCCTCATCATACACCGCTGAAATGTAGCGGGAGCGTTGCATAACCCAAAGAGCATGCATCTATAAGCAAAAGTACCGAAAGAACAAGTAAATCTTGTTTTATCTTGATCCTTTTCGGTGATGGGGACCTGGTTATAGCTAGAGTATCCGTCCAAGAAATAATAGTACTCATGTCCAGCTAATCGTTCCAACATTTGATCAATGAAAGGTAGAGGGAAGTGATCTTTCCTCGTTGCAGCATTGAGTTTTCTATAATCAATGCAGACGCGCCATCCAGTTTGGGTGCGTGTTTAGATCAACTCATTAGCCTTATTAGTTATGACCGTGATGCCAGACTTTTTAGGGACCACATGTATATGACTTACCCATTAGCTATCAGATATTAGGTAAATTATACCACTATTTAGGCACTTGATGATTTCTTTCTTTACCACCTCCTCCATAACGGGATTTAACCGTCTTTGTGGGTCTCGGGATGGTTTGGCTTCATCTATCAAATGTATATGATGTTCAATAATCAAGGGACTAATCCCTTTGATGTCAGTCATTATCCAACCAAATACTTGCTGATTTGATCTCAAGACCGTCAAAAGAGCGTTCTCTTGCTCTAAAACTAGAGAAGCGGATATGATCACAGGCAAAGACTCATTCTCACCTAAATATTCATAAGATGAGAAGGTAGTGGTTTGAGATCTAGTGGCGGCGGAGAGACGATAGAAGGTGGGGTAAAAGAATGATACCCAGACTCCTTAAAAGGTTCATAACGTACGTAGGATATTGAGTTGGAAAACGCTACTGACTTTTGCGACGAGTCAAAAAATTCAAACTCGAGGTTGGAATCGTCAAAGGTGTCCTCACTAGAATAATAATTTGCCGGATCAAACAATAATGAACTCGTGTCGTCAAAATCATTATAGCAAAGTTCCTCGGCTTCGCAGCTGTCGGAAGCTATCTCGTTGATAGAACAGACATCGAGTAGATGAGCCGAAGGTTTCGATGGCTGACTTCCTAACTTGTAGATATTAAGCTCAATTGTCATATTTCCAAAATATAGGTTCATAGAACTGTTACGACAATTAATTACTGCATTAGAAGCCTCTAGGAAAGGTCGACCTAGAATCACCAGAATTTGGTTTCGTGGGTTTGCCACAGGCTGTGTATCTAAAACAATAAAGTCTACAGGGAATATAAATTTCCCGACTTTGATTAACACATCCTCTAGCTCATCCCTAGGTTGGGTGATAAATCGATCTGCCATCTGGAGAGTGCAGTGCGCCGGTTTTAACTCTCCGATCTCTAATTGCATATAGACAGAATACGGGAGCAAGTTAACACTAGCACCTAAGTCAAGTAGAGCACGATTGATGTTTTTACCCCCAATAATTATAGATATTGTAGGACAACCGGGGTCCTTTCATTTCTTAGGCAATTGTTGGGTAAAATCCGTACTCACATTACTCAATAAGAACACCTTTTTTGGCACTTGAGTTTATCTCTTCCTAGTGCACAAGTCCTTAAGGATTTTCGCATAAGACGAAACTTGTTGAATTGCATCGAGGAGAGGAATATTTATGTTAACTTGCTTAAACATTTCCACAATCTTCTCCATTTGTGTATTAGGTTTGTTGGGCCTCAACCTGTTTGGAAAATAAGCTTTATCGATAAGGGTTGGGTCCAACATTGATAGACAAGTTTGTGGGGATGGAATCAATCCTAGAATTGGAGATGAGATCGTTTTAGGTTGACTGCAGGAAGTGGACGGAGGGTTCGAGCCTAGTGGAAAACGGAGAATAGGCTCGGAATAAGGTGGACTAGACGAAATAGGGTTAGAAGTAGAAACCGGGGTTTTAATTGATTCCTTAACATCAACCCGCTCACCGACTTGATTGTTCAACATTCTTTCCGATATCAAAGTGGTAACGGCACTCATATTAGGACTTTGTGAGTGGCCAGGATTCGGTAAGGGTTGAGATAGAAGTTTCCCTTTCTCTGTCGCATTCATCGCGGTATTTAACTGTGCAAGTTGTGCTTTTATCGATTTTATATTTTCACCGTGGGAGGCGGTGTTCTGCATTAACGTTTGGATAAAAGACTTTAAATCAGCCATCGTTTGCATGGAATGTTTAATAAATGTATCCAAGCTTCGTTCGAGTGCAGAGGAGTTTTCAATACCGGCCGTTTGGAAAGAATTATTATAAGGTGCAGAATTGTTGGCCGGATTTTGAAATGGTTGCGATTGAAAGGGGTGTTGACTCTGTTGTGGTGGTTTTTGTTGCTGTGAAGGAGGTCTTTGATAATTGCTTGGGAACTGGTTTTGATTTTGAGCTTGGTTTTGGTTCCAAGCAAAATTAGGATGATTCTTCCATCCCTGATTGTATGTGGAAGAATAAGGATCGTTTCTAGGTCGTTGCTGAAAAGTTGCATTAATTTGTTCTTGACCTTGAAACGGGAGACTCAAAAGACATTCTTCCGTTAAGTGTGATGGGTTGAAACAGCAACCACACACAATTTTGGGAAGCGTAACTTGGTTTAGAGAGGAAGATGAGAATTTGTTTTCGATAGCGTCGAGTTTCTTTTGCATCGCGGCCATTTTGGCTTTCACTGCGATGGAAATATCGAGGTGATGAATACCCCCCTAAAAGATGTTGGTCTAACGCTTTCCTATTGTAAAGTTTGTTCAGCGAGATCATCCAGAAATTGCCAAGCTTCACCATTGTTTTTGGACATGAAATGGCATTGAAAAATGGTCTCAAGCATCTGTTTTGTCACTGAATTAATACCCTCATATATAATTCAATTAAGGTCCCATCTATTAATTTCGTGATGAGGGCATTGGACTAGCAGATCTTTAAACCGTTCCAAGCAATTCCAAAATGGTTCATTTGGAAGCTGGGTAAACTGGTTAATCTCACTTCGAACACGGGCAGTTTTATGATTGGGATAAAATTTCTTAAGGAATGTTATAACTAATTCATCCTAATTGGCATTAGAGTGTGCGGCAGTGTTATAAAGCCATTTTTCTGCTAGATCGCACAAGGTAAAAGGGAGAAGACGTAGTCTCATAGCATCCACTGAAAGTTGTGAAGTGCCCATCATTGTGCATACGTTTTCGAATTTGGTGATAAAAACATATGCGTCTTCAGACTCAAGCCCATGAAATTTGGGCAAAAGGTTGATGAAGTGGGGTTTAATTTCAAAATTATCCCCATTGGCTGGTGGAAGGGGTAGACAAGTAGGAAGCGGACCGCGTATCGGGTAGCATCTCTCTTGGAGAGAGATGCATGGTGGATTCTGTGCATCTACGGGTGGTGGCAGGGGTGTATTGGTAAAATCTGATGGAGAACCGTCCATCTCGGTTGATATTGTGGGTGGAAGGGAAAAAGAAGATGTAGAAGTACCGACTTCGGAGTCGATTGCAAAAACGCGGACAAGACGGGTACTAGAATCCCGTGTCCAACCGATCACGCACTAAGCGGGTTTAGCGCACATAACAGTGTGTGTGAGAACTAAAAAGATTTGTTTTAAAAAGTGTCGGACGTGAGACAAATTACACAAAAAAATGCACAATCAATCCTAGAACTAAGGTCACCTAGGTCAAGTCACTAGACCGCTCCTAGACTTCCAAAAGACAAGCCGCATGATCAATCCTCTACCATCTCTTTATCACTTTTATGGCCAGGTAAGTGCCAGGTAAATAGGAGGTATCCGCTATACGAATCACCAAAAATAGCGGGCATAATTAAGTAACCACTTGCCTTGGTCACACTTGCCTAGACACCACAAAAAAAAATACGAATAAGCGATAGATTACCCACGACCTTCCTCTGTCCTAATTGAGCGCGACGGTCCTTAGAGTCATGTTCTAGATATTTTTTTAAATTAATATAGAGTTATGCGGATGCTCGTTTTGTGATTTGTGGGGACTAGGAAGGGTGATGAAATCCCCACCTAATCTGAATTTTGGTCTTACCCCTTAAAGTTCATATTAAAATATACACAAACAAACCAATTTCAAAACACGCAAAAAAATATTTGAGCGGCGATATTTTGCAAAGAATCCTGCAGAAAAATCAAATTATTGGATCTCAGATGAGAGAGAAAGATATGAAGAAGATGCCAGAGGAGTTTGGCACTCTAATTCTCCCACGCCGCCGCGGTTCCGCTTCCAAAACCACCTTTCTGTCACGGTTCCGTCGCGAAATTGAGGGATCTTTTGACAATTTTTCTACAGTGGCCTCCTTTGCTCCTCTGTTCCTCTCTGAAAGTTTCTGAATCTCAAATCCCTCGTTCCAGTGACTTCAGACCCCCTTGCAAAATTCGCACAATAATCGTTAAATATGCAGGTTGCGGTTTTGATTTTTATTTTTATAATAAGGATCGAATAAGAATTCAACCCGAATAACAAGAAAAAAAATTACGCACGTATCCCCGGCAATAGCATCATTTGATTCGTATGAAAAAGTGTTTGTGTAGTAACCGCAATCAATAACGGTGTCGCGTGTAGCTAGCCGAGATAAGTACGGATCGTCCTCAGGGATGCGTAGAACTTTTAATCTTATTTTAGACGAGTTGATTGAAAGAAGGAAGAGTGATTCTAGATCTACGTTGAACACGGATGTAGAATCTATAAAGAAGAGACTTGTAGGGTTCGTCAGAATTTAGTAGTAATGGATGATTAAATAAAGATGGCTTATTTTATCTTTTAATAGATTTAAAACTAGATCGATAGTGATGAATGAAGATTAGGGTTTTTGGAGGGAATATAGTTCCCACTCTTAACCCTTATCTTTTCATTGACCTCTATTCATGTCTAGCCTCTACCAAAACAATTGTTAATCTGATCTCAAATCGCGGTCAAGACTATCAATAAATTGATAGCACGCTCGATTAGAATGTTAACGATTCTTTTGATAAATTTTATAAACTTTATAAGATGTAAAAGAAGTTAAGCGATTTTATCATCCATTGATCTATCCTAATCCTATGAACCCTATCAAGTGGAGAATTACTCACGCATGTTTGGATAAGAAGAAAAAAAGATAGAGAAGGAAATCATAATGCAGAAAGTAAATGCGAATTAATTAAGCTAATGATCTACCTTTATTAATCAACATTACAAGTACAAATCCTTCGAGTTTAGATTACAATAGTAAGAAGTTGCTCTCGATCTCTACCTCGTAAGAAGTATTTGCTCTGTCGATATTCAGGTCTCTCTATTACGTCGAATCGTGGACCTGTTATGGATCTCTTGCTCTTTGACGGTGATTTACTTCGTGTTAATGGTGATGATTTTAACTTTAACTCTCGGTCCTTTATATAGCGCTAGAAGCAGAAATCCTAGTTACCTAATATGGTGATTTCCTATTGTGATCCTACCCACCAAATCTTGAATCGCAAATCCACATAACGGATGCGGATCCGCCGCAATATGTAGAGTTTGGCAGCGGTTGAGCGGCGGATTGGAGGAATTAGGGTTTGTGATTTCTGTTGCTTCCTCTTGTTGACACGTGGATATTTATGTGATGTCTGGATTCTTCAAATCCTCTTTGTGTCTCTGCCAATATTGATTTTATGATTTAATTAAACTTCATCGGCAGATTTTTGATTCCCGGCATCTCGAATATCTCGATCTCTTGACCTGAGCTAAATCTGCACAATATCTCCATGAATAATATTAGTAATATTTGTTAAATTAGAGATATTATTCTAACCATTTGTATGATATTATATTTTTTAAGAATCTTGATTAGAATATTTGATATGCATATGCATATTTTAATTACCAAAATATCATATAAATATAATATGCATGTATTTTCCTTCATAATATTAATTATAATATATAAACATATGACAATAGATATTTTACAGATAAACCCTCATATTCTTCATATTTATAATAAACACCTTTAAATATTTATCAAAAGTAAGGAAAATGTTATATCAAATGTGCAATATTTTCGACTGAACAAATACCCCCAAACTTAATTTTGATCGTCCCGAGCAAACTAGTTATTCAAGAGAGAGAGAAAAAGAAAAAGAAAAACCTAAGTAGCATACTTTCGTAGGCAACACGATTGCACTGAGCATATGCAACAAGCCGTTAAACCTCTAGGTGTCTCTGGTAGGAGGAGTGTTATCTCCTGAGGGTTTTCAGCGGATTACACCCACAAAATCCCATAATAAAAGAAAGAAACTGAAAGTTACATACAAAGAAAAGAATTTATAAAAGATAGAACTTGAAAAGAAGAGTTTTCAACCACACTAGCTTTTCAGTTGGCATGAGCCATATCTTAATGATCATGAAAAGATATCAGAAATCACATCATCCCCCAAAGATAATAGTTAAATGAAGACTACACCCAACCTTGTACTTTGGCATGCACGGATATTCAGCTAAGTTCTTTTTCACTCACCTCCATTCTTAAGATGAGACAATTTTACCGAAACATGGAGGTGAGGCGGAGGAAATTTAGTTATGATAAAGCGGCTTCTATAAAACCAGAAGCTCCTCCGCTGGGTCAGCGGAAAAATACAGTTTTAATCTATGCCCATTTATTTTAAAAATATAACCGTTTTTAATATTTTCAACTTCTACTGCCCCGTACGGGTACACATACCTGACTACAAAAGGTCCTTTGCAACGAGATTTTAGCCTATCCGGATGAAGATGGAGACGGGAATTGTAAAGAAGAACTTGTTGTCCCGGTGTGAAGGTTTTTCTAAAAAGGTTATTATCATTGAATACTTTAGTCCGGTTCTTTATTATAATCGCATTATCGTAAGCTTCATCGCAGAGTTCGCTTAGCTTATTTAATTGCAGCTTCCGATAGCTGATGGCTTGATCAAAATCGAAGTTAAGCCCTTTAATAGCCCACATTGCTTTATATTCGATCTCGACAGGAAGATGGAATGTCTTTCTAAATACAAGGTGGTATGGAGACATACCAAGATCGGTCTTATAAGCGGTACGAAATGCCCAAAGAGCATCCGTTAATTTGGTTGACCAATCTTTACGGTTTTTAGAAACCGTTTTCTCCAAAATTTGTTTGATCTGTCTACTGGAAATCTCAACTTTCCCGGTCGTTTGGGGATGATAGGACGTAGAAAGTTTGTGGTTGATTGAATATTTCCGCATCAAAACCTCGAAAGACCGATTACAGATATGCGTCCCGTTATCGCTAATTATAGCGCGAGGGTGTCCGAATCGCGAAAAGATATTTTCTTTAAGGAACTTAATAACAAAATTTTTGTCATTAGTGCAACACGGTGTTGCTTTCACCCATTTTGAGACATAATCAACCGCAAACAAGATATATAAATTCTTAAAAGATTTGGGAAAAGGGCTCATGAAATCAATACCCCAAATATCGAATATCTCCACAACCAAGATAGGTTGGAGCGACATCTCATTTCTTCATGAAATCCGATCCATGTGTTGACACCGTGGGCAAGTTTTGCAATGATCATATGCATTTTTAAATAATGTTAGCCAATAAAAGCCACATTGCAAAACTTTCTCCGCCGTTTTATGTGGACCAAAGTGACCGCCAAATGCCTGATCATGACAAAAAGACAATACACTCTTGAATTCATCATTAGGGACACATCTGCGAATGATTTGATCGGGACAATACTTAAACAAATAAGGTTCATCCCAGTAAAAGTGTTTTACTTGGGATAGAAATTGGTGATTGTCTTGTTTTGACCATTCGCTGGGTATAAGTCCCGTTGCTAAATAATTCACAATATCCATGAACCAAGGTTCACAGGATAAGGTCAACAGCTATTCGTCAGGAAAGGAATCGTTTATTGGTAAGGTCAATGCTGGCGAAGAAGAAGGCGTGAAAGATGGTCGGCTACTACGTTTTCACATCCACTCTTGTCTCATATGATAAGATCAAATTCTTGTAACAACAGGATCCAACATATTAGCATGGTTTTAGCATCCTTCTTCGATAAAAAATGTCTTAGGGCGGAGTGATCGGTGTAAACCACTATTGGCAATCCAATCAAGTGGGGCCTGAATTTTTCTAATGCAAATATAACTGTCAAGAGTTCTTTCTCGGTAGTTGTGTAATTAATTTGGGTATCGTTCAAGGTCCTACTTACATAATAAATTACATGTGGCATCTTATCAATGTGCTATCCTAAGACTGCACCAATAGCAAAATTCGATGCATCACACTTCTTTCATTTGCCTCTCTTGATATTGATATTACGGTAATCGGCAACAACGGGGATCAACACGATTAGGAAGGATACTTGCGAGTATAAGCTAAGCTTTCTAACGCTTAGTTCCTTCCCTTTGGTCTTTGTCCGTCCGTTCTTGGCCCTTAGCCATAACCTCCGGTCAATTCAACCACAACCAGTCTCACTAGAGTGTCACCACTATCATAGAGGATAGGGTTCCATAGGGAGCGGATTGTGGATGACTTAACGGGAGTTCAATTCATGCTGTTGAGTAAAGGAAAGAGTGAGAGAGATCTCCTTCTCTCAAACTTTCTTTATCCTACCCTAACAAGTAAGAAAACTATTCACTCATTATAAAAAAAAAGGAAAATAAAACAAGTAGAGAATATAGAAAGAAATGAGATAGAAGATGGCAACTAACTACTTGGGGTCTCATCTAAGCAAGAATCACACTTGAGTATCATGGTTTCAATGATAAACAAAAATAGAAAAAGAAGAAATGAAAACCAATAAATAAAATTTTATACTACTAAGAAAAATAAAAGAAAGTAAACTAATTAACAATTGAAGAAAGACATACATATAAAACTCTCAATTTCATTTATCATCTACTCAAAAATCTCTCATACAATTTTTGATGGAGGAAAGATAAAGAAGAAGAAGAAGATTACACTAAATTATATCTAAAACTAGAGGAAAATATAGATGCTTTATTTGCCCTTGATCTGGAGTATTTATAGGAGGTGAAGTGAATCCCTACGGTCTTTTTCTGAACCCATGTACAATTACAAAAACACCCGTAAAAATTTGTCGTGAGACACTACAGTACGACCGCGGATCCGTCGCCCAAACCCTCAAAATTTCGCGCATCCACGGTCTACTTGAGGAATTGGTCCATCATCTTTCTTGTGCTCTCTTATGTTGCTTTATTCTTCTTCTTGGTACACTTGTATTTGCAGAATCATTCCAAATTACTCCTAGATTTACAACGGTCCCAAAAATGAAAATGAATGGACTTTTTGCCTTGATCTTCCTCGAGCTCCGCATTGACTTCTTGATCCTTATGCGGCTACCTTTTTGCTTTGTGCTTGTCTGAGACACGAATGACTCTCGCTTGATCTTGTCTCCTGTACTGCTAAGCGGCACCTTACGGATGGTGAGCAGAACCCGTATTTTATCTGTTTGTTGGCGGTTGTCCTGAATTTGTCGTAATTGTGTGTGATTTGCAGTGTTTTGGACTGAGAACCTTTAATCTGTATTTATGTAGCAAATACGGATAAAAAGCACCTACCTATATGCAATGCGATCAATTATGGGTGGTATAAAAGTGCAAAATTCTGATATGAACAAATACCCCAAACTTATGTTTTGCTCGCCCCGAGCAAACAATTTTATTTTCAAAAAGTCCTAAGCTCACTTTTGTAGGCGTCACGGTTGCACTTAGCATGTGTAACAAGCCGTTAAACCCCTAGGTTGCCCTAGAGGAGGAGTTTTGTCTCTTGAGGGTTTTCAGCGGATACTACCCATAAAATCCTGTCAAGTTAGCCGTCGACTCTAATTCTACAGTTCAGCATCTTAGTTAGAAACTCATCATCTTAAGTTAGAAATATCCACCTCTTATTCTTCACACCTCCTATTCATTTAATTAAAGATCCTATACGTTTTGTTAGTTTATAAAGACCTCAGTTTCTTTTGAGTTTTCTTTCTAAAGCGTAGTCTCCAATTCGGAATTTTACCATCTTTAAGGAAAATATAAGACTTATTCTTTATTCCCATCTCTCCTCCAAATATCGATCATATACCTCTACGTATGTGTAAATTCACCCCTACACTCAGGAATTCAATTCAAGCTATAGTACCCTTGCCCTAATACCTAGTATTGCTTCCTGAGGCACTAATCCACCAATTACCGAGTGTGTGAGCTTATTAAAGCAGTAAATAGTAGTTTTTAGGTCTTGCAATTTACACAAATTTTTTCTTTTTTTTTTCTTTTCAAGACCGGATATATTTTTCATCGACGCTCTTTTGGTGGTTAATTTCAAATACCATTTTTTCTTTCATACTAGGCTTTTAGGTAAGAGTATTTCCAGGTATTCTCCAGTATCCCAAATTTCAAAGTGTGTATAAGTGCAGTTTGTAGGGTATATACTTTCTAAATTTAGACTGAAAAATAGGAACTATTTTTCAGACTTATCCTTCAATAAAGTTTTTTCAATACTTTTCCTTCATTTCAACTTAACTCAAGAACTGAACTCAAGATTACTCACTTCTAAACAAACTGCAGGGACGTATATTTACTATGGTAATACTTCAAGGAGGGTTATTTTTAGGGTTTTCAATTCCTAAGCCTACGATTTAGTTATTTTAACTAGTCAACCATCATGTCGAACTCGAGTCTAAATATCCAATTTTGACGACAAATTTTTATGGTTTTTTATTCTTCTTTTCCTCAAACCGAGACTCCATCTTCCCCAATTCACCAAACCCTAGAAGCCAAACAAAATTTCACCGCTAATCCGCTGATCCGACCACCCAACCGCTAGTAGCTAAACACCGTGAATTCGCCGCCCTATCTTCACCTTCTGAAAATTTCAGGGGAGATTTTCTTTCTTGATCTTTTCTCTCTAGAACTGTTAAAACCGTGTTTTCTTTTCAATGGCTCCCAAATTTCAACCCGAGAGATATTTCTCTTCCATTTTCGCTCATGACTTTTATGGTAGTTATTTTGGCGACGAAATCCGAAAACGCGGGTGGAATTACTTATTGTACAACCGTCCAAACGCATTCGCGCTTCCGAATCTCGTTGAACGCTTCTATGAGTGCATAGAGGAGGGAGTTTTAGGAAATTATGGGTATATACACTTGTTTTTAGGGGATCGGAAAATTGTTATAGATAGGGACATGATTCATGAATTAATTTTGATCCCCCGCATTCCCTCTCATGTCCAACCCCTCCGATTTGAGGATTACATGCCGTTGATGCGAATTGTGCTAGGGAGTTGAAGAAAGGAATTCTTGGAAGTACGTTGTATGCGAACGTGTTAACCGTGTGCCGTTGGGCACAAAATAATATTTTTGGTAGTTCGCATAACACCACTTTTTTACTCCATCCCTACAAATTGTGCACACGCTGATGATGATAAATCCAAATTATGACATGTGCACAGTGTTGTTACACTCGATTGACACTGGCAAAAGGGCAGCGCCATTTGATTGAAAGGATTTCTCACCTTAGTTTTTAAAGTCCTATTTCGCAATCAAGACGGGTTCGCTTGGTAGCTAACCAGTTGAGTACGGGTCAATCCACGGAGAGATGGGAGTCTTTTTCTTTATATTTTAACGAGTTAAGTCAAGTTTGTCCAAGTTTGTCCGATGCTAACTATGTGTTTTGATATGTATGTGTTTACCGCCGAAGACAGAGACGAACTAGGATTAAACGTCTTTCCTGAATTTGGGGGTGGATGCTATTTAGACATATCCATCCATCTCTCCGAAAATACCAAGTTGATTTATGGCACCGTATATCGGAGGTTTGGATAGATGCGACCGTTGTAACAGATTTTATCAGACCCCCCTTGTTTGTGAGGGGTTTGTAATTATGGAGACGCTCTTCCCTACAGGCACAAGCCCCTATGGTTAATTACGTTATCACGTTGCGATAACCAGTTTCTCCTGCTCCAGTAGTTCACTTCGCATCGTGTTATGTTTTGTTTATTTTGGTTGCCCATAGGATTGTATACAGAGACTAATTTATGTCGTTGCCCGTAAGGCACGGATCAGTCCAAATCCGTACATTTATGAATTTGGGTTTTGAACTTAGATTGTATATTCTTTTAGTTCAAAGAATATTTTGTTTTATTTAAGGACCGTTAATTTAGTTTTAGATTAAGATCAAGTTAAATATATGAGCATTTGGGTTCAATTTATTTTAACTAAGGATGCATTAGTTTTATTTGAGACTAAGATCAACTTAGCAATATTTCAGGGATCATCAAATTTTTGTTGAGATCCAACAACAGAGTATTTGGACTCAATTGCAAGAGAATTTCAGAGGGGCTTAACCAATTTGGGTTTGGTTTGCTCGGTCTTTTTCCTTTTATTCATATATGCTAAGCACTTATTTGTAGATCTAGCGCTCACGTGGGAAGCACGTGAGGCGCTCAAACATGGACGCTGCCCAATCAAAACTAAGCACTTAATCATTTTTTTACTGAATATAGAGTGCTAAGCACTTTGTATGGCGTTCACGTGGGGAACTCATGAAGCGCTGAGCATTTATTTTATTGGGCGCTCACGTGTGTTTCACGTGAGGCGCTGGGACATATGCGCTGCCCAATCAGTGCTAAGCACTTAGTCATTTAGACTAACTTTATAGTGCTTCTGCACTTTTATACAGCGCTCACGTGTATTTCATGTGAGACGTTGGGTCTTCTATTTTGAGCACCCACGTGGGAAGCACATGAGGTGCTGAGACCTTTGTTTTGGGCGCTCATGAAAGAAGCACGTGAGGCACTGGATTCTTTTCTTTCAGAGATTTAATCTCTGTTTATGTTTTCTGAAGAAGTTTTAACTTCTGTTAATGGCATTTTAACCATTGATGATCATCAAGATCTCTGTTTTGAAGATCTGAGATCAAGTTTTTTTCGAGAACTAAGTTCTTATGTTTTATATTATACGAACTAAGTTCTTTATAGGGTTAAACCCTATTTTCAGAAGAATTAAATTCCTAGAACATATGTTCTTTTTCTTTCTCTTTCTTTTTAACCTAATTCTTTTCTCCTAGATTTTGAGTTTGAAGAACAGAATCTTCCCGATAAGAATTAAATTCTCAACTTGTGAGGAGATTTGCTTTACAAATCTCAAATCAAAGAAAGAACTAAGTTCTTTTTTGTGGAGGTTTAAACCCTTGTTTTCTTTATATTAGACAAAAGAGATAAGTTCTATCTCTGCTTTTATTTACCTAGATTTTTGGAAGAATAAGGATCTTTTGAATTCTCAGTTTTGTAGAGAGAAACTTGTGGGGTTGATCCTTCTTGTGTTATTTCTGCCCTTTAGACTTGAAGTCTCGGGTCTTTCATATAGGAGAGGCAACTTTGTTAATTAGTTCTAGAAAATCTCTCATTTGAGGGATACTAATTGATTTACTCGGCCTAAAAAATTATTTGGGGTATTTCATTCACCGTTGGATCTTTGATCCAGTGAATTATATTTCACAGAATATATATTTCACAGAATATATATTCTTGTTTTTTTAAGAAGATTAGGGAAATATTTTCCCATAGATAGAATTTTATTTCTATCAATCGGTGATTTTTAATCATCATTGGAGTTTTAATCCAAGGGTGCTCTGTTTAACAGAGCACGATCTTTCTTTATTTAGAAAGATTGGGGAAATATATTCCCACAATAGAATTTAATTCTATCATTAGATGTTTGATTCAACCGAGAATATCTTTCTCACTTAGAAAGATTAGGGAGATATTTTCTCCTAATATAATTTAATTCTATCATTTGATAACACCGTTGAATTTTTTATCCAATGGCTCTATTTAACAGAGAATATCCCAGATTTTAGGGAAACATTTCCCATGTGGAATTTAATTCTATGCGTTTTAGTTTGGGCGATGATGCTCACGTGTTATACACGTGAGCGCCATTTAAGAATTTAATTCTTTATATAATAGGCGCTCATGTGCATTACACGCCGGTGCTCACGTGTGTTCTACGAGCGGCGCCGCTAAAGAATTTAACCCTATCAAGACTGGCACCGGCGCTCACATGAGAAGAACGTGAGGCGCTGCCTTATTTATGAAGGTTTCTTTTCACCTTCTTTCTTTGCTTTTCCTAAGTCAAGCTTTTTTTAACAACCCCCTTTTTGTCAGTGCTTGGAAATAGTTCCACCATGCACAACATTTTCTGTGCCGAGACATAAACGTCTCTCTTTATAATCTGAAGCAGTGCTCATCTTCTCTCTCTCTTTCTTAGAGAACCATTTTAACAGAGAAGAGTCATGGCTTGCAATCGTCCATATGCCCATTGGCAGTCATGGGAGGTGACTATCGAGGAAATTGTTTCTCGTTTTGCTGCACGCTTGGTGAATTCCGCTCTCACGGATGATCGATGCAACACGGTGATGCACGAGCTCCTGACTCATAGAGGATCTCCTCTCCCCATCGGCTCCATTTGGCTCTGGATGATCTCCCTGTCTGTGCTGGATGACATTCCCCCTTATCCAGCGGAGATGACTCCGGCAATGCTCGACGCAGCGGAGGACAAGATCGAGTGCTTTCATGAGGTACGTTTGATTACCAAGCCTCTGAGAGATCACTCTGTTCAGTTGCTAAAACAAATACGGGCTCAATGGGCTATCATGTCTGCTTTCGCCGATGAGCACGACACTGACCGATGGGGAGCGACTCCTCACGAAGATCGCCGCTTCGACATGGTGAAGAAGGCTGAGAGGGCTTAAGAAAACTTTGTTTAGAGTTTTGTAAACCCTTGTATTTTTTATCCCGTGTTTGGAGATATCTTTCCTGTAGAATAAAATGATTATTTAAATACATTCCTTTTATCGTTGACTACCGAGTGCTTCATTTCTGATTGTATTGTTTAAACATACATGCAACCAGCATGTGCGCACGTGCACTTCACCCTTAGGAATTTATGCTAAGTGCGAACACTAATGATGTGCTCATGTCATGCGTTAACCCTCCACACACATATATAAATGAGCTTGCTTTCAACGTTATTGCTCGTTGTAACAACTCCAATTTTAGTATACATAAAATTGATTTAAATTTGAAGTATACTTGGGGTATTTAATATTGTTGTTACCACTTTAAGTATTTATTTCACACAATAATTACAAGAAGGAGCTTGTAGCTCATTGGTAATAGCTTGCACTGCTGAACCAAGTGACCAGAATTCAAATCCCATACCCCACATTATTTTTAATATTATTTTTATTTTGAACCTTTAAAATACCAAGAGTTTACACGTGCATATCTCACAAAAACTCCATTACACCCAAAGATGTAACATTGCCAGAGGGTAGATGAACCGTCGGGGGGGATCCGCCTGACTCGGCCGGGAATCAGCCTTGACTCGGTCTTACTCAGTCCTCAGACCGAGTCACAGCCGAGTCGGCCGATTCCGGCAACGGCCCCAACATGAAAATTATGTCTTTTCATATTCCCCATGCACATGCAAAATTTCAGCCTCAGACCATTTCCAGACCTCTTTTAAAACCCCAATTACTCCACTTTTAATACATTTTTATACATTTTATCACATTTTTCATTTTAACCTTTCATCTACCCTAACCCTAGTCTACCCTATAAATACACCACCTACAATCTACCCTCTCACCCCAAAATCCTGAGCCCACTCTCTCAAAAATTTTCCAAGAGTCGTGTACTTTGAAAACAAGCTCGAGGTGAAGCTCCGACGAATTCCCGGAGGAACTTCCAGCGACCGTTTTAAGGAACCACTGGCGACGACGCAATACATCGGCGATCCCTCTAGTTTCCCCTCACTCTCTCGTGTAATCTAAAACCCGTAAGTCCCTTTCTATCTCTCTTTTCCATTCTCAAAATATGGATTTACAAAACCCGACGGAATCGGAACAAATCCGATTTCCGATTCGGTTTTCTATAAAATTCCATTTCTCACTAATACAACCATAGTTAAACTTTCTCATGTTGACTATTAAACACTAATCAAACAATTTGAACAATTTTCATCACTTGAAATGATAGCTATTTCAATTTATCGTATTTTTCGCTTAAATACCACATTGTTCCAATCCTTCATCTAACTCTATCAAACTTGCTATACATTTAAAGTAGATCACGAGGTAACGACCTACCTCGTCACACACTCATATGCAACACCCCCGAGAACCTAGAATACGAGAAAACAAACAATTTTATTTAAATACCAAACCATTTCTAAAGATTTAGTTTTGATACATTTTTTAAAGAAGTACCACCTATTATGAAAATACGATAAGTTGTGGACATCGGTCATTTATCTAAACCTGACTTTGTGGTGTCTAGGCTAGGCAAGTGAGAAAGATAATTTTAAAAGACCCGACCCATGGTGATTCGTGAGCGGATCCCTCCTTTCCTCACTTGTACTTACCTGGCCATAATTGGCGGTGAAGAGACGATTTGAGATATCTCACAACTTGTCGTCTGGACCAGTTAGGAATGAACTAGTTGACTTAGGAGAATCTAGAACATACAATACGGAAAATATACACCTTTACAAATAAATACCATTTACTTCATAAAACAATTTTCTAAAGGATTTAGTATTTACAATCTTTGCAAAGCGACGCTATAACCCACTTTGGGGAACCCGTTTGGGATGGTGCGGTTTATCGCACATTCTCGGGCTTAGTAGTGCGAGATTCAGACCTCCGCAAGGAGCATTCGGTCTCGAAAGATTTAAAATACGACATCTTAAGAAAATGAGATTTCTAGAATATAAAATATTTATTAAAATTATTTTTGTAAAAATATATGTATATTTATCATTAAAATATTTATTTTGTTAAGATATAAATATTCCACTTTTTTCTAAAAATCACAAGAATCAATTTTACATTTAAATACCATAAATTCCACATAAATCCATATTACAAATAAATAGCTTTATTTATGAAACTAGGATATTTTCACTAGAAATATCCCAATATAAAATCCACCTTCATTACAACTCTAAAGACGAATAACGAATACTTGAGGTGTATTTTGAAAAGTATATAAAAAGTATTTTTATATAAAACCCCTTCAAGTTTTATAAATTATCCTAAGGACCCTAGCAATTATAGGTTTAAGAAATAATCAAGACTTGATTTACATTTCTAATTTTCTGACTCGGGTTTGAGTCTGATTAATCTGACTTGAATATGATTCAAGTCAATCTACAATTTACAATCTTCAACATGAATCCATAATTCCAATTATCAATCTATACGACTTGACTGAACCGAACCATGGATATATATTCCATTTACATGGTTCTACAGTTATTCCACTTCCATGATTCTACGGTTACATCCGTTTACTGATATCATGGTTCCGGTTAATCTTTCAATTATACACTCAATTCAATTTACAGTACAAAACAATACAAATAAAACACTACGGGGTTTAAGGGGTAGATTGGTACGGAAGGTGTTAAAAGTGGCACGAGGTAAGATTAAGACACTTAACCTATATTCTATTGCTGTTGTACCGTGGCTTAACGGTTCATTGTACATTCCGTTTGCCCTGGTCTCTAGCATATAGAGACCCCTCTCGTATACACTGGCATCCTTCTTTACCAAGCTACAAGCAACAGCGGTAACACAACAATACAACAAGATAATACAACTTTAAAAGATACCCTCTTATTCTGTCTATTCTAATTTCCTCTTATCTTTGGGACTTACTGAGCGACCTGTTCGCTGACGACATTCTATTTCTTTCTTCTTTGAATGTCGACGGGTGGTTTGGACCCAGCAGAGATCGAGACATCTGCAGAAAACTTGGAGCAGTTTGCTAAAAAACCAGATCTCTAGTTTCATTGTACATTTTCCATTCAGTACTTTTCATTTCCTGTTATGCCATTATTTATGCATCGTTTTATTTCAGTTGTATTTCCTTTTCATGCATTGTACAAAAGAATGTTAATAAATAAAAGTTGCTATTTTTATTATATCTTGTCTCTTGTGTATTTATTTTTATATTGCTTAGATACGCTTAGCGTATGTACTTCTGAGTCTATACGTAGCGGACCGGTCCCGTCCCCTTCGCCGTATACCGGGAAGCGGGGCGTGACACTCGTTCAAGCACACACATATCTGTAAACGAAACTTAAACCGGTGTAAACAATATTTTAAACTTGTTAGGGTTAGGATTAAGTTAGTTTGAGTTAGGAGTTCGCGCACTTCTTTCATTTGCCTCTCTTGAAATTGATATTACGATAATCGGCAACAATGGGGATTAGCACGACTAGGAAGAATACTTACGAGTATAAGCTATGCTTTCTAATGCTTGGTTCCTTCCCTTTGGTCCTTATCCGTCCGTTTTTGGCTCTTAGCTATAACCTCCGGTCTTTTCAGCCACAACCGGTCTCATTAGGGTGTCACCACTATCATAGTGGATAAGGTGCCGTAAGGAGCGGATTGTGGATGCCTTGACGGGGGTTCAATGCAAGCTGTCGGGCAAAGGAAAGAGTGAGAGAGATTTTCTTCTCTCAAAATTTTCTTATCCTGCTCTAACAAGTGAGAAAACTACTCACTCATTATAAAAAAAAAGGAAAATAAAATAAGCAGAGAACATAGAAAGAAATGAGATAGAAAACGGCAACTAACTACTTAGGATCTCACCTAAGCAAGAATCATACTTAAGTATCACGGTTATAATGATAAACAAAAATAGAAAAAGAAGAAATGAAAACTAATAAATAAAAATTTATACTACTAAGAAAAATAAAAGCATGTAAACTAGTTAACAATTGAAGCAAGACATACATATAAAACTCTCAACTTTATTTATCATTGTTCCTGCCATAATTTTGGTTCAAAACTTGCTCCCTTATAAAATAATAATAATAAAATAAAAATAAAAATAAAGGAAAAGCTCCACATGCAAAGCATGTAGGTAGTGACTCGGATAGAATTAAATCCTATGATGGCGCCTCACGTGCTCCTCACGCGGACGCCAATGTGCAAAGCATAAAAAAATCTATTAAATAAGAGTTAAACTCTTAGGAGGCGCCGCACGTGCTCCTCACGCGGGCGCCAATATGCAAAGCACAAAAAGAAATCAATTAAATAAAAGTTAAAAATTCTGAGGTAGCGCCTCACGTGCCTTGCACGAGGACGCCAGCATCAAGAGTTAAAATTCTAAGGCAACGCCTCACGTGTTTTCTACGAGGGCACCGGCGCCATGAGTTAAAAACTCTGAGGCAGCGCCTCACGTGCCTTGCATGAGAACGCCGGCGCCAAGAGTTAAAAACTCTTAGGCAGCGCCTCACGTGACTCGCACGAGAGCGCCAGCGCCAGAACTAAAAGCTCTCTGTTAAACAGAGCCATTGGATTAAAAACCCAACAGAGATGATAAATCATCAAAATGCAGAATTAAATTCTGTTGAGAAAATATTCCTCAAATCTTTCTAAATAAGAAAGATTATTCTCTTTAAGACAGAGCACCGTTGGATTAAAAATCTAATGGTGATTAAAAATCATCTATCTGTAGAATAAATTCTGTATGGGAAAATATTTCCCTAATCTTTTTAAAAACAAGAAAGATATTTTCTGTAAAAGAGAAGTCCTTTGATCAATGATCCAACGGTAGGAAAATCCCCAAATCAATTAAAGATCTTTCATTGAGAGATTTCTTCAACTAAATCAACAAATTGCCTCTAGTATAGAAAGGACCCAAGACTTTAAATATAAAAGGAGGAGACCACCCCATAAGCTTCTAAAAAAATATACAGAAGCCTTCTAAAAGTTCACACAAAACAAAAAGAGAATTTAATTCTCAAACCAAGAGTTTAACCCTTCTCAAAGAACCTAGTTCTTTCTATGGATCTGAGATCCGCGAGATAAATCTTCCACAAGTTGAGAATTTAATTCTCATCGGGAAGATCTTGTTCTTTAGAATCGAAAATTCATGGAAGAACGAATTTGAAAAGGAAGAAGATGGAGTTCAAATCAAGAACGTAGTTTCTTCAAATCAAGAACTCAGTTTTTTAAAAGACCCGATTCAAGATCCTCAAAATAATGATCTTGGTGATCGTTAATGGTTGAAATACCATTAACAGAGATTTAATCTCTCAGAGAAGATGGAGTAAGAATCAAGAACGTGGTTTCTTCAAATCAAGAACTCAAAGTTGATTCAAGACAGAGATTTAATCTCTCGGAGAAGATGGAGTTCAAATCAAGAACGTAGTTTCTTCAAATCAAGAACTCAAAGTTGATTCAAAGTCCTCAAAATAATGATCTTGGTGATCGTTAATGAACAAAATACTATTAACAGAGATTTAATCTCTCGGAGAAGATGGAGTTCAAATCAAGAACATAGTTTATTCAAATCAAGAACTTGGTTCTTTAAAGAACCCGATTCAAGGTCCTTGAAATAATGATCTTGGTGATCGTTATTGGTTGAAATACCATTAACAGAGATTTAATCTCTTAAAGAAGATGGAGTTCGAATCAAGAACATAGTTTCTTCAAATCAAGAACTCAAAGTTGATTCATGACAGAGATTTAATCTCTCAGAGAAGATGGAGTTCAAATCAAGAACGTGGTTTCTTCAAATCAAGAACTCAGAGTTGATTTAAGGTCCTCAAAATAATAATCTTGGTGATCGTTAATGGTCGAAATACCATTAACAGAAATTTAATCTCTCGGAAAAGATGGAGTTCAAATCAAGAACATAGTTTCTTCAAATCAAGAACTCGGTTCTTTAAAGAACCCGATTCAAGGTCCTAAAAATAATGATCTTGGTGATCGTTAATGGTCGAAATACCATTAACAGAGATTTAATCTCTCGGAGAAGATGGAGTTTAAATCAATAACGTAGTTTCTTCAAATCAAGAACTCAAAGTTGATTCAAGAGCCTCAAAATAATGATCTTTGGGATCCTTAATGGTCAAAACACCATTGGAAGAGGTTTAACCTCACGGAGAAGATGGAGTTCAAATCAAGAACTCGGTTCTTTAAAGAACCCGATTCAAGATCTTCAAAATAATGATCATGGTGATCAAAATACCATTAACAGAGAAATATCAACAGAGATTAAATCTCCAAAAGAATTCGGCGCTTCACGTGAAAAGCACGTGAGCACTCAAGGCCAAATTATATAGCGCCTCACGTTAAATACACGTGAGCACCGGGAAAAGTTAGTGCTTAGCACTATTGGAGCACCTCACGTGAAGTATACGTGAGCACTCTATGCAGCTAAGTGCTTAGCACTCCTGGGTATTACAGAAACCCAATCTTAGCCTGATGATCTTTCACTAATGATCTTCCGACAGATATTCATCGCACATCTCTTCTCAATCTGGAAATTGGTTCAAGGGTACATCCCTCCACACCTCTGATACATGTCGTTGTAATTTTTCAACGTTTTCAGAGAGGTGGCAGGCCCCGACAACCAACAACTCTTTGGCGCACTCCCAAACTGATGGGCACATCCTAATACGGACCGCAGAGTCCTTAAACTACAACAGACCGAAACGTTCTTAAACTACAACAATAGAGCCCAAAAATTAGTCTCCGTATACAGTCGCGCCCTACGGGAGACAACATAAATTAGTCTCCATATACAATCCACGGGCAACCAAAAATAAAACAAACACACACGATATGAAGTGAACTTCTGGAGCCGGAGAAAGTGGTTATCGCTACGCGGTAACGTAATTAACTGCAGGGGCTTGCGCATTGAGGGAAGAGCGTCTCCATAATCAAAAACCCCTCGCAAACGAGGGGGAATCTGATGAAGTCTGCTACAACGGCCGCATCTATCCAAACCTCTGATACACGGTGTCATAAATCAACTTGGCATCTTCAGAGAGGTGGACGGATAAACCCAAATAGCATCTGCCTCCAAATTTGACTATGGAGAATTCGGTGGTAAACAGATTCTAGGACGCCCGGCGGGACCTCTTCCTCTTTCCACTCCACACTTCGTGTGTCGTGTTTTTCCTTTTCCGCGATCAAATAATCGCGGTATATATATTTGTGGTTGCCCTTGGGTGATGGGATACTGAAGCCGGTGTTTCGTCTATATGAAGAATGGCGTTTGTTTCCACCCTAGCAATTCAAGCTCTGTCATATCTGGTGGAGTCAAGTATGGGCCACTTGCATCCTTAAATCTCTGCAATCCGGCTCTTCAAGAAATCAAAGGGCTTCTTTTTGGGTCGATACTCCCACCTCCCACCCTCGGTGCCTCAACGCCGATGGAGGAAGCATAGAAAAAGTCTGTCTTCCACAGGCTGGTTCCCCAAGCTGCAGCTTTGCCGAAGGAATCAGTCCTCAAACAACTGGCACCTGCCAAGGACCAAGGTCGATGCAGGGGGCAGAATATTCAAGCTCTCAAAGGAAACAGGGGGTAGGCTCGGAAAAATCCTGAGGCTAATCAAATCCTGGCCGTAAGAAACGGTCGACGTCGATATCGTTATCATACAAAATGAGCTGGGGGCAGTTCTCTGTATGGTCCTGTTTCAACCCCAGTGGTAAATGTTGTTGTTCCAACCAGGAACAGGTTCAAACTGTTACGAAAAGTCAGACAAAATTCTCCTACCGTAATATTGAAGAAATCTCTGTAGCTCATGGAGATCCCATGAGAACAGAAACCAGTTCGTTCCTTAAAACAACTTTCATCATCTATATATAAGATGTGGAAGCAGGGGGATTCATCCCAAGATGGATCCTGATACAGCGATTTCTCTCAAAACTAAAGGGGCTTTTCACAAAAAAGAGAGGCCTAATAAAGCTCAAGTGCCTGAAGCAAACTCCAAAGGCCAAAACTCCAAACACCCCAAGCCTGGGGGCATGGTAGTTCACATAGTCTATGTGGTGAATTCCAAAGACAAAGTTTGAGCTTCTATTAGTCGCCGACCTCAAACTCGGTCCCTGACAAAAGTTCAACTGCAACGTGAAAAGCTGCAGATAATGCTCGCTCAGGCGGCAGCAAACGCTAATCCATCGCCTAAGAAAAATCCTGAGGACGCACCTGAAGAAAGAGTAGAGAAGAAGTCGGATATTGATTTCCTAAAGCGCGCTCTAAAAAGAGAGATGAAGAAGAGGCAGAAATGTCCACTAAAATGAACCAGATAGCCCTTCTGATTCAGAATATGGCTTGAATGATGATTCAATCGGAACCACTGGCAGATGAACCGCCAGTAGTCGGTCTTAAAGATAAGGATGACATTTCAAATCCTCTGCAAACCTCATCAACGGCTAAAGAGGAAATGATTCCTAAAAGAAAAGCTGGACACATATATCGCTCAGCAAGTCAAAACTCATTATGCCAGTGAAGCATCAAATAGGCCAATCAAGACGGTCGACCGTATCCGGCGTGCTATGATCAAATACAGTACCCGCCAGAATACATACTTCTGATTCCACACATATAAAAAGGAACCGGGGAATCCTCACCGGCACATCACACAATTTAAATCCATGTGCGGTAACACTGGAGAGAATGATATACTTTTCCTCTGACAGTTCATCAGCTGTCTGGAGGGCATTGCCTTCGAATAGTATGCGGAACTCCCAAATGAATCTGTGAATACCTTCGACGAGATGGAGATGCTCTTCTATCAAAGATTCGCTGGTGTGAATAAACGCACTACCGTAACGACGTTGGTCAATGAAAAGGATAGACCGAATGCGACCTAGGTTCAATATGTTACCCGATGGCGAAATCTCTGGTCAAAATGCGAGCAACGTACCGACAAAGCTGCGGCTGTGGGAATGTTCATAGCAACCCTTGAACCAAATTCAAAAGGTGTTCCCATTTACGGCCCTTTTCAACCCGACAACCTTCCAAGAGTTCATGGATAAAATGACTCGATTGGATCAGCTGGGTTAAGACCCTTCATCATCCAATGAAGATGAATGAAAAGCGGAGGTAAGGTGGCATTTGTCACCTACGCTCAACAAAAAATAAGCGATTTTGGAGCAAACTGTCACCAAAATAGCGACGGCGTAGGTACTCACTCCTCCCGAGATATACACATGGGGTATATTTCTCACTGGCGGAAGAATCTTTATGGGGTGATCCTTTCTTCTCAGAAAATAGATAGAATACCAAGGGACTTACAAGCGGGTTCTGCAATCAAGTAGAATATCTCACTTGAACTAAAACACCATGGGAGGGATGTGAAATCCATGTCCTACTCCGAATCAGACGATGTGGAAAAAACCCCAAGTCAAATTCATTCTTCCAAGGAAGAGGAAGACTCGGCAGAAAGAATGACGTGATATCTCGTTCTTTTGTATATGAAGAAGACGCTCCATCAGTATCCAGACCGCAACGTCCTTAAACTACAATGAACCGCAACGTTCTTAAACTACAACGGACCGAAAAGTCCTTAAACTAGAAATTCGTTTCAAATATGGCGATAATGGACGGAGATGTCCCTAAGCTAACAATGGACCGTAATGTCCTTAAACTAAGTACGTCGCCTCAAACACGGCAACAATGGAATTCAAGTCCACGAGTCCCAGCGGTGAGGACTGTAACTCAAATCCCATCCCTAAGCTAACAATGGACCGTAATGTCCTTAAACTAAGTACGTCGCCTCAAACACAGCAACAATGGAATTCAAGTCCACGAGTCCCAGTGGTGAGGACTGTAACTCAAATCCCACCGGCAAACAGATGGGTCACATGCGGCGAAACTATTCTCGAGAGTTTCATCGTAAAAAAAATAAAATAATAAAAAAAGGTACATCCACAAGCGAAATGGGCACGGATGAAAACTCGAAAGGGCTCCGTGAGTAAAAACAGCAGGACTTCCAGCGAGTTTGTGAAAACCTGAAAAGGCGCAATCTCGTTGTTAAAAAAATGGTACGTCCACAAGCGAAATGGGCACGGATGAAAACCAGAAAGGGCACTGTAAGTAAAAACAACAGGACTACTGGCGAGCTTGTGAAAACCTGAAAGGGCGCAGGCTCGTAAAATTTTTGTTCATGTGCACTTGCAAGGTCCCCTCAACCTTGCGAGGAAAAAATACCCGCGTGAGATCCATACGACTCACAAGGGAGCAACACACTTAGAGATCCCCACGATTCCTAAGGAGAAATTGCACTTACGGATCCTCACGACTCGTAAGGAGGATTTCCCCTATGATACCCTCATGGCTCGTACGATTCAAAAAATCTTAAGCTATAGAGATCTGAACCTGTTCTTAAGCCATCACATTCCCCAAGTTTCCCTACAGGTAGTCAATATCGACCCTTGTATACAATCCACGGGCATAAATAAATGTTCCCTCGCCCAGTCGCACCAATGGCACGAAATTTCCCTATTTGGTGAACAACACTTGTAGGTCCTCTCGACTTGCAAGGAGAAAACACTCTTGTGAGATCCTTACAACTTACAAGTGAATATATCACTTAAGAATTCTCACGAATCCTAAGGAGAAAATACACCTATGAGATCCTCACGACTCGTAGGGAGAAATACCTTTATGAGGCTCATGAAGTCAAAAAGCCTTAGTCGGCAGGATCCTAACCCTGTTTGCTAAGCCACCTTTGTTTAAATCAGCAAAGGAAAATGATGATTCGCTCCTGGAAACATTCCAGTGGTAGCGATGTTGATGCCTAAATTGGTAGCAAATTCCAAATCCTCTCAAGGCAAATGATGATTTGCTCCTGGCCATATTTCAGTCACAGCGATACTGATGCCAAGATTGGTATCAGATTTCAAGTTCCATACTCGCAAAAATCAGCGAGCAAAAAAAAATGCATATAAAATAGCCGAAATGATGGAGCAACTCGCAATAAAAATTAGCAAGCAAAATATATGCATATAAAAATAGCCGAAATGTTTGGGCAACTCGCAATAAAAAGCAGCGAGTAAAAAGAAAATAGCTGAAATGATTAGGCACCGCGACAAAAAGCTGAAATGATTGGGCAATCGCGATTCTCGCGATATAAAAAGCTGAAATGATACGGCATCACAGAAAAAAAAAGAGGAGAAAATTTTTTGCCCTGCAGGTGAGTCTGCTTCAACCCCTGTATACGATCCATGGGCACAAACGAAAAGGGAACCATATTTTCCCACCAGGCTCCGTCTGAAGGAGAGCCAGATCTCGATGGCAACATATACAGCCTAAAGATCAGCTCGGCGTTCCTTCTCATTCCAACAGAGTGCAGACGTGACGTCAACAAACCGCAGCCATGGCAGAGTCCCTAGTTCCAAGTCTCGACGGTTCATCGGCAGCTTAGAGATCAATAACGACATTTCTTCTCACTCCAACCAGATGCAGATGCAACGTCAACAAAGCAGAGCCATGGCAGAGTCCCTAGTTCCAAGTCTCGATGGTTCATCGACAGCCTAGAGATCATCAACGGCGTTTCTTCTCACTCCAACCGAATGCAGACGCAACGTCAACAAAGCGGAGCCATGACAGAGTCCCTAGTTCCAAGTCTCGACAGTTCATCGGCAGCCTAGAGATCAATAACGGCATTTCTTCTCAATCTAACCGGATGCATACGCAACGTCAACAAAGTGGAGCCATGGCAGAGTCCCTAGTTCCAAGTCTCGACGGTTCATCGGCAGCCTAGAGATAAACAACGGCGTTTCTTCCCACTCTAACCGGATGCAGACGCAATGTCAACAAAGCGGAGCCATGGCAGAGTCCCTAGTTCTAAGTCTCGATGGTTCATCGACAGCCTAGAGATCAACAACGGCGTTTCTTCTCACTCCAACCGGATATAGACTCAACGTCAACAAAGCGGAGCCATAGCAAAGTCCCTAGTTCCAAGGCTCGACGGTTCATCGACAGCCTAGAGATCAACAACAGCGTTTCTTCTCACATCAACAAAGCGGAGCCATGATAAATTTCCTGGTTCCAAATCTCGAGGTTCACAGACAACCTAGAGATCAACGAGGCATTCTTTCTCATTCCAACTGGATGCAAACATGACGTCAACAAAGCGGAGCCATGGTAGAATCCCTAGTTCTAAATCTCGATGGCAACATCTACAGCCTAGAGATCAATGACGGTGTTCCTTCTCGTTCCAACCAGAGGCAGATACGACATCAGCAAAATGGAGCCATGGCAAAGTCCCCTAGTTCCAAATCTCGACGGTTGATAGACAGCCTAGAGACTACCTCGGAGCCATGGCAAAGTCCTTAGTTCCAAGTCTCGAAGGCAATATCTACAGTCTAGAGATCAACAACAGTGTTCTTACTCACTTCAGCAGGATGTAGACATGACATCAAAACAAACGGAGCCATAGCAAAGTCCCTAGTTCCAAAACTCGACGGTTCACAAACAACCTAGAGACAACCTCGACATTCGTCACAATATTGCAGTCACAATGTCAACAAAAGAAGCCAAGAAAAATCCCTCGCTTCAGGGTCTTGACGGCAACTCAAATAAGACCTGAAAGACTATCGGAGATCATACCACACCAGCGCGGAGTGGTCATGACTCATCGGGGCTCCCAAACTGAGCCTAACCTCAAGTAAAAAGCGGCATGGAATATCCCTAACGCTTGCTCTTTCGACGGTAATATCACCTGGAAGATTAATTGAAGACGTCTTGTCTAGCCCCCGAAGGGATCAGAGATACGATAGTCGTGGGGCTACTCGAACAACAAGATTGCATATCGAGGAATACATCGGCTGACGCGACGGTACGACGGGTAAAAAACCCTAGTACCACAGACCCTAATGGACTTCTATTAGCAAGAGGTAACTGTGACGTTAGGACATCCTTGCAAGAACTTCTCGATTCGTCTCGACTCGTGGGGAAAATAATGTTCCTACGAGAACTTCTCGACTCGTCTCGACTCGTAGGGAAAAGCCTTAGGCAATGGGGATAAGGACCTGTTTCCTAAGCACTGGAGCCCTGCAAGTCGGTCCAAGATGGACTATTGTATACTATCCACGGGCCACACTCTCCAAAGTCGAATATCGACAAGGAGGGAAAAAACCACTTACAGTTATCTCGACTTGTAAGGGGGGAAATTCTCTTGTGATATCCTTACGACTCTCAAGAGAAAACACACTTAGGAGTCCTCACAACTCCTAAGGAGAAAATACACCTACGGGATCCTCTCGACTCGTAGGGAGAAAAGTCTTTATGAGACCCTCACGGCTCATAAAGTTGAAAAGTTTTAGGCGGCAGATCCAAACTTGTTTGCTAAGCCATCGCTGCCCTACAAAGAGGTCAAGATGGACTATTTACGGGCCATATTTTCCAAAGCCACATTCGCCAATGAAATAAAGAAGCTACTTACGGGTCCTCACGATTCGTAAGAAAAAATACCCGAGTGAGATCCTTACGACTCACGGAGGCGATGAACACTTAAAAATACTCACAATTTCTAGGGAGAATTTGCACCTACGAGATCCTCTCGACTTGTAGGGAGAAGAAACCTTCTTGAGACCCTTACGGCTCATGAAGATGAAAAGAGTCTTAGGCTACAAGGACCCTAAACTTGTCTCCGAAGCCCACAATTCTATGGCCATGCATAACTCTGCACTACTTCACCCACGTACATACTTACGTAGGCAAAGTAGTGGAGGGCCTTTGTTCTTGCCAAAATTTTGGCTCAAAACTTACTCCCTTATAAAATAATAACAATAAAATAAAAATAAAAATAAAGGGAAAGCTCAACATGCAATGCATGTAGGTACTGCATTGGATAGAATTAAATCCTATGATGGCGCCTCACGTGCACCTCACGCGGGCGCCAATGTGCAAAGCATAAAAAGAAATCTATTAAATAAGAGTTAAACTCTTAGGATGCGCCGCACGTGCTCCTCAAGCGGGTGCTAATGTGCAAAACAAAAAAAGAAATCTATTAAATAAGAGTTAAAAATTCTAAGGCAGCGCCTTACGTGCCTTACACGAGGGCGCCAGCATCAAGAGTTAAAAACTCTGAGGCAGCGCCTCACGTGTTTCCCACGAGGGCGCCAGCGCCGTGAGTTAAAAACTCTGAGGCAGCACCTCACATGCCTTGCATGAAGGTGCCGGCGCCAAGAGTTAAAAACTCTTAGGCAGCGCCTCACGTGCCTCGCACGAGAGCGCCAGTGCCAGAACTAAAAGCTCTCTATTAAATAGAGCCATTGGATTAAAAACCTAACAGAGATGATAAATCATCAAAATGCAGAATTAAATTCAGTTAAGGAAATATTCCTCAAATCTTTTTAAATAAGAAAGATTACTCTCTATAAGACATAGCACCGTTGGATTAAAAATCCAATGGTGATTAAAAAATCACCTATCTATAGAATAAATTCTGTAAGAGAAAATATTTCCCTAATCTTTTTAGAAACAAGAAAGATATCTTCTGTAAAAGAGAAGTCCTTAGATCAAAGATCCAACGGTGGGAAAAATCCCCAAATCAATTAAAGATCTCTCAATGAGAGATTTCTTCAACTAAATCAACAAACTGCCTCTACTATATAAAGGACCCAAGACTTTAAATCTAAAAGGAGGAGACCACCCCATAAGACTCTAAAAAAATATACAGAAACCTCCCAAAAGCTCACACAAAACAAAAAGAGAATTTAATTCTCAAACCAAGAGTTTAACTCTTCTAAAAGAACTTAGTTCTTTCTATGGATCTGAGATCCGCGAGACCAATCTTCCACAAGTTGAGAATTTAATTCTCATTGGGAAGATCTTATTCTTGAGAATCAAAAAATCATGAAAGAACGAATTTGAAAAGGAATAAGATGGAGTTCAAATCAAGAACGCAGTTTCTTCAAATCAAGGACTCGGTTCTTTAAAGGACCCGATTCAAGATCCTCAAAATAATGATTTTGATGATCGTTAATGGTCGAAATACCATTAACAGAGATTTAATCTCTCGGAGAAGATGGAGTTCGAATCAAGAACGTGGTTTCTTCAAATCAAGAACTCAAAGTTGATTCAAGACAGAGATTTAATCACTCGGAGAAGATGGAGTTCAAATCAAGAACGTGGTTTCTTCAAATCAAGAACTCCAAGTTGATTCAAGGTCCTCAAAATAATGATCTTGGTGATCGTTAATGGTCAAAATACCATTAACAGATATTAAATCTCTTGGAGAAGATGGAGTTCAAATCAAGAACATAGTTTATTCAAATCAAGAACTCGGTTCTTTAAAGAACGCGATTCAAGGTCCACGAAATAATGATCTTGTTGATCGTTAATGGTCGAAATACCATTAACAGAGATTTAATCTCTCGAAGAAGATGGAGTTCGAATCAAGAACGTAGTTTCTTCAAATCAAGAACTCAAAGTTGATTCAAGACAGAGATTTAATCTCTCGGAGAAGATGGAGTTCAAATCAAGAACGTGGTTTCTTCAAATCAAGAACTCGGAGTTGATTCAAGGTCCTCAAAATAATAATCTTGGTGATTGTTAATAGTCGAAATACCATTAACAGAGATTTAATCTCTCGGAGAAGATGGAGTTCAAATCAAGAACATAGTTTCTTCAAATCAAGAACTCGGTTCTTTAAAGAACCCGATTCAAAGTCCTCAAAATATTGATCTTGGTGATCGTTAATGATCGAAATACTATTAACAGAGATTTAATCTCTCGGAAAAGATGGAGTTCAAATTAAGAACGTAGTTTTTTCAAATCAAGAACTCAAAGTTGATTCAAGAGCCTCAAAATAATGATCTTGGTGATCCTTAATAGTCAAAACACCATTGGAAGAGGTTTAATGTCATGCCCCGCTTCCCAGTATACGGGCAGAGGACGCGACTGGCCGCTACGTATTTACTCTGAAGTAAATACGCTAAGCATATCTAAGCAATATAAATAAAAATGCACAAGAGACAAAGACAGTAGGTATAATTGAACAACAACTTTATTTACTAACATTCTTTTATAGTACATGGAAAAGTAAATAAATCTGAATGAAAGCAATGCCTAAACAGTGGCATAACAGAAATGGAAAATATAGAATGTAAAGAAAATGTACAAGTATAACTACAGCTCAGGGTCTTCAATAAACTAGTCCAAGTCTTCGGTGTTAGGCTCGATCTCTGGAAAGTCCGAATCACCTGACGACATTCAAAGAAGAAGAAAGAGAATGTCATCAGTGAACAAATCGCTCGGTAAGTCCCAAAGATAAAGAAGTAGAATAGACAGAGATAGTGTGTAACTTTTAAAGTTGTATTAAGCGTTAACATTGTTGTTTGTAGCTTGGTACAGAAGGATGCCAGTGTATACAAGAGGAGTCTCAGTAGACCAGAGATTAAGGTGAACGGAATGTACAAGGAACTGTTATGCCACGGTACAACAGCAACGGAATACAGGTTGGGTGTCTTAAATCTTGCAGTCTCGTGCCACTTCTAACACCTTCCGTACCAATCTACCCCTTAAACCCCGCGATGTCTTGATTGTTTTGTTTGTATTGTATTGTCTTGTAATTTGAATTGTATAGATAGATGACTTGCCGAAACCATGATATCAGTAAATGGATATAACTGGAGAATCATGTAGATAGATGTATATCCATGGTTCGGTTTGGTCAACATAGATTGATTAGATTGAATATATGGATTCATGGATTCATATTGAATTGTAGTATTGTAGATTGTACTTGAATCATATTCAAGTCAGATTATTATAATGAGACTCGGTCTGAGTCAGAACAATTATAAAAGAAATTGAATCCTTAATTAGGTTTTGATGTTATCGGTAACCGTTGCACATGGACGGCAGGATTTATATCTTTTTCAAAGACGATTACCGTGTTGATAACACCGTTTGTTAAGTTGTCTACCTTAAATAGGCAAGCACCCACTTCTTTGGCTCCCTGAGGCTCAAGAGATTGGTCCCGCTTAAACTTATATTTACTAGGGTCCTTAGGGTAATTTATAGAACTTGAGGGGGTTTTATGTAAAAATAATTTTGTACAATTTTCGAAATACATCTCAAGTAATTGACTATCATCTTTAGAGTTGTCATAAATGCATATTTTATATATGTGACATTTCTAGTGAAATAAACATATTTTCCATAATATAGGGTATTTATCTGTAATGTTGAACTTGTATGGAATTTCATGGTATTTTCATGTAAAGTGATTCATTTGATTTTTAAAAAAATTGAAATATTTATACTATATCAAAATAGATATTTTGATAATACATACATACATACATATATATATATATATATATAAAATAATTTTAATTAATTATTTTTCTAGAAATCTCATTTTCTTAAGATATTTGTATTTTTAAATCTCTCGAGACCGAATGCTCTTTGCGGAGGTCTGCATCTCACACTACTAAGCCCGAGGATGTGCGATAATCCGCACCATCCCGAATGGGTTCCCCAAATGGGTTGTAGCGGCGCTTTGCAAAGACTTGTTTTAAATACATAATCTTGTGAAAATGGTTTTTATAAGTTAAAGATAGTTTTGTGTAAAACGGTATTTTCCCGAATCTATATTTCCCAAAAGGTATTGTGCTAGGTTGCATATAAGTGTTGTGAAGAGATAGGTCATTATCTCAAGATCTATTTAAAGATATAGCAAGAATTATGATATTTTAAAGTCGAAACTAAACTACATGGTATTTTTCTGAAAAAGAGCGGTCAAAGTTACAAAATAAAATATTTTGCTATGAAACTTGCTCAACATATTTTGTTAATGATTAATAGTTATGATGTAAGAGTTTGGAATGGTTGTGTTTAATGAAAATTGTTCTTTTTAAAGAAAACCGAATCGGAAGTCGGATTAACTCCGTTTCCGTCGAGTTTTAGAAATTCGTGTTTTAAAAAGATAAAAGAGGAGAAGGAGGAAGGACTTACTGGATTTTGGTTTAGAGGAGAGGAAAAGGGAGTGGAAGTAGGTTCCGATGCGTCGTTTTGCCGCCGGGAGCTCCTAGGGTCGTTGTCGGAATTTCGCCGAAGTTTCGCCCTTCGCTAACTCCACTTGTACACAAAAATTCTAGAGAGTTTTCTTGAGATTTTTAGACAGAATTTATAAGTGAGGAGGTGTGAAATGGAGTGGTATTTATAGGAAAAGATTAGAGTTAGGGTAGGTGAAAGGGTGTGAGAAAATATATTAAAATTTGTATTAAAAATAGAGTAAATAGAGGTTTTTATTGGCTCTGTTAATGTGCAGGGTTTTTAAAGTGTACAGGGGTTATAAGGAGGCCAAACGACACAACTTTCATGAAGGGGGAATCAGATTTGGCTCAGAATCGGCCGGTGCCGCCTGCCGATTCTGCCGAGTCGGGCCGAGGCTCGCTGCCATGGGTCACTCGTCGTTTGGTTTGCACAGTGGGATAGTTTATTTTATATGTGACTCTTGGTTTCTATGAGTTATGCACGTGTAGGCTCTTGGACTTCTAAAAATTTAAAAGAAAACAATATTAAAAAAATAATGTGGGTGATGGGACTTGAACTCTGGTGCTTTGGTTCAGCAGTGCAAGGTCTTACCAATGAGCTACAAGCTCCTTCTTGCTATTAAAAGCAAAACCGTTACTTATAGTACTCACAGGAAATGCAAATACCCCAAGTATACATTAATTTTTAAACAAATTTTTGTACACTAAAATTGGAGTTGTTACACTCTACCCTCTTTACAAAAATTTCGTCCTCGAAATTTACAAATTTTATTTTAAGGACTAGTTTACAAATAGGTGTGGATATCTTGCACGCATCTCATCTTCTCGTTCCCATGTCGATTCTCCTGGAGTGTCTTTTCTCCACATCACTCGAACCAAGTTGACTTCCTTATTTCGAAGTGACTTCACTTTTCTATCCAGGATCTCCACAGGTTGTTGCTCACAAGATAAGTCGGGCTATACAGTGAGCTCGGAATGATCAAGAATGTGGCTGGGTCACTTACATACCTTCTGAGCTGGGATATGTGGAACACATTGTGCACTCCTTCCAATGAAGGTGGAAGTGCCAAGCGGTATGCCACTTCGCCGACTCGTTCGAGTATGTCGAACGGTCCAATGTATCTCAGACTGAGCTTCCCCTGTCTTCCAAATCAGATCACTCCACGGTTTGGAGATATCTTTAAGAATACGTGATCTCCCAGTTGGAACTCCAAGTGACGTCGCTTTGCATCAGCCAAGTGCTTCTGTCGATCTTGGGCTATGCACATCTTTTCTCTGATAGTACGAACCACATCAACAGTTGATACTATCATTTCAGGTCCAAGAAGTTCTCTATCTCCGATGTCATCCCAACTTAATGGTGATCGACACTTCCTTCTATAGAGCGCTGCAAATGGTGCCATTCCAATACTTTCCTGGTAGCTGTTGTTGTATGAAAACTCCACAAGATGTAGGTGATCTTCCCACGATCCTCCAAAGTCTAGCATACACGCTCTGAGCATACCCTCCAAGATCTGAATAGTTCGCTTAGACTGACCATCAGTTTGTGGATGATAAGTCGTGCTGAAATTCAGACTTGTTCCCAAGCTTGCTTGCAGACTCTGCCAAAATTGCGATTGGAACCTGGTGTTACGATCGGAGACAATGCAGACCGGTACTCCATGAAGTCTCACAATTTCCTGTATGAGTTCATGGGTATCAAAGATAGTACATATTTGAAGAGTTTAAATCTTAAATAGATTCTTACCTCCATGTACTTCTTTACTAATGTCTCAGTTGATTGGCCAACTCGAAATGGAATGAAGTGAGCCGACTTTGTGAGTCGATCCACAATGACCCATAACGCATCGTTACCCTTTGTGTTGCGAGGAAGCGCAGTCACAAAATCCATCGTGATGTGTTGCCACTTCCATTATGGGATAGGTAACGGTTGAAGTAATCCAGCAGTCATGTGATGTTCAGCCTTTACTTGCTAACACACCAAGCATTTAGCGACGCTTTTGGCTACTTCACGCTTTATTCTATGCCACCAGTAATTCTGATGTAGATCTTTATACATCTTTGTACCTCCAGGGTGTACTGAGTAGGGAGAGCTGTGAGTTTCTTTCATTAACTCTTTCCGAACAGAACCTTTTGGTACACATAATTTGCTGCCGTACCTCAAAGATCCATCTTCATGGATGATGAAGTCTGTTCTGAGTCCATTCTCTACTTGTTCTCTGATCTTTTGCAACTTAGCATTACTTGCTTGAGCTGCTTTGATCGGATTGACAATTGTAGATTGAACTTGTAAATTCATCAGACTTGAAGCGTTACCTGGCATGACTACTTCAATCTCCATCTGATGCAAGTCCTGTTGTAGCTTTCACTGAGCGGTGAGATGCATTGCTAATGGTTGGCGACTAAGGGCATCAGGTAGCACATTCACCTTCCCTTTATGATATTGTAGGTTGATGTCAAAGTCCGCCATGAGTTATAACCATCGTCTCTGCCGCATATTAAGTTCCTTCTGAGTAAACACATATTTCATACTCTTGTGATCTGTGTATATGTTCGCTCGTTCACCAAGAAGATAATGGTGCTAAATCTTAATAGCAAAGATAACGGCTGCCAACTCCAAATCATGCGTCGGATAATTGCGCTCATAAGTCTTCAGCTGTCTTGAAGCATAAGCCACAAATTTACCATGTTGATGTAGAACACATCCTAATCCCTTACCGGATGCATCACAATGCACTTCGAAACCTCCAGATTGGTCCGGTATAACGAGAATAGGCGCTGATGTCAACCTTGACTTGAGTTCTACGAAAGCTTGTTCGCATGCTTCTGTACACACAAATTCTTCATCTTTACGTGTGAGATTGGTCAGGGGTATTGCTATCTTTGAAAAGCCTTCAATGAACCTTCGGTAATATCCAGCTTGACCCAAGAAACTTCGAATGTCCTTCACTGACTTTGGTGTCGGCCATTCGCTTACTGCTGAAACTTTCGCTGGATCCACAGAGATTCCTTCACCCGATACAATATGTCCAAGAAAACCAAATTGATCTAGCCAAAACTCGCATTTGCTGTACTTGGCGTAGAGTTGATATTGTCGTAGAGTTTCCAGGACAATTCTTAGGTGTTCGGTGTGTTCTTTCCGACTCTTAAAATACACCAGGATGTCGTCGATGAAGATGACAATGAACCTGTCTATGTACTCCCGGAAAACTTGATTCATTAAGTTCATGAATATTGTTGGTGCGTTGGTCACTCCAAATAGCATCACTAGAAATTTTTAATGACCATATCGAGTTCTGAAAGCCGTTTTGTGAATATCAGCTTCCTTGACCTTCATTTGATGATAACCTGAATGAAGATTTAACTTGGAGAAAACACAAGATCCACTTAGCTGATCGAATAAATCGTCGATACACTGTAGCGGATACTTGTTCTTTATCGTTACTTCAGTCAAGTCTCTATAATCGATGCACATTCTGTATGAACTTTCCTTCTTCTTCACAAGTAATACCGGTGATCCCTAACTTGAAGTGCTGGGACGAATCTATCCTTTCGCCAATAATTCGTCCAACTGAGTTCGGACTTCTTTCAAACCTTCCGGACTTAATCGATAAGGTGCTTTGATCACCGGTTGTGCTCCTGATACTAAATCAATGCTGAATTCAAAAGCTCGATCGGGAGGGCAAACCTGATATATCGTCAGGAAACACACTGTCGAACTCTCGAACCACTTCTGGCCTTGATTCTTCCTCCGCTTGAGTTGCTGCAATTACTGCCTTCTTTGGCTTCGCCTTGTAAGTACTTGGCTCCAGGATACGGTCTCCACTTTTGAAATAGAAGATCGGATGGTCTGGAATCTCGAATACTACCCTCCTTTGATGATAGTCAATGGTAGCATAGAAGGTTCCGAACCAATCCATACCTAGAACCACATCGAAGTTTGGTATGTCCAGCACCTTGAAGTCAGCATAGAATTCTCTGCTGCAGACGACTACTGGACACAAACTGTATCCCATTGTTGCCTTTAGAACGCCATTTCCTGAACTGACATTCCAGCTGGATACAAGCGGTGTGACTGGAATCGCATGAGTTCGGACGAACCGTTGTGACATAAAGCAGTGAGATGCTCCGGTATCGAAGAGTGCTAGTGTAGGAAGTGAGGCTACTAAGATTGTACCTAAGGTATGTGGGATATGTTTTAGGTTTAGGGCAAAGTATGCAGATAGGTAGTAAGACTGAAAGAAAAGATTTGAGAAGAAAGGGTTACCAGTGATGACTTGGCCAGTGGCCTCAGCTTCTTCCACGGTCATCGTGAAAGCCTGTCGCCGTGGTACATTCCTCCTGGCCGGAGGAGCATTCCTCGGAACGTTCCATTGAGCTTGATGGAACTGGCGAGGAGGAGGTGCGGTCGGTGGTCCTCTAGGTGGTGGAGCAGGTAGTGCAAGTCTTGGAGCAGGTTCCTGAAGGGCTGGTCTCTCCTGGTAAGTGATTGTTGGCCTGGGTGTAGCAATTGGGTTTTGTCTTTGGGGACAAGACCCAATATCATAAGTAGCTGAGCCGCAGACTAAGCATAGACGGTTGGCTCATCTACAGTCTTTCATTATATGTTCAACTCTCTTGCAGTAGGTACAAAAGGCTGGGCTGGGCCTGTTGATTGGTACTCCCGGTCTCCTTGGCACAAAAGGTGGCCTTGATGAGGCTCCTCCTGCCATCTGATTGGCAGGGTGCTTAACTCCAGCAGATTGAGGTCTGCCCCTCGTCTTTACCATTGCCTCATAACGGCGGGCAGCTTTCAGAGCCGATTCATGAGTCGAAAAATCTCCTGTGGCTAGTGCAGCCTAGATCTCCGAATCCAAACCTTATTGAAATCGACGGGCTCTGATCTCATCCGTCGATATCAGGTGTGCCGCAAATCTATTAAAATATTATGTTAGCTGTATAGTATGTGATATATTGAAAAATCGAATTATTGAGACATATCTTACCGACTGAGCATGGTGAACTCAGTGTCATATTCATCTACTGACTTGGTCCACATTGAACTTTGTTGCAGATGGATGAACTGCGGTTCCATGTCGAACCTGGCAATCTCAGGGAAGTACTTTGCATCGAACATGTCTCGGAAAGTCTTCCATTCGATGGGTTGATCAAGACGGCTTTCTTCCGCCTTCCACCAGACCCGTGCATTGTCCGTGAGCTGTAATTTTGCAACACGAACCCAAACTATTTCTGGCACCTGTGCTGCTGCCAGATCATCTTCGATGCTCTGAGACCATTCCTCAGCTTCCAGCGGGCTTTCTTTTCCTGAGAACTGTTTAGGGTGCATAGTTCTGAATTGCTTCACTCCAGGTGCTTCTGCCTCGGGACGGTTCATTAAAAGGGCAGTCTGCTGTTGCTGTCCTTCTAGGAGGCTGCAGATCGTTTCAAGCAGAACCGTATGCTCATTGATCGGAGCAGGGACGGCAGGTGTGAGTGGTAGTGGTAGAGGTGTGTTGTTGACATTGGTGCTGGTGTTGTTCGGGGAATCCATAACCTTGAAGAAAAATTTTGGTTATGACATATTCAAAGTAAATGATAAGATTCAAGGAATTTAAATTGTAAAGAATGTTTTAGTTGTTGGTTCTTGTGTTATATTGCTTAGGTTGTTCACGCAGAACTGAACTTTATGGTAGGGATCCATACAGCTCTGACCTGCATGGGCCACCAACAAAACTTGTCATGCCCATCTTCCCAGTATACGGGCAGAGGACGCGACTGGCCGCTACGTATTTACTCTGAAGTAAATACGCTAAGCATATCTAAGCAATATAAATAAAAATGCACAAGAGACAAAGACAGTAGGTATAATTGAACATCAACTTTATTTATTAATATTCTTTTATAGTACATGGAAAAGTAAATACATCTGAATGAAAGCAATGCCTAAACAGTGGCATAATAGAAATGGAAAATACAGAATGTACAGGAAATGTACAAGTGTAACTACAGCTCGGGGTCTTCAATAAACCGGTCCAAGTCTTCAGTGCTAGGCTCGATCTCTGAAAAGTCCGAATCACCTGACGACATTCAAAGAAGAAGAAAGTGAATGTCATCAGCGAACAAATCGCTCGGTAAGCCCCAAAGATAAAGGAGAAGTAGAATAGACAAAGTGAGTGTAACTTTTAAAGTTGTATTTAGTGTTAACGCTGTTGTTTGTAGCTTGGTACAGAAGGATGCCAGTGTAAACGAGAGGAGTCTCAGTAGACCAGAGACTAAGGTGAACGGAATGTACAAGGAACCGTTATGCCATGGTACAACAACAACGGAATACAGGTTAGGTATCTTAAATCTTGCAGTCTCGTGCCACTTCTAACACCTTCCATACCAATCTACCCCTTAAACCCCACGATATCTTAATTGTATTGTTTGTATTGTATTATCTTGTAATTTGAATTGCATAGATGGATGACTTGCCGAAACCATGATATCAGTAAATGGATATAACTGGAGAATCATGTAGATGGATGTATATCCATAGTTCGGTTCAGTCAATATAGATTGATTAGATTGAATATATGGATTCATGGATTCATATTGAATTGTAATATTGTAGATTGTACTTGAATTATATTCAAGTCAGATTATTATAATGAGACTCAGTCTGAGTCATAACAATTATAAAAGAAATTGAATCCTAAATTAGGTTTTGATGTTATCGGTAACCGCTGCACATGGGCGGCAGGATTTGTGTCTTTTTCAAAGACGATTACCGTGTTGATAACACCGTTTGTTAAGTTGTCTACCTTAAATAGGCAAGCACCCACTTCTCTGGCTCCCTGAGGCTCAAGAGATTGGTCCCGCTGAAACCTATGTTTACTAGGGTCCTTAGGATAATTTATAGAACTTGAGGGGGTTTTATGTAAAAATGATTTTTTTATAATTTTCGAAATACACGTCAAGTAATTAATTATCATTTTTAGAGTTGTCATAGATGTAGATTTTATATATGCGACATTTCTAGAGAAATAAACCTATTTTCCATAATAAAGGGTATTTATCTGTAATTGAACTTGTATGGAATTTCATGGTATTTTCATATAAAGTGATTCTTTTGATTTTAAAAAAAAATGGAATATTTTTACTATATCAAAATAGATATTTTGATAATACAGATATATATATATATATATATATATATTTATATAAAATAATTTTAATTTATTATTTTTCTAGAAATCTCATTTTCTTAAGATATTTGTATTTTTAAATCTCTCGAGACCGAATGCTCTTTGCGGAGGTCTGCATCTCGTACTACTAATCCCGAGGATGTGTGATAATCCGCACCATCCCGAACGGGTTCCCCAAATTGGTTGTAGCGGCGCTTTACAAAGACTTGTTTTAAATACATAATCTTGTGAAAATGTTTTTACAAGTTAAAGGTAGTTTTGTGTAAAACGGTATTTTCCCGAATCTATATTTCCCAAAAGATATCGTGCTATGTTGCTTATGAGTGTTGTGAAGAGGTAGGTCATTACCTCATGATCTATTTAACGGTATAGCAAGAATTATGATGTTTTAAAGTCGAAACTAAACTACATGGTATTTTTCTGAAAAAAGCGGTAAAAGTTACAAAATGAAATATTTTGCTATGAAACTTGCTCAACATGTTTTGTTAATGATTAATATTCAAGTTGTAAGAGTTTGGAATGGTTGTGTTTAATGAAAATTATACTTTTTAAAGAAAACCGAATCGGAAGTCGGATTAACTCCGCTTCTGTCGGGTTTTAGAAATTCGTGTTTTAAGAAGAGAAAAGAGGAGAGGGCGGAGGGACTTACTGGATTTTGATTTAGAGGAGAGGAAGAAGGAGTGGAAGTAGGTTCCGTTGCGTCGTTTCGTCGCCGGGAACTCCTCGGGTCGTCGTCGGAATTTCGCCGGGGCTTTGCCCTTCGCTAACTCCACTTATACACAAAAATTCTAGAGAGTTTTCTTGAGAGTTTTGGACAGAATTTTTGAGTGAGGGGGTGTGAAATGGAGTGGTATTTATAGGAAAAGATTAGGGTTAGGATAGGTGAAAGGGTGTGAGAAAATGTATTAAAAATTGTATTAAAAATATAGTAAATAGAGTTTTTTATTAGCTCTGTTAATGTGCAGGGTTTTTAAAGTGTACAGGGGTTATAAGGAGCCCAAACGATACAACTTTCATGAAAGGGGAATCGGATTTGGCTCAGAATCGGCCGGCGCCGCCGGCCGATTCGGCCGATCCGCCGGCCCGATTCAGCCGAGTCGGGCCGGGGCTCGCTGCCATGGGTCGCTCGTCGTTTGGTTTGCACGGTGGGGTAGTTTGTTTTATATATGACTCTTGGTTTTTATGAGCTATGTACGTGTAGGCTCTTGGGCTTCTAAAAATTTAAAAGAAAACAATATTAAAAAATAATGTGGGTGATGTGACTTGAACTCCAGTTCTTTGGTTCAGTAATGCAAGGTCTTATCAATGAGCTACAAGTACCTTCTTGCTATTAAAAAGCAAAACAATTACTTATAGTACTCACAGGAAATGCAAATACCCCAAGTATACATTAATTTTTAAACAAATTTTTGTATACTAAAATTGAAGTTGTTACATTTAACCTCACGGAGAAGATGGAGTTCAAATCAAGAACTCGGTTCTTTAATGAACCCGATTTAAGATCATCAAAATAATGATCTTGGTGATCAAAATACTATTAACAGAGAAATATCAGCAGAGATTAAATCTCCAAAAGAACTCGGCGCTTCACGTGAAAAACACGTGAGCACTCAGGGCTAAATTATATAGCGCTTCACGTGAAACACACGTGAGCGCCGGGAAAAGTTAGTGCTTAGCACTATTGGAGCACCTCACGTGAAGTACACATGAGCGCTCTATGCAGCTAAGTGCTTAGCACTCCTGGGTATTACAGAAACCCAATCTTAGCCTGATGATCTTTCGCTAATGATCTTCCGACGGATATTCATCCCACATCTCTCCTCAATCTGGAAATTGGTTTAAGGGTACATCCCTCTAAACCTTTGATACATGTCGTTGTAATTCTTCAACGTCTTCAGAGAGGTGGCGGGTCCCAACAACCAACAATTCTTTGGTGCACTCCCAAACTGATAGGCACATCCCAATATGAACCGCAACGTTCTTAAACTACAACAGACCGAAACGTCCTTAAAAAACAACAATAGAGCCCAAATGCTCTTTTGTTGGATCTGAATGATCCTAAAACCCTGTTAAGTAGATCTTAGTCTCAAATTGGATTAACGTATCCTTAACAAACATTTGAGTTGATCTTAATCTCAAATTAGATTAACGATCCTTAAATAAAAACCCAAAATATACAGATTTGGACTAATCGCGCCCTACGGGAGACAACATAAATTAGTCTCCGTATACAATCCATGGGCAACCAAAAATAAAACAAACACACATGACACAAAGTGAACTTCTAGAGCCGAAGAAAGTGGTTATCGCTACGCGGTAACGTAATTAACTGCAGGGGCTTGCGCCTATAGGGAAGAGCGTCCCTACAATTAAAAAACCCTCGCAAACGAGGGGGAATCTAACGAAGTCTGCTACAACGGTCATATCCGTCCAAACCTCCAATACACGGTATCATAAATAGACTTGGCATCTTCGGAGAGGTGGACAGATAAACCAAAAAAGCATCTGCCCCCAAATTCGACTACGGAGAATTCAGCGGTAAACAATCATCCACTCAAAAAGCTCTCATACAATTTTTAATGGAGGAATGATTAAGAAGAAAAAGTTTACACTAAATTATATCTAAAACCAAGGGAAACTATACATGCTTTGTTTGCCCTTGATCTGGAGTATTGATAGGCGGTGAAGTGAAGCCCTAGGGTCTTTTTCTACACCCATGTACAATCACAAAAACACCCATAAAAATTTGTCGTGAGACACTACAGTACGGCAGCGAATCTGCCGCCTAAACCCCCAAAATTTTGCGCATCTGTGGTCTCCTTGAGGAATTGGATAATCATTTTTCTTGTGCTCTCTTGTGTTGCTTTATTCCTCTTCTCAGTAAACTTGTATTTGGAGAATCATTCCAAATTACTCCCAGATTTACAATAGTCCCAAAAATGAAAATGAATGGACTTTTTGCCTTGATCTTTCTCGAGCTTCGTGTTGCCTTCTTGATCCTTGGGCGGCTACTCTCATGCTTTTTGCTTGTCTGAGACACAAATGACCCTCGCTTGATCTTGTCTCCCTTACTGGTAAGCGACACTTCACGGATGGTGAGCGGAACCCGTATTTTTATCTGTTTGTTGGCAGTTATCCTGAATTTATCGCAACTGTGCGTGATTTATATTGTTTTAGACTGAGAACCTATAACCTGGATTTATGTAGTGTTCACCGCTGAAAACAAAGACTAACTGGGATTGAACGTCTTGCCTGAGTTTAGGGGCAGATGCTATTTGGATCTATCCATCCACCTCTCCGAAAATACGAAGTTGATTTATGACACCATATATCGGAGGATTGGATAGATGTGGCCGTCGTAGCAGACTTCATCAGATTACCCCTCATTTTATGAGGGGTTTTTTATTGTGGGGATGTTGTTCCCTGCAGGCACAAGCCCCTGCAGTTAATTACGTTATCGTATTGCGATAACCACTTTCTCCTGCTCCGGCAGTTCACTTCATGTCGTGTGTATGTTTTTTTTGTTTTGGTTGCCCGTGGATTCTATAAGGAGACTAGTTTATGTCGTCGCCTGTAGGGCGCGGATTAGTCCAAATCCGTATAATTTAGATTTGGGTTTTTGGTTTATTTAAGGACCGTTAATCTGATTTGAGATTAAGATCAACTTAAATCTATAAGTGAGCATTTTGGCTCAGTTTGTTTTTGCTAAGGATACATTAGTTTTGTTTGAAACTAAGATCAACTTAACAACATTTTGAGATCATTTTTACTTGAGATCCAGCAAAAGATCATTTGGGCTCAGCTGTAAGAAAACTTCAGAGACTTAGCCAATTTGGGCTTAGTCTGCTTATTCTGTTTCTTTTTCATTCAAAAGTGCTCTGTTTGTTCAGCCCTTTTACTTTTTTTTATGTAAAAGTGCTAAGCACTTATTTGAACTCTGATGCCCATATATATGTCATGTGAAACTTTTAGTTATGGGCGCTGTCCAATGAATGTTGAACACTTTAGTCCTTTTGACTAAATGTGAAGTGCTAAGCACTTCCTATGGCGTCTACATGAGGTGCACATGCAGCGCTGGGCGCTGTCCAATTAGTGCTAAGCACTCAGCCGTTTTGGCTGTATATGAAGTGTTGAGCACTTTTATTATGGCACCCACGTGAGGAGCACATGAGGCGCTGGGTGCTGCCCAATCAGTGCTAGGCACTTAGCTGTCTTCGGCTGTATATAGAGTGTTGAGCACTTTTATTCAGCGCCCACATGTGTTTCATGTGAGGCGCTGGCCTTCTGTTTTGGACGCCCGCGTGTTTTTCACGTGAGGCGCTAGGCGCTGTTAAAAGGGCGCCCACGTGGGAAGCACGTGAGGTGCTAGCCTCTCTTTTTTCTTTTTTTTATATGGAGATTTAATCTCTGTTGCTATTTTTATAGAACATAAATCTCTGTTAATGATATTTTGACTATTAACGCTCGCCAAAATCACTAATTTTTTTAGGATCTCAGGTTGAGTTTTTAAAGAACTAAGTTCTTGATCTGAAGGAACAGAGTTCCTGGAGTATTATGGACTCCATCTTCTTACTCTTTAAATTTGTTATTCCCTGAATTTTTGATTCCCAAGAATAAAATCTTCCCGATAAGAATTAAATTCTCAACTTGTGGGAGACTTGTCTTTTAGATCTCAGATCCAGAGAAAGAACTAAGTTCTTTTTCAAAAGGGTTAAACCCTTAGATGTGATATTATAGGTAATAGAGATATTTTGATCTCTTTTCTTTACCTAGGGTTTTGAAAAGGAAGCTCTTCTTCTTTGAGAATTGAATTCTCTGTTCTTTCTATCTGTGGTCTCTGTGTGTGTGAGACTTGAAGTCTCGGGTCCTTTATATAGTGATGGCAGATTGTTAATTAGTTTTGAGAAAATCTCTCATTGAGAGATTCTAATTGATTTAATTGGTCTCAAAATTGATTTGGAGAATTTTACCCACCATTGGATCTTTGATCCAAGGACTTCTGTATTTACAGAATATGGTTTTCATGTTTTTAACAAGATTGGGGAAATATTTTCCCATATACAAAATTTATTCTGTCAAGTGGTGATTTTTAATCACTATTGGATTTTTAATCCAAGAGTTCTCTATTTTATAGAGAGCAATCTTTTTGTTTTGGAATGATTGAGAGAATATATTCCCAAAATAGAATTTTATTCTATAATTAGATCACTTGATCCAACCAAAAGTATCTTTCTTATTTAGAAAGATTTGGGAGATATTTTCTCCTAATAGAATTTGATTCTATATTTTGATCATTTATCATCTCCGTTGGATTTTTTATCCAACGGCTCTGTTTAACAGAAAGTATAGTAGAATTTAATTCTACTTGGGCGACGGCACTCACGTGTTATGCATGTGGGCGCCACTTAAGAATTTAATTCTTAAGATGAGTATTCCTGTGCTTTGCACATTGGCACCCGCGTGACGAGCACGTGCGGCGCCATATAAGAGTCTAACTCTTATGTAATAAATTCTCTTGTGCTTTGCACACTGGCGCCCGCGTGAGGAGCACGTGAGGCGCCACCATAGGATTTAATCCTGTAAGATTGACTCTGGCGCTGGCGTCCTCATGGAGAGTACGTAAGGCGCTGCCTCATTAAATTCCAACAGAGCTTTGCTCTTTTAATATGTTTAAATATTTGGGAAACAAATGCCCCTCACCATTGCTCTTACGTGGCTTACACGTGGGTGCAAAGGTGTCACCTTTTTCCACCGTTGGATCTTCTAAAGAGCTGAACTGTCCCTTCACGTCTTATAAATAGGGCCTTTGGCCCTTGAGATGACTGTCGTTTCATCATCTCCCTTCTTCCTTCTTGAAAATTTAATTCTCTTCTCAGAACTTAGATCACTGCCCAAAGAAACTCTCAGAGTTTAAATTCTATTTAAGAAAATTGGTAAGGATTATGACCAACTTTTTAACTCTTAAAAGAAACACTTTTTTGTTTTGGGGTTTTAACCCATCAATAGAGCTTGGCTCTTTTTCTTGAAATGATCTCTTAGAGATCTTAAAAAATCTTTATTTAGGGAGACCGTGGCTCTTAGAGATCATGGGGTTTTACCCTATTACTCTGATCCTTAAGGGTTCTTTGGAAGTTAATTCCAGTGTATTTCCCATGGGGATTTCTGTGATTTAATCCCACTATCAAAGGAATTCAATTCCAGTTTTTTCAACAGAGCTTAGCTCTGAGAAAATTTCTTTTGAAATTATTTTGGGAATTTTATTCCCTTTTCTTATTTTCTTTTTAGGGTTTTTCTTGCAAATTTGAATCTGTTGTAGAACACGTTCTTCGAGGCCATTGGGAGCCTTGAACTCCACTGTTCAATGATATTTTTCATTAAATGAGAATCCTTTTAGATTCTTACAATGAGTGCATGCCTCATCATAGATAGGGCATTACCTTGATTTTGTGGGGGCCATTGTCCCTTTCCTTTGGACTGTGGTGATTTTAATATGCCAAAATATAGTACAAATTTGGTTGTGCTTGTAGGGTGTTTTTCGTCACCCCATTGAGATGGGAATACGCGTGCGCTTGTCAGGCGTACTACAGATTCCCCCGTCTAGGGTAGGCCAGGGTTTAATGATTATAGGGATCCGAATCTCCGGCAGCCGCGGGCTAAGCTGTCGTTAATTACCCCCCGCCTTTGGGGCGAGGAAACCTCCGATCAACGGGTTAAACTGGTCATGCGAACTAAATGTGCAGTGTACGTGTGTTTTGTTTTGGAGGGGGGTTTTAAATATATCGGGAGCCACGCAGAGTTTTTACGGGGGTCGTGGAGTATGTGTGTATGTACATATGTATACATATGTATGGATATACATGTATATATATAAAAAGGGGAAAAGTCATCCAAAGGATGCATGGGGCAGCACCTTGGGCGCTGTGCGCCTAGGTGCTGTGCGCTCAGGCGCAAGAGTGCCACGTGTCGGTACGTGGGCGCTCTGCGCTTGAGCGCAAGTACGCCACGTGTCGGCACGGGGGAGACTTGCGCTCGAGCGCTTGCGCTCGAGCGCAAGCGCGCCACGTGTCGGCACGGGGGCGCTTTGCGCTCGAGCGCTGAGCGCTTAAGCGCAAGCGCGCCACGTCTCGACACGCGGGCGCTCTGCGCTTGAGCGCCGGGGAGAAAAAAAGGCTTTTAGCCTAAAAAAAAATTGTCGGAAGAGAAATCAGAGAGGAGTTGGACTCCTGAGTGTGTGTTTTTTTTGGGGTTTAGTGAATGATGTTCTTCTTCTTCCTCCTCCGTTAGCTGGATCTTGAAGATCAAGAGATATGGGATTTCTAAAAATCTCTTCTTTTTGAGATCTAGTGACAGATCGAAGTTCCCCTTTGTGGATTTGGTGGTGAAAAACTATTTTGTTTTATAAAATGAAGAGTAAAACTCTTGATTTAATTCAAAAAAAGAAGAAGATTTTGGAATCTTGAAGAAGGAGAAAAGATCTCAGATCTAATTTTTTTTGGAGAGAGAAAGGTTGTTGAGATATTTCATTATCTTTGCTTTTATAGGCTATACACTTTACACATAGCCCCTTGGGCTTCACAAAATGGCATTTTTCCTATCTCATGACTTATGTGCCATTTTTTTTTTTTGCACATAAGCCATGGGCTTTACAAAAATTTGGCTTTATGCCTATTTTCTTACATTTATCCATAAAATAAAAGAAAAGAAATACAACAAAATTATTTATTACAAAATTTTATCTTGGCATGGGGGGAGGCCGGCCGCTTCATATTCGGGCTCGACCCAGGCATGGGCCCACTAGGTCTGGGCTTGGGCCCCCTTGGCTTGGGGTTGACTTTGATTTTGATTTGGTCAACCAGGGTGTAAATTTTTACCCCAAAAAATTGCCCCCCATTAATAAATGCACACCACATATGTGGGTCGTGTGCATGAAATTGATGGATCTTCTTTCACGTGGAGGCGACTTGATTCGGTTCCCACCTTTTGGGAAACTGGCACTGCCCTTTTTACGACATGGACGGTCGATGCTGCCCTTTTTACGACTTGGACGGTCGGTTCTTCCCTTTTTGCGACTTAGACGGTCGTTGCTGCCTTTTTAGCGACGTGGACGGTCGATACTGCCCTTTTAGCGACGTAGACGGTCGATGCTGCCCTTTTAGCGACGTGGACGGTCGATGCTGCCCTTTTTGTGACGTGGACGGTCGATGCTGCCCTTTTAGCGATGTGGACATGGACGGTCGATTCTGCCATATTAGCAACATGGATGGTCGGTTCTGCCATTTTAGCGACGTGGACGATCGGTTCTGCCCTTTTTGTCACTTGGACGGTCTGTTCTGCCCTTTTAGCGACGTGGACGGTCGGATCTGCCCTTTTTGCGACTTGGACGGTCGGTTCTGCCCTTTTTGCGACTTGGACGGTCGATGCTGCCCTTTTTGCGACTTGGACGGTCGGTTCTGCCCTTTTTGCGACTTGGACGGTCGATGCTGCCCTTTTTGCGACTTGGACGGTTGGTTCTGCCCTTTTTGCAACTTGGACGGTCGATACTGCCCTTTTAGCGACGTGGACGGTCGGTGCTGCCCTTTTTGCGACTTAGACGGTCGGCTCTACCCTTTTTACGACTTGGACGGTCGATGCTGCCCTTTTAGCGACGTAGACGGTCGGTGCTGCCATTTTAGCGACGTGGACGGTCGATGCTGCCCTTTTTGCGACTTGGACGGTCGGTTCTGGATTTGACATGCCCCGCTTCTTGCGGCGTCAGGTATGAAGTTGACTTGTTGATTGTGATTTGGATTGACATCAGCATCGCTATACTGGAATATGGTACCATGAGCGAATCATCATTTGCCATGAGAGGATTTGGGGATTGGTTTTGGTTTGGCATCAGCATCGCTGCACTGGAATATGGTACCAGGAGCGAATCATCATCTGCCATGAGGAGATTTCCCTCGTTCCTAGTTTAACGACTTAGGGGCCATCTGTTCCTAGTTTAACGACTTAGGGGTCATCTGTTCCCAGTTTAAAGACTTAGGGGTCTATTGGATTGGAGTTTGGGATTTTAGGGTTAGGGTAGGCATCAGCGTTGCTAACATTGAAGCACACGTGCCAGGAGCAATTCATCATTTGCCTATTCCTGTTGGGGGAGCGATGGCTTAGGAGACAGGTTTAGGTCCCTATCACCTAAGGCTTTTCAATTTTACGGGCCGTGAGGGTACCATAAAAGCATTTTCTCCCTACGAGTCGTAAGGATCCCGCAGGTGTATTTTCTCCTTAGGAGTCGTGAGGACTCCTAAGTGTGTTTTTCCTTTATGAGTCGAAAGGATCCCACAAAGGTTTGTTCTCCTCATGTATCGTGAGGACACATGAGTGGGTCTTCTCAATGGAGCATAATTCCAAAGGCGGAGACCAGCCGCGTAACTGGTAATTGTGGTGGGGCATGGGTATGACGAGAATTATTTGAGCCCGTGGATTGTATACGGTAGTCAACTTGGGGACCAACCGTAGGGCTGGGAGAATTTTGAGAAATTGGATTTTGGTTGGCGTCTGCATCGCTGCACTGGAATGTGGTACCAGGAGCAACTCATCATTCGCCATTTGGGGACTTGGAATTTGGATCTTGTTTGGCATCAGCATTGCTGCACTGGAATAATGCCAGGAGCAACTCATCATTTGCCTTAGGAGGACTTGGGATTTGGGTTTTTAGTCGGCATCAACACCGCTAACACTGAAGCGAAATGCCAGGAGCGACTCATCATTTGTCGTTGCCCGTTGGGGAACGATGGCTTAAGAGACAGGTTTGGGTCCCTATCATCTAAGGCTTTTCAATTTTATGGGCCGTGAAGGTCCCATAAAAGCATTTTCTCCCTACGAGTCATAAGGATCCCGCAGGTGTATTTTCTCCTTAGGAATGTGAAGATTCCTAAGTGTGTTGTTCCTTTGTGAGTCGTAAGGATCTCACGCAGGGGTTTTCTCCTCATAAGGTCGAGAGGACTTTGCGAGTGTATTTCACCTCTTTTCACGAGTTTGCGCCCTTTCGAGTTTTCACAGACTCGCCGGTAGTCCTGCTGTTTTTACTCACGGAGCCCTTTCGGGTTTTCATCTGTGCCCATTTTGCTTGTGGACATACCGTTTATTTATTTTTTTTATTTTTTTATTTCTTTTCTTTTTCTCTCTTTTTTTTGCCGCTAGTGGGACTTTAAAAGTAGTCTCACCGGCAAGATTTGAGAGAGATTGGGGTCATTTACGCCCGTGGATTGTATACGGTTTTGCAGGATGTATGATCCAGACCGTAGGGCTGGTGTGCTCAATTCGCCTGCGACTTGGAGCATTCACGTGTAGTATTTCCTGAGATATTGGCCATTGATGGGTGGCATGGGCCTTTCTCCCTTGGCACTTATTAGTTGGTAGGATCCTCCGTCGAACACTTTCTCAATGACGTATGGTCCTTCCCAGTTTGGCTCGAATTTTCCCTTGGCATGTCGATTAGGGATGATCGGTCTTTTGAGGACCAACACCAATTCACCTTTCTTGAAAGCGCGAAGACGGGTTATCTTGTCATAGGCCCGTGACATTTGGGCTCGGTATAGCTCCAGATTTTGCTGCACCGCGAGCCTCTTTTCTTCGAGGGCATCGAGCTCTTCAAGTCGAAGGAGCACGTTTTCCTCCTCCGTCAACTCGTGCTGAACGGTGATTCTTAAGCTTGGAACTTCGACTTCGAGGGGGAGGACCGTCTCCACTCCGAAGAGCAATGAGTATGGAGTGGACTGAGTTGGAGTACGGTGCGTGGTACGATATGCCCACAACGCCTCGTGAAGTTTGAGATTCCAGTCTCTCTTGTTGGCTGAAGCGTTTTTCCTCAGGAGCTTGCATAGAGTCTTATTGAAGGCTTCGGCTAGCCCATTGGCTCTTGGATTATAGATGGAGGAATATCTCCAGTCTATCTTGTGCTGAGTAGCGAACCTTGAGACATTGAAGCTCTTGAAAGAAGGCCCGTTGTCAGAAATGATTCTTCTTGGTGTACCGAAGCGGTATAGAATATTACGCTGGAAGAATGTCAGAATATCTTTTGTCTTGACTTCTTTTAGCGGGACAGCTTCAGCCCATCTGGAGAAGTAGTCTGTCGCGGCCAGTATGAACCGATGGCCTTTGGATGACGGAGGATCAATTGGGCCAACAATGTCGGTGCCCCAGACTTCGAAGGGCCACGACGCCACCATAGGATGTAATGGATTGGGATGCTTGTGAATAAAATCACCGTGAATTTGGCAGATTTAACATTTCTTTGCATGCTCTCCGCAATCCCGTATCATGGTGGGCCAGTAATACCGAAGCTGTTTAATTTGCAGTCGCATCTTGGGGCCAGATTGGTGAGCACCGCAAACGCCTGAGTGAACTTCTTTCATGACTTTTTGGGCTTCGGCCGATGACAGGCACCTGAGCCAGAGTTGGTCATATGACCTGCGGTATAGCGTGTCATTTACAAACACGTATCGGAGAGCTCTCTTCTTCAGCTGAACCCTCGCAGACCTTCCTTCGGGCAGCTTATCGTATCGGAAGTACTCTATGAAGGGTTCTCTCCAATCGGGCTCGTCTTGAACAATCGAAGCTTCTTCGGCGGGACTGCTCTTCTGTTCCGCGCTTTCCTCTTCTCGTACAGAGACTGGGGGTAGAATTTGCCGGCTCCTGACTGTGATCAGAATTTCGTCCATGTCAGGATCAGCCAGCTCCTTGGCCAAGCGAGCGAGTATATCAGCCTTTCCGTTCAACGCTCTAGGGACTCTCGTTAGTTCAATATGAGTGAACCGTTTCATGAGTTCCACCACTCGGCTTCTGTACCGAGCCAACTCGGCTTTGTATATCTTATAGTCGCCGCTTACTTGGTTGACGACAAGCTGGGAGTCACCGTAAACCTGTAGCCGAAAGATTTCCATTTCTATGGCGAGTTCTAAACCAGCTATCAGGGCTTCATACTCAGTTTCGTTGTTCGTTCGAGGCTCGGTGAGAGCGAAAAAACGCCGTAGGGTTCCCATTGATGGTGTGATGAACACCAATCCTATCCCTGCTTTTATCTCCGGGACGCTTGATTTACTGGAGGTCCTTATTGATGAGGCTCCATCGAAGTAGAGCTCCCAACATGTCCCATCTTCCTCGAGGTGCAGCACTTGTTCGTCGGGTAACTCACAATTTAGCGGCGACCCTTCTGGTATTGGATAAGCGGCAAGGAAGTCTGCAAGAGCTTGCCCTTTCATTGCTTTCTAAGGAGTATAAACTATGTCAAACTCAAGTAGCATGACAGCCCATCTTGCCATTCTGCCGGCTAGGCTTGCTCTGGTCATCAAGTGTTTGAGCGGGTCGACCTTGGAGATCAGCATAACCCAATGAGCGAGCAGATAGTGCCTCAGCTTCTTTGCAGCAAATATCAGAGCCAGGCATTGCTTTTCGATTGGGGAATAGTTGTGTTCCGCCCCGACTAGAGTTCGACTGAGGTAGTAGAGGGCATTTTCTTTTCCCTCCTCGTTATTCTGGGCAAGGAGCGCACCGAGTGACTCATCTAGCACGGCAGTGTAGAGAATCAGCGGTTTATTTGGAATGGGAGCGGCCAGCACTGGAGGGTGCAACAAGTATTGTTTGATACTTTCGAACGCTGCTTAACATTCGGCATCCCAGATAAAAGGAGCTCCTTTCTTCATGAGCTTTGAGAAGGGCCTACATCTTCCCGATAAATTTGAGATAAACCTCCGTATATACGCGAGCTTGCCTTGAAAAGATCTTAGCTGCGTCAGACTCTTCGGAGGGGGCATCTCCATGATGGCCTTTATCTTTGATGGGTCAACTTCGATCCCTCGATGTCGGACTATGAAGCCCAGGAATTTTCCCGACGACACGCCAAAAGCGCATTTCATAGGATTCATCTTTAGGTCATATTCCCTCAGTCTGGTGAGAACGGTCCTAAGATCTTGGATATGATCGGCCTTGGCTTTAGTCTTGACGACCAGATCATCAACATAGCATTCTACGACTTTATGGATTAGGTCATCAAAAGTCATTGCCCTTTGATATGTAGCACCTGCGTTCTTCAGTCCGAATGGCATTACCTTGTAGCAATATATTCCAATCAGGGTTCGAAATGCTGTGTGCTTCTCATCCTCACGCGACATCTTGATCTGATTATATCCATAGGAGCCATCCATAAAGGTGAACAGTTCGTAATTTGAGGTGTCATCGACCATCATTTCCATGACCGGTAGCGGAAAGTCGTCTTTAGGACATGCCTTGTTGAGGTCCCTGAAATCGACACAAACTCGGATCTGCCCATTTTTCTTCTTCACTGGGACTATGCATGCGATCCAGTCCGCATATTTCTCTTCCCTGATGAAATCGGCATCGATGAGTTTCTTGGTTTCCTCGATGACCTTTTCCACCAACTCCCTTCTCATTCTTCGAGGAGCTTGTTTGACTGGCTTAGCATCAGGAGATATAGCCAGCTTATGCACGGCTACTTCAGGGGAAAGGCCAGGCATTTCTTTGTACGTCCACGCGAAGCAGTCGATGAACTCATGCAGCAGGGCAATTATCCGCTCTTTCATTTCCTCCGACAAGAGTGAGCTGATGTAGGTCGGCCTTGGATTATCGGGCGTTCCTAAGTCAATCTCGGTTAGCTCATCAAAGTTGCTTGTCCTCCATCTTCGAGCTCTTGAGGAGCTTCTTCTGGCTCGGCTATTTCGTCATCATCATTTGATCTTTCGCTGGCCTCACCAACATGGATCATGTAGTACGCTTTGGAATCAGGTTGAACGTAGCCTATGCCCCGTTTATCTGGAAATCGCCCATCGATGAGTGCTCGGACCTGGGGTGGATGTCATAGCCCTTCGTAAAACTTTGCTTCGGACTCCGTTGGATATAACCGGCATCCACACTTTTTAAAGTATTCCCGCATCTCGAGCGCATAGTATCTGGGATTGAGGACGGCTCTTATGCCTCTCTCATAGGGCAGGCACGCGATAGAAAGATCATCCGGGTGCACAACGGGGGTTAACCCGTAAAACAGGATGCCCTTCTGTCCATTTTTCCTCCCGGGGACGTAGAAAGTTTTCAGCTGGTCCACGGTGGAGACTGACAACGCATCGAGCTCTTTGCACATCTGCTCCGGCACCCTTGTGACGGCTAGGGACCCTTCTGCAATTTCGAGGGTCTCTCATAGTTTCGCTTTTTGCATGGGGGTCCAATTTGCACCTTACACGACAGGTCCTCTTCCTCTAACTCTTCAGTGTCGCTGCCAAGATGAGGGCGGACTTTACTGCTAGATGGGGCTTCAGTGACAGATTCATCCGTATCTCCACCGAAATGAGGGCGAGTTTTACGGAAGGACGGACTTCCAGCGTCGGACTCATCAGTGTCGCTACCGAAATGCGGGTGCACTTGGTGATTTTTGCTTTTGAAAGTGACAGCCGGCGTAAATTTGCTTTTGAATCTTGGGGCCAGTCTATCCTCAGTCAGTTGTGGCTTAGCATTTTGGTGGTTCATAAAGTACCAAGAATCTTCATATCGGACTTCATGCACACCGAACGGTTGGATGTCTCCGTCAATACGTTTTTCTTCGCCATTTTTAGTATACTTCATGCATTGATGGAGAGTCGACGGAATGATGCCGTAATCGTGGAGCCACGGCCGCCCCAAGAGAATCTTATAAGACGTGTCGGCGTCGATCACGTATATCTTAGCTTCAGTTTGCAGATCCCCGAATTTGATTGGCAGAGCAATGGACCCCAGAACTTGCTGGCAATTTTGGTTGAATCCTTGAATGATAATCCTTTCCCTTGACAGGTGTCGGACGTCCATTAACAAACTCTTCAGCGTCCGCAAGTTCATGATGTTCACTGAAGACCCCAGATCAATCAATATGCAATTAATCCGATCTCCGTCGCTGTACCCGGTCACGTAAAGCGGCCGATTATGCTCAGCCGTTCCCAGTAGCAAGTCTTCATCCTTAAATATGACTGCGGCGGCATGCAAAGCGTGCTGGGCTTCTTTCATATTAATTTCCGCAAAGTGAGCCTGATACCGCTCGGGGTTTTGTAGAGCGTGAATGAGAACATCTCTAAGCTCCTTAGATAGGACCAAGGCGTCGTAGATGGTCAGGAGAGACGAAAGCTTCCGGAGATGTGCCAGGACATTATAGTCCACCGAGGAAGGACTTATGTTTTCATCAGCCGTTTGTACAGGGAAGAACTCCTTCAATTGAATCAATGTTCTTTCCTTTTGTTCATATTCTTCGAGGGAATCGATATATTTTTGAATGGTCGATCTCCCTGCAGACTCTTTTTCGCGCCGAGCTGCACTTTTCTTCTTCTTGGGCTTCTTGGATTTTGAGCCTGATGGAGCCGCATTGGTAGCTGGACTGGTAGGCTTCTTCTGCCCTTCCCATTCCTTCCTGGGTTCTTTCCGAAGTAGCTTTATCATCTTCTTCGTCTTATTAGATATGTGCGTACTCCACGGAGGCCGCGATGAGTCCGTTTCATTTCTCAGGGCAGCGGGTTCGGCTGTCTGCTCCTAGAAGGCTTCAGTTTCTGTCTGTATAAAGTTGGTGGTTGCAACTTGATTGTTCACCAACACACTTTTGGACAGCTCGATCTCTCCAGCCTTGTACTGCTTCTCGACCCAGTCTTTGAAGATATAGCAATCCTCGATCGCATGGCTCACTACTCGGTAGTACGGGCAATATAGAGGATTGTCGGTCATTTTTGCTTCTTGGGGTCTTTTCGACTCCGGCAATTGTAGACCGTTGTTCAAGGAATCTTTAAATATCTTGCGGACCTTGTCCCTTCTGAAAGAGTAAACCTTGTTCTTTTTCTCCTCTAGGGAAGGCCCATCTCCTCCCAGCAATGGCTTTCGAGACCGGTTGGTTTTGGATTCGCCCGCCCTTCGCTTTTCTTCGCCGTCGGACGCATTGAAGACATTGGTACTGCTGGAACTCCCGCTTCTACGGTTGTCGTCCCGCTTGCTTTTCCAAGTATTGTCTCTCTGAGAATCCGGCGGGGACTCTTGCTTCGAGCGTTCCAGCATTTGGACTTTCTTGGTTAGCTCCTGAAATTTCTTGAGGCCCGCCGTACACAAGAATGGGACCATCCAATTGCTGAGGTTCCCAATGAGAAGGCTGACGGACTGGTCCTGCTCCAGCGGCGGTTCGTACTTGACTATGAGATTGCGCCATCGAGCGATAAAGTCAGTGTTGCTTTCATTCTTCCCCGGCTTGGTCCTCACAAGGTCGGCAATGGAGATTTTATCACTGACACTCATGAACCTTTGCCGAAACAGGGACTCCATTTGGGCAAAGGTAATGACGGACCCGTCCGGTATACTCGCATACCAGTCGAAGGCGACGCCGGTCAGGCTGTTGATAAACTGACGAAGAAGGAGCGTGTCATTGCCCCCTGTATTTCCACACGATGCTTTGAAGTGGGCGACGTGCTAATTTGCATTCCCCGTTCCATCAAATCTTCCGAACTTAGGAATGACGTAGCCGCTTGGGAACTCAATCAGATCGAACTGCGCGGGATATGGCCGCCTACTACTGCCGATTTCTTTCTGAGCTTCAGCTTCAGCCACCAATGTTTTAACCTTGCTGGTGACCAAATCCATTATCCGATCCTGTGTTAGCGGGATAGTGCTATCTGGGGCCAAGGCGTCCCGAGAAGCGGAATGTGGCCGGCTTTCATGCGGCTCGACTAGTCTTGGTCCCAAAAGAACAGGCATTGGCTGTCTCGGATTGTCATCACCCAGCTGATTAGTAGCGGCTTGTGTCTGATTGGGAGGCGCTCGAGCAATTTGAGCCGTAAGCTGCATCACCACGTTCGTTAAGTCGTCAATCTTCGAATAGAGCTTGGCCATCTTTTTATCTTTGCTCCTAAGCTGTTTTCGAAGCTCTTGAAGCAGCTCTTGCTCCGCAGTCCTGGGGCGGAAAGTTGGCTCTTCCTTACTGTCCGAGCTTGACTCTGCATGGACCGAGGGGTCTTTCTGCCTATCATCCTCATCGAGAGGGTTTTCTTCATCCAGCGGGGGCGGTTGTTCTTGGGCAGCGGCAACCATATTCAGGCTAGATTGGGCTTGGGATGTGGTAGCCCCATCCTTGCTTTTGCTGCAAAGGTTGTCGCTGGGGCGCCCGCCCGCCATATAGACCGTATGGATGATATATCCGGCCGTCTTTCTATCATTGGCAGCTGATTTCACGGATCGCTGTTTTGACCCCCTTGTTTCGGTAGCTGGTAGTCGATTGAAGGCGGCTGGCCTAACCAGGTTCTTGAATAGTGCTGGCACTTCTTTTCTGGGTTTGCCCCGCTGCTTTCGTGCGGCACAGAGTGCTTGATAGACTCTTGAAGAGACAGTATCATACTTTTTCTGTTAGGGCCGGGACACGTCTCTTTGTAGCACTGTTCGGACCGTTGTCTTCTTGATTCTGGCGGTCATGGCATTTTTCTGAACCCACTTCAGAGGGTCGAAGGAATTGCTGATTCTTACGTCCGACTCAGCCGTCGTCGCAGAGCAACCCTGCACTTGGAACTTCACACGATTCCATTTGGCCGAAGCCTTGGCCCTCTTGTTGGCTCGATACCTGAGCCGCTTCTGTCTTAACTTTTCTGTTCTAAGCGCCTGGCAGACTTCGGCTCTTTGGGAAGTCGCCGCAGACCGGACGATGGAGGGCCTTGGAGATACGTCCAATTGCGCATTTGTTGGAGTCATCGCACCGGAATTCTTGCCCCCAGCTAGAGCGCCAGGGAGTCGTTCATACACCATCATAAGTTTCGGTTGTGGTGCCTTAGCAATCACAACATTCGGCCTCTTGCCCCTTGGGACCGGCTTGGCCACCTGTTCCGCCGGGATTTCCGCCTGATGAGCGCTTCCGGCAGGGTAGATGATGACGGAGCCAAACTGGCGGGGTGGTTCCTCCCACTGTCGACTGAGGCTTGCGGGGAGAACCACACGAGCGTTGATCTTGACCACGTACGAAATCGGGGTTACGTTGGAAGCTGAATTCTTCTGGGGAGACATTGTCGTTGAAGGTTGATTGCTGCACGAAAAAAAAACATCATTTCAGTATAGGCAATCGATATTTATATTGATTGAATTCGCATGAACGTTTAACCCGAAATATGGGAGGAGAGATTGGTCCCACCGGGCGTGCCAGAAATCTGTAGGGTGTTTTTCGTCACCCCATTGAGATGGGAATACGCGCGCGCTTGTCAGGCGTACTACAGATTCCCCCTGCCTAGGGTAGGCCGGGGTTTAATGATTATGGGGATCTGAATCTCCGGCAGCCGCGGGCTAAGCTGCCGTTAATTACCCCCCGCCTTTGGGGCGAGGGAACCTCCGATCAACAGGTTAAACTGGTCATGCGAACTCAATGTGCAGTGTACGTGTGTTTTGTTTTGGATAGGGGTTTTAAATATATCGGGAGCCACGCAGAGTTTTTACGGGTATACATATGTATACATATGTATGGATATACATGTATATATATAAAAAGAGGAAAAGACATGCAAAAGATGCGTGGGGCAGCACCTTGGGCGCTGTGCGCCTAGGTGCTGTGCGCTCAGGCGCTAGAGTGCCACGTGTCGGCACGTGGGCTCTCTGCGCTTGAGCGCAAGTACGCCACGTGTCGACACGGGGTGACTTGCGCTTGAGCGCTTGCGCTTGAGCGTAAGCGCGCCACGTGTCGGCACGGGGGCGACTTGCGCTCGAGCGCAAGCGCGCCACGTGTCGGCACCGGGGCGACTTGCACTGGAGTGCTTGCGCTTGAGCGCAAGCGCGCCACGTGTCGGCAGGGGGCGACTTGCGCTCGAGCGCTTGCGCTGGAGCGCAAGTGCGCCACGTATCGGCACCGGGACGACTTGCGCTCGAGCGCTTGCGCTTGAGCGCAAGCGCGCCACATGTCGGCACGTGGGCGCTTTGCGCTTGAGCGCTGAGCGCTTAAGAGCAAGCGCGCCACGTGTCGGCACGCGGGCGCTCTGCGCTTGATCGCCGGGGAGGAAAAGAGGCTTTTAGCCTAAAAAAAATTTCTCAGAAGAGAAATCAGAGAGGAGTTGGACTCCTGAGTGTGTGTTTTTTTTTTAGGTTTAGCGAACGATGTTCTTCTTCTTCCTCCTCCGTTAGCTGGATCTTGAAGATCAAGAGATATGTGATTTCTAAAAATCTCTTCTTTTTAAGATCTAGTGACAGATCCAAGTTCCCCTTTGTGGGTTTGGTGGTGAAAAACTATTTTGTTTTATAAAATGAAGAGTAAAACTCTTGATTTAATTCAAAAGAAAGAAGAAGATTTTGGAACCTTGAAGAAGGAGAAAAGATCTCAGATCTAATTTTTTTTGGAGAGAGAAAGGTTGTTTAGATATTTCATTATCTTTGCCTTGATAGGCTACACACTTTACACATAGCCCCTTGGGCTTCACAAAATGGAATTTTGCCTATCCCATGGCTCATGTGCCATTTCTTTTTGCACATAAGCCATGGGCTTTACAAAAATTTGGCTTTATGCCTATTTTCTTACATTTATCCATAAAATAAAAGAAAAGAAATACAACAAAATTATTTATTACAAAATTTTATCTTGGCATGGGGGGAGGCCGGCCGCTTCATGTTCGGGCTCGACCCGGGCATGGGCCCACTAGGTCTGGGCTTGGGCTCCCTTGGCTTGGGGTTGACTTTGATTTTGACTTGGTCAACTAGGGTGTAAATTTTTACCCCAACAGTGCTGAAAATGCTAAGGCCTTTAATTATAGTTGATTACATTGTGTTGATAACTAACCCTCTATTATATATATATTTTTAGGTACTATGGCTTCCGATTACTCCTTCCCCTACGTTCGCTCGGAGAGCATTTTCGCCAATGCGCCTACAGATCAGGAAGTCTTTGTGCTAAATCGGGACTATGACCCAGAGCAGAAGTCTTTTCATTTGTGGGGGTCATGGTACAGTTACATTATCCGGGGTCGGCGCAGTTTTACTTGTGCGGAGCCGTCAGAACCGATCCCGTCGATTCATTATGTCGACCCCCCGCAGGTCGCTTACGCAGTGAAAGAAGTCAACTGGACTTCGGAAGGTCGTCTCCAACCTTCCATGGCATCGATACCAGTGCAGCCGCCAATGGCCCTAGACATTCTGGGACATTGCATATACCAAGGATAAGCGCGTCCTTAGGGCCAGGTTTATTTGATAGGAGTAAGCCCCCGTCATCAGGCTGGCTATCTGCTGTGGGCCCGTTATATTCTGTCGGCCAAGAAGTCTCTGCTGCTGAAGACCGGGCTATATCCAGCGATCTACGCATCCCTTTTTTATTACCACACTCCTCATATGTGGTGGGTTAAATCCTTTCTGGAGCAATGGAATATCCCGACCTACACATTTCTCTTATCGGATCGGGAGGTCTCAAACTCGCTGGAGGAATTCGCGGAGATATCGGGATTACCCGTCAGAGGAGAGCATTATGAAGAGATACTACCTCTTTACGAGTATGTCTTCGCTACCGAATCAGTGGTTATGGGTCTTATCCCAGAGAATGCCGTTCGACACAAATTTCCGAGCTTGATCAAAGTGTTGAACATATATGAAAGCTTATTCTTGGAGTCTGGGGGCATGGAGTTAGCTTCACGGATTTCGTTGCCCGCTTCCTTCGTCCGGAAGCTTTATCAAAGAAATATGTGAAGTTCACCAAGCTCGACGATCCATTCCTATTTGGGTTGGACAAACTACCGACTACAGAGGCGGATTTAAAGCAATTTTTTATTCCTGATACCCCAATCGTCCCTTTCGCAGAGGTCGCCGCTCCGGACATTGATGAAGAGACGTTTTTCATAGGGTTCATTAGCCTGTGGTTGAGCTGGTTTACGCTTCCAATGCACCCCCGTCATATGAGACCGTCTGTCTTTTATCCAGCTCACCGCATTGCGACGGGGACACTCCTGGCTGTTGGGGTTGCAGGACTGGCTCACTTATATCATGGTCTAAGTCTAGCGGTCGACACCACTCAGCTGGGTGTGAAGCCCGTAAATCCCCCATTGCACTACTTTACCTTATGGATCGAGATGCACGTGCTGGGTGCTTTTAGTGTACATAAACGACCCCGATTTTATGAAGGATACAATTTTTCTCAGGTTATGCATTTGGTCGATGCTTCTTTTCTAGACCCAACCCTGTGAGAGGCTCGACGGTTGCTTCTTCGCCCCCGCATGGTTAGGGACAGCATTACCTTTGTAGACAAAGTTTTGACCATCAGTAAGGAGCCTTCCAAAGCGGTCCAGCCACTCCACGATGTCTTTAAGGATGGAGCATCTGCACTGAGGGCCCAGGAGATCGTCCATTTGTACTCTATCAGACCGGGTTTCCTGGTATTCAGAAAGAACGCCTCGGTGTTGTTTATGAGATATAACTCGCATCATTTTGCCCAGCAATCGGGTTACAACTAAGGCGTTCCCCTCAAGGCGTTTATCATTGATCCGACCGCTACTGAGGAGAGCATTCGCAACGCGGCGCATCATTTTATGCGTCTAAATACGGGGTCCCATTTCTTGATCATCGAGTCGAGTCATATCCCAAGGGCCTTGAATGTTTACATTGCTTGGTATCAGCATGCAACGAGTGCCATCGTTCACGAGGAAAGGCGGATACTTCTTGATCACAAGGATTCTATCCCAGCTAGCATTCCCGTGGTCCCACTGAGGCGACGAGCAGTTGTCCGTCCTTCCTGGAGAGAGAACAGTGCAGTCATAGTTCCACGAACTTTTCCGGATAAGCCTCGACCGGACGCTCCTGCGACTGTAGTAGCTGTGGCGTCTCCGTAGTCGGGCATTGGTTCTGAGATCGGGACCCGCCATCCGAAGAAGCCTATTAAGCGAAAACTCTTATCATCGGGTATTAGTTCTAGCTCACAGAAGAAGAAGAAATCCTTATTCTCGGCTGAAGTTATATTCGGTCAGGAGCTTCATGCTCCTTATAGTGAAGGCTTGTCTGAATACGGCACCAACAATGGTCTATTCGAAGCTCCCGCTGCTATTGATCTTCAAGCTTCTATCGAAGCTTCTGAAAGGCTGGCCAGTGAGCAAGCAGCGTTAGCTTCTCTTGCGGCGTTCGGTATATTTCATTTACATTCTTCTGTATATATATTTTTTTTGAATTTATTATGCTTTATTAATGCTCTTCTCTTAACAGGAATCTCTACTGAAGTGACTCTCTTAGCGCCCCTCAAGACATTTGAGGAGGAGGAGGGGCTTCGCGCTTCCATGGGCCTCGGTATGATTCGTTTCGCGATGCCTTTACATATTTAATTCCTTTTATTCACAACCTAACTCCCTTCTTCTTTCTGTTACAGGAACCATAACAACTCATGTTATTCTGAGTACAATGCCAACCTCGGGTGGTGGTGCGGAGGAGCCTTCAGAGCCACCGGCTATGGTTGAAGTCCTCCTAAGGCCGCCACGAGAGGGTTTGCCGAAGCAGCAAATGATAGATGCTGCAGTAGATCCGGAGGCCGAATCTGATTTGGACAAAGACGCTCCTCTATCGGAGGTCCTGAGGAGATCTATTCATACGGCTAAAGCTGAGAGAAAGCGCAAAAAGGATGCAGCAAGGGAGCGTCAGGCTAACCTGGACACAGGAGCGGGTTCGAGTGATGCTCAACCCTCTAACATTCCCATGGCGGATGTTCCTTCTGCCCTGTCCACCGCTCATAGGCAGGTTGCGCATGCAGCTCGGGAAGAGTCCAAACGGTTACTTCAAGGTAGAACAGCGCACGGTTCCTGTTGAAACCTAGTAACAGCGCACGGTCCCTGTTGAAACCTAGTAACAGCCTTTTTCTTGAATTATAACACTTTTCTTTCTTTTTCTTTTTCTTTTTAAAACAGGGCCAAGTTTAGGTGGTGAGGTGGCGGGTGAAGTGCCGACGCTTGAATAGCCTGAAGTGGCAGACCTTCCTTTGGAATCTGGGACTGTTCCGACTGCCGCTTCCTCTCCTTGTGGATCCTCGATATCGGCAGGTGATGCGAGCATTACGATGACCCTTATCAATTCAGGGGATGAAGGTGTGGATGCTGAATCCACCTCCCCGGTGGAAACCGAGGAAGCCGTCATAGCTGGTGATGCTCCAGACACTGTCATGGTTTCTGCCATGTCGGATATTCCTCGAGCTATTACTTTTGAGTTTTTAATCCCGCCAGGCATCTTTACCGATATCTCATTTATTCTGAATATAGGCGTGGTAAACCCCGACGCTGTGCTGCTTGAAGAATTACTGCCAGCCGTTGCCATGACTATTACGGTTCCACCCCTCTCTTTTGTGTCCCTCCGAGTTCTCTCGTGTTTAATGACGGAAGGTAAAGATTTCTCATTTCTTTGTTTCAGTGTAGATATTATTTTCTTGGATTAATTTCTTTACCATATATTGTTGCAATCCTGCAGGAGTGCTTTTTGACCGCTTACACCAGATGTTAATCTCGCACTTCGCCTTCCAATCGGAATTCGCACCCCTTTCAGGCGTTGGTTAGTATATTCTTCACTTTTTACTTCATCTTTCTAAGAGTAAACTTTTTGTTGCTAAGCTTTTCTCGTCTTGACTACAGAATTATGGCTCGAGGAGGAGAATGAAGGAATAGCTGAGCCTCCTGTGCTTCCTAACTTGCCACTTTTGACCACCGGTATGGTAGATCTCGTTCATCATTATTCTTATTTATTATTTTTTTAGGTTGAAATCTAACCCTTCTTTGTGTGTGCTTTATTCTGCATCGGTTTTGGCACCTTTTGAGTCTCACATTTCTATGCCCGCAGGGCCCTTTGCTAAGCGCCAATCTTCCAGGGGTGCAGTGAATAGCAAGCGGATGCTAAGTGAGTTCAACGAAGATCTTAACGTTGAAGCCCTCACCTCTGCTGCAGACTTTACTGATGAGGTTAACCCTATGTTGGTGACGCTTGTGAATTTCCACAATGAGGACTTCGTTGGCATTTGGATTGACTATTGTAAGCGGATTAAGACTTGTCTCCATGAGATTGAGCACAAGCGTCTTGCACCTGAAGCGTTAACTTCGAGGGCTCAACTGATCACATGGATCGAACAAAGTGACGCTTCGATTAAATACTTTGAGCAAAAGTTGGCCCTGAAGCGAAAGGAGCATGAGACAGCTTATGGCGAATCTAGCTAATTGTGCGACAAGGTCAAAGCGAATACCGCGCAACTGCAAGTTATCTTTGAAAGTCTTCAGCAATGCTTGTCTAAAGGAATGCCGCTGAGGCAGAACCTCGATTCTACCGAGCGGGGAATGCCAGATTGTGAAGTGGCTAAGCAGGAAATTGCCGAAAAGCTTTCATCATGCTTGCAACAACGGGCCCGAGTTGAAGCGACGTTGGCTGCAATAATAGCATATGAGGAGGGGCTGCGAGAAAAAAGTGAGCGGGTTGCCAATTAGTTTATTCAGTCGTCTCGGAGTCTCTAGTTTATTCACTCGTTTCGGAGTCTCTAATTTATGTACTCATCTCGGAGTTTATAGTTTATTCACTCATTTCGGGGTCTCTAATTTATGTACTCATCTCGGAGTTTGTAGTTTATTTACTCATTTCGGAGTATCTTTAGTCTACCTCCCTTGGATTTACAGGTAAACTTGTCCTAACGTTGTATGTAGATAACCCGCATTCTTTACGACAGAGGTCCGTTAGGTTTGTGGTACTAGGGTTTTAGTCCAAAGTACCGTCGCGTTGGCTGATGTATTCCTCGATATGCAGTCTTTAAGTTGTTGTTTGAGTAACCCCACGACTGTCGTGTCTCTGATCCCTTCGGCGGCTGGACAAGACGTCTTCGAGTAATCTCCTTAGGTTATATTACCGTCGAAAGAGCAAGCGTTAGGAATTTGTCATGACGCTTTTTACTTGAGGTTAGGCTCTATTTGGAGCTCCGATGAGTCATAACCACTCCGCTCTGGTATGAGATGATCTCCGATGGTCTTTTAGGCTTTATATGAGTTGCCGTCGAGACCCGAAGCTGGGAATATGCTGTCACTTAATTTTTGCTTTGACGATGTCGTGTCGTTTCTTTGCTGAAGTAGGGTAAATATATGTAGGACATCTATGCTGTATGTATTGCAATTGAAGCCCGGAGTTAGAAATATGCTATTGCTCCAATTTTGTTTGATAGTTGCGTCCGCATCCTGCTGAAATGAGAGGGAACACCGCAATATTCTCTAGGTTGTATGTATACCGTCAAGACTTGGAGTTTGGATTTTGTCGTTACTTCATTTTTACTTTGACCCTTAGGTCTTTTGTTGACGTTGCGTCTGCTTCCTGTTAGAATAAGAAGATCGTCAAGTTGATCTGTATGATGTAAATGTTCCCGTCGAGATCTGGCTCTCCTTTTGATGGGGCGTTGTGGGAAAATATGGTTCGCTTTTGTTTATTTATGCCCACGGATTGTATACAAGAGTCGGTGTGGACCTACCTGCAGGGTAGAGAAAATTTTATTTTATTTTATTTTTTATTTCCGCGATGCTCTATCTTTTCAGCTTTTTACATCGCGAGAGTCGCGATTGCCCAATCATTTCGGTTATTTATCCCGGTGCCCAATCATTTCGGCTATACATTTTTTATTTTTACTCGCTGCTTTTTATTGCGAGTTACCCAAAAATTTCGGCTTTTTCATACGCATTTTTTTGCGACTCGCTGAGTTTTATTACGAGTTAGGAACTTGAGATCTGATACCAATCTTGGTATCAGCATCGTCGCAACTGGAATATTGCCAGGAGCGAATCATCATTTGCCGTGAAAAGACTTGGAGTTTGACACCTTTTCAGGCATCAGCATTGCTACAACTGGAATATTGCCATGAATGAATCATCATTTGCCTTTGTCGATTTGAACAAAGATGGCTTAGTAGACAGGGTTAGGATCCTGCCGACTAAGGCTTTTGACTTTATGAGTCGTAAGGGTCTCACAAAGGTATTTCTTCCTACAAATCGAGAGGATCTCGTAAGTGTATTTTCTCCTTAGGAATCATGGGGATTCCTAAGTGATATTTTCTCTTGTAAGTCGTAAGGATCTTGCAAGAGTGTTTTCTCATTATAAGTCGGGAGGACTTACAAGTGTCGTTCGCTATATGGGGGGACATTTCTTGTCATTGGTGGAACTTGGTGGGGTATATTTATTTATGCCCGTGGATTGTATACAAGGTTTGATATTGGACAGCTTGTAGGGCAGCTTGGGGGATATGATGTCTTAAGAACGGGTTTAGATCCCTGTAACCTAAGGCTTTTGAATCCTATGAGCCGTGAGGCTCTCATAGGTGGGAATTCTCCTTACGAGTCATGAGGATCTCATAAGTGTATTATTTATTTAAATTTTTTCTCTCTACGAGATTGCGCCTTCCGGGTTTTCATAAGCTCGCCGATAGTTCTGCTGTTTTTACTCACGGCGCCCTTTCGGGTTTTCATCCGTGCCCATTTCGCTTGTGGACATACATTTTTTTTAACGATGGAATACCTGAGAGTAGTTTCACTGCAGGTGCCCATCAATTTATCGATGGGACTTGAGGATGACTTCATCGCTGGAGTAGCTGTGTAGCCAATGAGACTTGAGTTGCAACATTTTCCGCTAGAACTTAGGTTGCAATATAGATCTCAAGGGAGCATATCGTCGTATTTGGGGCGATACACTAGTTTATGGACGTTCCGGTCCATTATCGGCATGTTTGAGGGGAATTTCTAATTTAAGGACTTTTCGGTCCATTATCGCCATATTTGAGGCGGATTGTTAGTTTAAGGACTTCTTGGTCCGTTATCGCCATATTTGAGGCGGATTGTTAGTTTAAGGACTTCTCAGTCCATTGTCGCCGTTTTTGGGGCGACGGAGCTTTTTTGTAGACTATTCTCAGAGTTTTGACTCTGGAAGATAGAGAGCGGACACGAGCGTCGTCATCTATCATTGATCTAAGTCGTGACTCGTCAAGCGTGGTATTTTTAGAGGAATCAGCCATTTATTGGCCAAAAGGGTCTTTCTCCATGCATATCCATGAGCAGGTAGGCTCCACCTTGGTAGACTTTGTCTATGATGTAAGGGCCTTCATAGTTCGGCTCGAATTTCCCCCGTTTTGCATGATTGGGGATCATGGGTCTTTTGACGATTAGCACGAGTTCGCCATGGCGGAATATTCTTGGCCTGGTCAGTTTTTCCTGTGACCGCATCATCCTTGCCTTATAAGCTTCCAGGTTTTATTGTGCTATAAGGCGAGTTACGTCGAGAGCGTCGAGCTCCTCAAGCCGAAGATGAGCATTTTCTTCATCTGTCGGCTCGTACCGAACCGCTACTCGTAGAGAGAGGAGTTCTATTTCCAAGGGAAGCACTGCTTCCGTGCCGAATACCAACGCGTATGGTGTTGTATTTGTAGCCGTTTTGAATGTTGTTCGGTACGCCCAGAGAGCTTCGTGCAGCTTTTCATGCCAGTCTCTTTTGTTTCTGGACACTGTTTTCTTTATAATCTTTGTCAAGGTCTTGTTGAAGGCTTCAGCTAGACCGTTGGCACGAGCATTATAAACTAAAGAGTATCTCCAATCTATTTTATGCTGTTGTGCGAAGCGGCTGATTTTATGGCTTGTATAAGTTGGCCCATTATCCGAGATAATTCGTCGCGGAGAGCCGAACCGATAGATGACATGTGTCCTGAAAAAATGGAGGATATTCTCCGTCTTCACCTCCCTTAGTGGTACTACTTCTGCCCACTTAGAAAAGTAGTCGGTCGTTTTCAGTATGAACCGATGTCCTTTGGACGATGCCGGTTCAATGGGGCCAATTATATCGGTTTCCCACATTTCGACGGCCAGCTGGCTACTGTTGGGTGTAGCGGATTTGGGTGTTGGTGGATGAAGTCTCCATGGATTTGGCACGAGTTACACTTCTTCACATATTCGAGACAGTCCTGAATTATTGTGGGCCAATAAACCCATTCTTTTTATCTTCTGCTTCATTTTTAGCCTAGCTTGATGAGAACCACAGAGTCCGTCGTGAGTCTCTTGGACGACTTTCTTCGCTTCTTATGATCTCAGGCATCTTAGCCACAGACAGTCGAACGATCTCTTATATAGAGTATCATTCACGAAGGTGAAGGATAGAGCTCGTTTTATGAGCTGATGTCTAGACGACGCATTTTTGGGCATTCGTTGGGATTTGAAGTAGTCTATGATGACTTTCCTCCAATCCTTGAACTTTTCTTCGTCCTCTATTTGAAGGGCTACTTATCCGGTCATTTCTTTTCTTTCGGATGGCTCTATTAAGTCTTCCGAAGATATATCTGTTGGCGCGAGAACCCTGCGGCTTTGCACAATGATCTTTACGTCATCGAGGTCTTCATCGGCCAGTTCCTTAGCCAACTTGGCCAATACATCCGCCATACTGTTTTCTGCACGCGGTATACTCTCCAGGATGTAGGAGGGGATTTGTGTCGGCAGTTGCTGCACTCTTTTGCCATACTTTATCGGCTCTTGCTTGCACGTCTGATAGTCGCCATTTACTTAGCTAACGATCAGCTGGGAGTCTCCATATATGAGGAGGTCTTTGATTCCTATGTCGACAGCGATCTCGAGACCTGCTATCAAAACTTCATATTCAATTTCGTTATTAGTCCTTGACTCTGCTAAGGAGAGGGCGTAACGCAATATCCCTCCTTGCGGAGTCATGAAGATAAGGCCAACCCCAGCTTTGATTATGGGGGTGTTTTGCTTTCGCTTATTCATGGAAGATGCTCCATCGAAGTAGAGTTTTTATTGGGAATTATTTTCTTCCTTCTCTCCTTCGATTGTGTCGAACGCATGTTCATCCGACAACTCGCAATTTAAGAGGGAATCGGCTGGTATTGGATGCTCCACGAGAAAGTCGATAATGGCCTGATCTTTCACAGCTTTAAGGGGTCAATACGTTATCGAGAACTCCATCAAGAGGACGGCCCATTTGGTAAGCCTTCCTCTTAGTATGGCTCTTAACATCACATATTTGAGAGGATCCACCATTGATATGAGATGGACCTTATGTGCCAATGCGTAATGTCCAAGCTTCATTATCACGAAGATCAGTGCCGGACAATGCTTTTCAATAGGGGAGTAGTTGTTTTCTTCCCCTAGGAGAACTCGACTCAAATAATACAGAGATTTCCTTTCCATGATCGTTCTTTTATGCCCATAGCGCACCTAGAGAACCCTCAAGGGCTGTTGTATATAGGATAAGGGGTTTTCCCTTAACCGGAGCAGTCAATACCGACCGATTTTACAGGTATTGCTTGATTTCGTCTAGTGTATTTTGGCACTTTTTATCCCAGACGAACGGGGTCCCCTTCTTCATCAAATGAATGTAGGGACGGCATTTTCCGGAGATGTTGGTTATGAACCACCGGATATATGCGGGCTTTCCTTGAAGAGACCGCAGTTGTTTGAGGGTTCTCGGCATGGGTATTTCCATAATCGCCATGATCTTTGAAGGGTCGATTTCGATACCCCGGTGCCGTATGATGAATTCTAGAAATTTGTCTGAGGAGACTCCAAACGCGCATTTTAGAGGATTCATCTTCATATTATACTTCTGAAAACGTCGGAACACTATTTTTAAATGTTCCCAATGTTTCTCGTGAGTTCTGCTCTTTACCACAAGGTCGTCGATGTAGCATTCGAAAATCTCATAGATGAGGTCATTGAAAATCTTTGTCATGGCCCTTTGGTAGGTAGCGCCAGCGTTCTTCAAACCGAAGGGCATCACCTTGTAGCAGAATATGCCCAGCGGGATCTGGAAGGCGGTATGCTTTTGATCTTCTGGATGCATTTTTATTTGATTGTACCTGAAGATCCATCCATAAAAGAGAAGACCTCATGGATAGACGTGTCATCGATCATTAGCTCGGTAACAGGTACTGGGAAATCATCCTTCGGGCAAGCTTTGTTGAGGTCCTGAAAGTCCACGCAGATACGCACCGTCCCATTTTTCTTCATCACCGGAATGATGTTAGCGATCCAGTCGGGATATTGAACTTCTTGGATGAAATCCGAGTCAATTAGTTTCTTGACTTCAGCATTGATACTCGTCTCAAGTTCAAGCCGCATTCTTCTTGGTGCCTGTTTGACTGGCTTTTACGTCTGGCGATATGGACAATTTATGTACTGCCACCTTTGGATCTAGACCCAGCATCTCAAAATAGATCCATTCGAAGCAGTCTTTATATTGCATGAGCACGTCCTTTAACGTGGCTACCTGATTTTCAGATAGTAGATCACTGACGAACGTTGGCTTCGGATCATTTTCAGTTCTTAAGTCAATTTTTCTTAGGTTGTCCACTATGGTGTGTATCCCATCTTCTAGCTCCTTTGGTGCTAGTGGAAACTCGAAGATCGCCTCGTTCTCGTCTTCATTTGCGAAGCACATATGGAGGTTATCTATAGTCTCGTGCCCTCCCTCTTTTGAGAGTGTTATCATATGGCTGGTACGAGTTCGCTTCCATTCTTGATGTTGAGCTAGTCATATCCTCACGGTATAGGTCCTCTTTGGCCTATACTTTTGCGGCGGGGTTACCCTCCAGCTGTCGGATAAAGCGAACCTGCCTTGTTGATATTGGTCGTCTACTCAGTCTTTGAAGATGAACCAGTCTTCGAGGGGATGACCTATTGCTCGGTGGTAGGAGCAATAATCTGGATGATGGACCTAGTTTATTTGTTCTGGGGTGCCGAGACTATGGAAGTTTCATCATTTGATACTTCATGATAAAGTTGAATATTTCCTCGTCATTTCCTTGGGGAAAGAGTATTTCCGACCCATCATCTTTATAAAGGACGGGTTCCAATCGACCTTTTCTCAATCGTACGGCTTCTTGGATCCGCTTTGGTGTTTTCGAATGTTGTTTGCATTCTTTGCCCTGTTTTTGCCTCTATTTTGGGATTTCCCCCTTTCACGAGGACATATAGCGGGCCGGGGATGAAGAGCATTATAGTCTTCCTTCTCCACAGACTGCTGATTGAGACGTTGTGTCCTAGCCTTTTCATAAATGGCCATTTCACGGCTGTGATTGTCTCTGCTCTTTTGACAAGATTCTTTTATTAGCTTGTCTATTTGTTCTTCGAGTGACGGACTTAACGTCCTTAGAGCTGGATTTCGCTCTGTTTCAACGTCACGGCCATTTGGAAGAGCGTTTTCCTCTTTTCTGGAACTGTTTATGATGCGGCAGCTGTGGAACTGATCCCGTTTCTTGGAACGAACGTATCCGAGCCCGGTTGTCTCCATCTTCTCGTTGGGCACTTTCGCTGAGTTCTGGGAATATTCTAAATCTTTTTATAGGATTGGGCTTGTCGAACAGTTTGTTCGAGGGGTACATCTTGGCGTCTCAACAGCCTTTTCAATCCCTCCGCGTAGTATCTTGGCATACGGATTGGTTGAAGCCTGTCGAGTGCAAAATCAGCACCATGCTAGACTTCTTTTTCTACTTTGGTCTCCGTAAATTGGTAGAAGAGGATTGACTTTTCACCTCTTCGCCTGGGAGAGACGTAGAAGGTCTATAGTTCTTGTACGCTGTATGTATCAAGTGCATCAAGTTCTTTGTAATGTCGAGGCGGGTCCATTATGATTTACAGACTCTGATCGGTACCAGGGAGGGTTTGCGCTGACGGGAGGATAGAGAACACTGCATTAGTCTCGTCCTCAGAGTCGCTGCCAAAGACAAAAATAGGAGTAGATGGTCTGGGCCTGTTGTTTTCTTTTTGGGTTTGCCCCGAATAGATTATTTCTTCATCTTCCTCGGAATCGCACCTAAAGATCGGGATGGTGGCGATGAACTTCTGTTTATCCTCCGGCTTATGACACCTCTCTGTATTTTCGAAGTCTGGTAGGAAGTATTTTGCGTCTTCATATTTTCGGACCTCGCTTATGGAGAATGGATTTTGCTCCCCTATGACGGTGTATTCCAGGCCGTCTTTGAAATACTTCATACACTGTTGTTGTGTAGAAGGGATGACATTGCATTCATGTAACCAAGGCCTACCGAGTAGAGCATTATAGAAAGTCTTGGCGTCAATGACATGAAATTTGATGTCAGTGACAAGCAACCCAAAGCGTAACGTCAGTATTATGGACCCAAGCGTCCGGGACGACTATGAGTCGAACCCGGAGATGGTAATTTTGTCTCAGGCCAGGTGCTGAACGTTCATGCAAATTTCCTTCAGCACCCTCATATTGAGAAGGTTGACGGAGGATCCGTTGTCGACAAGATTTTCCCTATCTTGATGTCATGGCAGTACCCGGTGACGTATAACAGGAGATTATGTTCACACTAACCGAGAAGGAGATCTTCATCACTGAATGTAATGTCAGCCATATGGACCTCTGCCAGTTCATCTTTCCTCTTCTCTTTTGCGAGGAAAGCTTGGAACTGATCAAGCTCTTGTAATGCCTTGATCAGTGAATCGAGTGCCTCTTTGGACAGGAGGAGAGCATCCAATATGCTCAATTGTGAGGGTATTTTTCTCAGATGTGCTAGGACATTGTAATTCACCTTGTTTTTCTTAGGTGGGTCCCTTACTGTGAGCTCTTTTACAACTTCACCGTCGAAGGAAATTTCCTCAGAGATTTTCTCTTTCCCTTTGTCTTTTTTGCTCGAACCTTTGTTTGTAGGTTCGAGGCTCTTCTCAGGCAGCGTGCGGTTACGCAGCTAAATATTCTCGCAGTTCTCCTCCTCCTCTTCTTTTTCAGAGGTGGAGTCTTTGAAGAGAGAGCTGAGGAGTATTTCGTCCTTAGAATCGCTCCCGAAAGTAAGAACTTGGGGTTTTTCCCCTACTGAACTGGTATCAACCATATGACAGTTGCCAGTCGATTTTTTACGTACATCTGTCGCACCTTTTTGCCGTCGACGAGCTTCGCGCTTCATCCTCTTGAAGTGTTTTTGATGGGAAGCGTATACTTGCCACCACTTCTTGAAGGTACTGCATTCTTCGGTGGTGTGGGTAACCCTCTGATAATATAGGCAGTAGTTTGGATGTGAATCCTCTCCGTTGAGGCATATGACCCCAGGAGTGCTTCTTACGAAAGGTGGAAGCTTCATCCCCATTGACAGGGCTTTGACGAACCGCTTCTCTGTCTTAATCCTACTCTTATTTGTCGCAGGTATGTTTTGGTTTGGTTGGAGTACTTTACGACTCATCCTTGCCGCAGCTTCTTCATCCTGACACTGGCGCTTAGCCTTTTCGTATATGGCTGTTTCGCGTTCTCGGTCAACTATGCTTTTTCGAAAGGCTTTGTTTAACGCCGATTATGCACCCAGTTCCTCCGCGTTGTTTTCTGATGCCGAGGGAGTTTCTTCTTCATTTGACGACGAATGGGAGACCATGTGGCAACTCTCTATATAGTCTTCAGTTTCTTCTGATGAGTCATTTTCCTCATCGTTGTCACTATCTTCATTCTCAAGAATATGCTTGAGGAACTTTTTGAGCGTGACCGGTGTCCACGCCTTCTGGTTGTACTCCTCGAGCGCGTCAATGTACTTTTGTTGGTCTGTGCGCTTGTTGTCATATTCGGCAGGCTGCACAGACTTCTTGGTCTTTTTCTTATTCTTCGAAGGCTTTGAAGGCTTGACTTGGGGTTTTTTCCATTTGTTAACAATTTTCGATATAGGACACGGTTTCAGCATCCCTTCGATGATTTCAAGTTCAAGTAGGCTTTTCCACCTGACTGCCGGACATGCCTATAGATCCTCAGCATTCTTTTGGTTTTATTTGAAAGAACGACTTCCCATGGAGTTTCTTCCATGAACGAGCATGATGCCCCCGGCGCATCCACCATTTTGGGAGTGTGCTTCTGTGGTGGGTTTACCCTCCAGTTCTCAGACAGCGCGAATTTCCCCTGTTGATACTGGTCCTCGACCCAGTTCTTAAAGACGTAGCAATCCTTAATTGGGTGGCTCACCATTCTGTGATAGGAGCAGTAATTAGGGTTATTGAGGTCGCCGGGTTGCGGTGAACGCCGTAGTTCTGGCAATGTGATGAGTTTGTTGCGCACCACCAATTCAAACAGTCTCCTCGTCTTGTCATGGGGAAACGAGTAAGCGCGTCCTAATCTTTCCTCCAAGGATGGACGCGGACGCGCGTTGTTTTGGCGAGCAGTTGGTTTTGGGCCACTCGGTTATTGTTGCGTGTTGGTAACGAAGGCCACTTTCCCTTCACCCTTATTATTTCGAGGGTCCTTATTTAAGAAGGAAGGCCCATGGCCTATCTGGTCCATTTGGGCTAGTTTATCGATCAGAGCCTGGAAGGTGGTCAGCTTGAAAAATGTCATAAACTGGGACACGGTCGTTTGAGAATCTAGGGTCCCGATGAACATGCCCATGGCAGGAGATTCTTCGATGCGTTGTTCACACTTTGAGTATAGGTTCCGCCACCGGATCATGTATTGGACCCAGGTTTCTCCTGGCCTTGTCCTGGCATTGATTAATGTCATAATCGGCGTGTGCTCGTTTGCGTTGGCGAATCGGTGTGAACAGAAGTTCCATCTCTGTGAATGTTTTCATGGAGTCATTTGGAAGCTCCGAGTACCATTCAAAAGGCGTTTCTAACAGGCTGCTAACGAACTGGCGAAGCAACAGTTTGTCATCACCTCCAGTGTTGCCGCACAGAGTTCTGAACTGTGCGATGTGCTGATGGGGGTTGCATGTCCCTTTGTATACATAGAACTTTGGGATCGTATATCCCGGCGGGTACTTGATTTGATGATACCAGCCTAGATACGGTCGTCCAGTTCTGACGGTTTGGCCAGCCGCTTCATTTTCTTGATGAGCTCTTATTTGTTGAGCTATATAATCATCAAGAGCAGCCCTGGAGATCGTCTCCTCCTTGGTTGTTGATAGAGCCGGATGAGGGTTTGATGTTTCCCCTCTGTCATCCTCGATGATTATCGGCGGATTCTCTGCTAGGGGTTCTGGATGGATCAACATTCCAACCATGTCTTGAAATAAGAGCGCCATCTGTTTTATGTTAGCGGCTTGTCCGGCAACCTCTTTATCTTTTCTTTCAAGCACCCGTCGCAGGAACTCTATATCGGTCTCCTGCTCTTGGCGTTGTTCGGTTGTTGTGTCCAGACTTTCTTTCTGCCCGATAAGTGCTGCCATTTTGGTCAGCATTTTGTGGAGCTTTTGTTGTTGCTCCTGAGCCTTAGTCAGCGACCGAGTTTGCGGCCGGTGACTCACAGAAGCACGGCTTTCTTTTATTCCGGAAGCCATGTAGACCGTATGCATGATCATGCTTCTAGACTTTGGAATTTGCCGCATGCGGTGGGATTTTCTCTGGCCTCATTCTTTTGTGGGAGGTCGAAGTTGAAGGAGCCGTTATGAAAGGCACCTGTGTAGAAGAAGTCCCTCGTTGTATGACGGAGGGATGGTCTTTCTCTTGCCGCACCTTCGATTTCTTCGGTCGACGAGAATGGTCTTTGTCGATCACAGAGTCTTGGACTTTCCGCCAGACTCTATGAATTTGGAAGGAGAGCCGCTGATAGGGGCGCTCCGGTTCTGCCTGAGCAATGACTTCTGCAGGTGGGGGCGATTTCTTTAGCACCACCGTTGGAGAGTTCTTGCGCAACCTCTTGAGCAGATCAAAGCAGTTTCCGGTTGGAACAGCAGCATCAACTTCCACCATTGGAGCTGGTGGGGTAAGTCCAGAGGGGAAGTTGCCCCCAGCTTTTCTCACTCAGCGCCAATGGCGACGTCGAGCATGCCTTCCGGAAGGGACCGCTGCATTTGTGGAAGCGGTTTCGTCGTGCCCCCGGTTTTGCTGAGGGGCTGCTGTTGGTGTTAGCCTGTTGAAGACCAACGTCCTGATTGGAGTTTGGGGAGGAACGACCAATCTTTCAAAGACCGGTCTTCTGATGGGGGAAGCACTTTTGACGGCTCTGCCCGTAGCAGGAGTTGGGAGGGCTATCCGTTTTGGGGCAGCCCCTTCAGGTATCACGAGCCTCTTGCGGGCCCGTTCGACTTCTTGCTCAGCCTATTGAAAACTGAGACACTAACTTTAGATGACTCATTGAGAGGGGCACATTGGGAGCTTCCTCTTGCGGCGCTGAAGCACCGAAATTCACTGGTGGCAGCATGGTCCCGAAGAACAACCCAGTAGTGGCTTGTGTAACTTGCCCCACTGGCATTGAAAAGATAGAGGCCACGTTGGGCTCGTAGGTCACTCTTCCAGATGGGGTGGAGCGAGAGTTGCTGTTGCATGTTGTGCAGTTAGAAGCCCATCAATTTTTTCTGCACAGGAGTAAGACACCAAATTTTAGTACCTCGAATCCAAGAGCAACCATAGCGAACCACGATTTTGTTCGCAAAACACGACACACGAAGTGTGGAGTGGAAAGAGGAAAAGGTCCCACCGGGCGAGCCAGAATCTATTCACCGCCGAAAATAGAGACGAACTGGGATTGAACGTCTTGACTGAGTTTGGAGGCAGATACTATTTGGATTTATCCATCCACCTCTCCGAAGATACCAAGTTGATTTATGGCACCATATATCGGGGGTTTGGATAGATGCGGCCGTCGTAGCAGACTTCATCAGATTCCCCCTCATTTTATGAGGGGTTTTTAATTGTGGGGATGCTTTTCCCTGCAAGCACAAGCCCCTGCAGTTAATTACGTTACCGCATTGCGATAACCACTTTATCGTGCTCCGGCAATTCATTTCATGTCGTGTGTATGTTTTGTTTGTTTTGGTTGCCCGTGAATTGTATACGGAGACTAGTTTATGTCGTCGTCCATAGGGTGCGGATTAGTCCAAATCCGTATATTTTAGAATTGGGTTTTTGGTTTATTTAAGGACCGTTAGTCTGGTTTGAGATTAAGATCAATTTAAATCTATAAGTGAGCATTTGGGCTCAGTTTGTTTTTGCTAAGCATACGTTAGTCTTGTTTGGGACTAAAATCAACTTAACAACATTTTGGGATCATTTTTACTTGAGATCCAGGAAAAGAGCATTTGGGCTCAGCTATAAGAAAACTTCAGAGACTTAGCCAATTTGGGCTTAGTCTGCTTATTTTTTTTCTTTTTCTTTCAAAAGTGCTAAGCACTTATCTGGGCTCTGTTTGTTCAGTCCTTTTCTTTTTTTTTTATGTAAAAGTGCTAAGCACTTATTTGAACTCTGATGCTCACATATATGTTATGTGAATCTTTCAGTCATGGGCGCTGCCCAATGAATGCTGAACATTTTAGTCCTTTTGACTAAATGTGAACTGCTAAGCACTTCCTATGGCATCCACGTGAGGTGCACGTGCGGCGCTGGGAGCTGCCCAATTAGTACTAAGCACTCAGCCGTTTTGGCTGTATTTAGAATGCTGAGCACTTTTATCATGGCGCCCACGTGAGGAGCACGTGAGGCGCTGCCCAATCAATGCTAGGCAATTAGCTGTCTTCGACTGTATATGGAGTGCTGAGCACTTTTATTCAGCGCCCACGTGTGTTTCTCGTGAAGCGTCGGCCTTCTGTTTTGGATGACCGTGTGTTTTTCACGTGAGGCGCTAGGCACTGTTTAAAGGGCGCCCACGTGGGAAGCACGTGAGGCGCTAGTCTCTCTTTTTTTTTATATGGAGATTTAATCTCTGTTGATATTTTTAGAGAACTTAAATCTCTGTTAATGGTATTTTGACCATTAACGCTCGCCAAAATAACTATTTTTTTTAGGATCTCGGATTGAGTTTTTAAAGAACTAAGTTCTTAATTTGAAGGAATTGAGTTCCTGGAATAATATGGACTCTATCTTCTTTCTCTTTAAATTTGTTCTTCCCTGAATCTTTGATTCCCAAGAATAAGATATTGCCGATGAGAATTAAATTCTTAACTTGTGGGAAACTTATCTTGTGGATCTCAGATTCAGAAAAAGAACTAAGTTCTTTTTCAAAAGGGTTAAACTCTTATATGTGATATTATAGGTAATAAAGATATTTTGATCTCTTTTCTTTACCTAGGATTTTGAGAAGGAAGCTCTTCTTCTTTGAGAATTGAATTCTCTATTCTTTCTATCTGTGGTCTCTGTGTGTGAGAGACTTAAAGTCTCAGGTCCTTATTATAGTGAAGGCAGATTATTAATTAGTTTTGAGAAAATCTTTCATTGAGAGATTCCATTTGATTTAATTGGTCTTAAAATTGATTTGGGGAATTTTACCCACCGTTGGATCTTTGATCCAAGAACTTTTGTTTTTACAGAATATGTTGTTCTTGTTTTTAACAAGTTTGAGAAAATATTTTCCCATATACAGAATTTATTCTGTCAAGTAATGATTTTTAATCACCATTAGATTTTTAATCCAAGGGTTCTCTATTTTACAAAGAGCAATCTTTTTGTTTTCGAAAGATTGAAGGAATATATTTCCAAAATAGAATTTTATTTTATAATTGGATCATTAATCCAACTGAGAGTATTTTTCTTATTCAGAAAGATTTGGGAGATATTTTCTTCTAATAGAATTTGATTCTTTATTTTGATGATTTATCATCTCCGTTGGATTTTTGATCCAACGGCTCTATTTAACAGAGAGTATCGTAAAATTTAATTCTACTTGGGCACCAGCACTCACATGTTGTGCACGTGGGCGTCACTTAAGAATTTAATTCTTAAGATAGGTATTCCTATACTTTGCACATTGGCGCCCGCGTGATGAGCATGTGCGATGCCATATAAGAGTCTAACTCTTGTGTAATAAATTCTCTGGTGCTTTGCATACTGGCGCCCGCGAGAGGAGCACGTGAGGCGCCACCATAAAATTTAATCCTATAAGATTGGCTCTGACGCTGGCGTCCTCGTGGAGAGCACGTGAGGCGCTGCCTCATTAAATTCCAACAGAACTTTGCTTTTTTAATATGTTTAAATATTGGGGAAACATGTAGCAAACACGGATTAAAAGCACATATCTATATGCAATGCGATCAAGAAAGGATGGTACAAAAATGCAAAATTCTGAAATGAACATGTGTTTAAGTTCCAACGGTGGTATTAGAACCGGGCTAGAGGCTAGACTTGTTTGCACGAACTTAAAATATCGATCGAAAAAAATTTCCGATTCACAATTCCAAAATAGTGCTTGCTGTTCGAATTTCAAAGTCGTTCAAAAAATTTTTTCGGGTTGCATGAAAATTATGTGCAGGCAAAATTAGAGCCAAGAAAAAAATTTGGGCACCTAAGCCCAAAATTCGGCCGCTGATCCATGCCCAAATTTTGGCTACATTACGCGAAATTTTTTCTGAGGCTCTAATACATGGAATTGTGATTTTTGGAATATTTGGTTTTGGTTCAGATTTATTTGTGTACTAGTCTGTACATGGGAACAATCCGGAAAGTTCTGATCGATCGAAATTTTTAATTCATGTTTTTCTGTGGACTTGTTTTTGCAACCGTGAATATCATAGCGCGGTATAATCCGACTGGTTGCTATATGTACAATCAGACGGGTTTACGAACATGATATTCACATTCATGTTTTGTGTTGCACTGTGATTATGGTTATGTTGGATTTTTCGCGATGGATAGCCCGATATATGTAGTATTAGAAGTAATTCTTTGTGATGTAATGTATATTCATATTGTGTGGCGAGCGTCCGACATATGGACTGTTGTCACTGCGACTGGTATATTATTCTTTGGGGCGCGTCCTGGTTGCAGACGTAGTCACCGTTGTATATTCAAATTTTCATTACATGCACTAGGATTACTCCGCGGCGGAGTGCTCGAGTAACCGGGTTCTAGAGGGCATTGGGCCACCATCACATAGCATTCTGGTATATTATTCTTTGGGGCGCGTCCTGGTTGCAGACGTAGTCACCGTTGTATATTCAAATTTTCATTACATGCACTAGGATTACTCCGCGGCGGAGTGCTCGAGTAACCGGGTTCTAGAGGGCATTGGGCCACCATCACATAGCATTGAAACCGCGGTGCCTTACTCTAAAATTGGCGGGCTATTCGCCGCACTCGCAGGGGGTATAAGATTGACCTTCGGAGGGGTGCCCATGTCACTGAATTTTGAAAGTGCTGGGTATCCCATTCACTTCGTTGATTGGGGTTGCCTTGCTTCTGGGATTGGCGGGTGGCTTTCCGCACTCGTGGGGGTCTAGGATCCGATACTACGGGCTATCCACATGACCGTGAAAATTGCATATCATATTTGGCTCTATTGAAATGTGTTTTTCCTTAATTATCCACATTTCCATACTGTGTTTAGTTCTGCTGTGATACTTCTGTGATACTCCTTGATATCATGCGTAAGACGAATGTTGCTATATATATATAGTAGACACTATATATATTTTGCATCCGCGCTAGTCTTGTCCCCGCCCTGCCGCAAGTTATGTAACCTTACAGTGATGATCCTATGGCGAATGCGGATGTCATATATATGCGTGCCTATTTTCGTTTCTTTCTGGCATGATATGATTAATTGATGGGACTACATTAATTCTATTTAATGTAAGGAAAATAAATCTAAATGATGTTGTCGGAACCAATTTTAAAACTACTCGGTTTTCTTCAAAACCATAGTCATACTCTTTTGCTTTGCATATAGGTATTCAGTTAGGAATATCCCACTCCTCATTCTATGAAGAAAGAGCCTTGATCTCTTCACAGGAAGTTCGCTCTTAAGCAAAAGTTTATATTCCTAGTTTTAAAAGCGGAGCCTAAATTACTCCATTTCAAAGCCACTCGAGTTCCTTCAATGATATCAAGTTCATTACGTTAAAGGTTTTTCTCCAAAAACCAGCCGCAGCCCTCTGTCATTTCCTAAGAGTAGTGGTTAGTATTCGTTCTACATTTGTTGACCTTATCAAGGCTTAGTGTGCGGTAGCTAATTGGTGCTTGTTTGTAGCATTAGATGCGATTGGTTAGGACAGTCGTTTGACCTTGTCAAGGATCTGTGCGGATGGGTCTAATGCAATCAAGATAATGATGGGTTGAACTTGACTAGGACCTTTTAACTTGTTGACCTTGTCAAAGTCACTTAGGTCCTAGGGATAAAAACTATATCGAGAGCTTCAAATATAAGGGAAACTTGCCAAGCATGTGCATACCTTCTGGAGTGTGGTAACTTGAGTGGCTTCCATCAAGTTATCACGCGATGATAGTTGGGTCCCGATTCCCACTAATGAGTAAGCTTTACTCCTCGGGTGATTTTCTGATGATCCCGACTAATTCTCGTTTTAGGATTTGAAGGAGAATTCAAGAAAATGGTGGGAGCCATCCTAATTAGATAAAGTGATTAGCCAATCTAATCTAGGTTAAAGTGCACGCCGAGTGTTTCTTTTCTCTCTCTAGTTTGTGACCATGACCTACCTTAAATTAAAACTCGTTAACCAAATTGACCGAACCTTCTTACACACTCTGGTTTTTGGATTGTCATGATTCATGACAAAGTCGCATATCCCCCTGCTACTCCTACTTTCCCTTTACTTTTCTCCAAAACACTACATATCACTACGGAGATCCATATTGTTTGGAAACGCCATCTCGTATAGTTACATACAAACTCGAAGAAACTTGTTTCAGTTCGAGAATAGCCGTAGGGTTTGGAGAAATTGAATAAAATTATTCGGTTGTCTTTTATATTTACCTTCTCTTAGGTTGTGATGGTTCCTAATATTATGAGAGTACATCTATTACGTTTATTGGATAGTCTTCTTCCAAACCTTAGGCTGGTGTCAAATGGTAAGGAAAGAAGAAAACCAATTAATCTAAGTGTAGTGTACAGAAGGTAAGAAGTAAAGACGTATAAAGGGATTGCAGTGAGGGCAAGGAAATTTGCAACTACTGTCATGAATCTGGATAGTGGAAGAGACATTACTAAGAATACCCGGCCACCCCCTTGAAACATTTTCAAATTTCAGTTTTCCTGTGTGATATTAATTGAAAACTGATTTCCCAATTATATTCTGACTTGAGGGTATGTATTTACCAGACTTGGATCTCACATCTGTAGGACATTACAGATACTGAGTGGGAGTAAAATATTAGGAAATTGGGTGATTAGATCCTCAATATCAGATTTCTTTGTAATTGGTGATATTTGAGGAAGTTGCTTGGGTTTTGCCTAACGACAAATATTTGGTTTTGAATAACGGCTGTTATGCACCAAGTTTTAAAATGATATATCTGTCTCTTTATTTTATAAAATGAGATATAAATTTTGAAAATTGTGTTATAAACATTTACCTTTATCAATTGAGAATAAGATAAGGTGCATTGATTAACGGTATAGACATTCTTAACCAAAATATAGTTTTCAACTTACAACACATGAAATTTGAGTTAGTATACTTTAAGGACTTATACATGGTAATGTATGTTGTCCGATGTCCATTAAGAGAAGGGATTGGTACTCGTACTATATTCCGTTTACTTATATCTTCTCTGGTTTTAGACACGTATTTCGTTGAAATACAAGGTCCAAATTTTGAGAAGTTATAGGTATAAGAATAAAGTAGAGAACCGTGCGTTGGAAGCATCAGGATTCTTCGAGATGATTGAAAATATAAATGCTTATGCTAGGTACTCTGTCGTAAGTAATATTATTAAGAACTTGATTCTCTCTCAGGTAACTCATCCGTGGATGCGCTCCTTGATAAGTAATGTTGCATGGTCTTTTCTGTATGGGATATGCACTGAACACAGTTGCATAACAATTGAATATGGTTCCATCTAAATTAGTGCCTTTGTTTCTATGTGGACATAGAATGGTTGCATATCTTGAGGATGTTAAGATATGGAGTTATTCGGATTCTATTTAAAAGCTGAATCCGGACAAACTCAAGGCATGTTTCTGTAACGGCAGTTTGTGGGTTATTCCAGGTTTTAGCAAGGGTTTAACTTCTACCATTTTAAGATTAAAAGTTGATTTGTTTTTTACTCGCTACCTTTTTATAAAAGGAATTTTTTTGCAAAAGAAACAAGTGGGAGTATGGTAAACTGGAAGTGATTCTAGAACCATAAACGGTTACTGAAAATTTAGTAGAACCTAAACATTCAACTAGATTCGACAATTCATTAGTCACTCCGCAGATTTGGTAAGTAAGCTCAGCCACCCGAGAGGTACTTCGTTCTCCTCAAAGATGGTGATAGAGAGGTTTTGATGACCCAAGCTTGTGACTACTGCTGTCCTAGACTATGAGATCTGCCAGGTGGATGACTATAATGTCGTCCTAAATTAGTTTTAGAAGTGCATGTATATATGACTCTGTCAGAGGGTTGTTGTAGTCAGTGGGAGCAGCGGAAGCGTGGTGAGCCTATAGCTTATGACTATTTATAAACTAAAGCAAATATAGCTGAGATAGATCATCTGTTCTTGATGTGATAGTCATAGTGTTTGACCTCATCAAAATAACGGATGGACCTAGTAAGAAGGTAGCAGGGAGTGATGTCTGGTATTTGGATGTTGTACTCTTGATTGGAAGTGATGTTCTTATACTACAATCGGTTATACTGTGGTTATCACAAGGTGTTTCTCCACATAGGATCTGGACAAAATATCAGGAATTCTGATGGCTAGATCTATGGTTTTAGATCTAAATTTGGGAATTGTCCCAATTCGGGTACTTTGACACTATTCTAAAGTGTTTTAGAATAAACGACTCCTATCGTGGTGTACCCGCAGGTGATGGAGTCACCCTCTCTAAAAAGATGTCTTATAGACTGACGAGGAGAAGGATTTGCATGATTGACACATCACATGCTTAGGCAATTGAGTCAATCATGAAATGTCAAGTACCACACCAGATATTGCTTTTGTACTGGCTGCAATAAGCATATATTAATCCAATCCTAGAGAAATAATGGGAAGCAGTTATGAACATAAAAGGATATTCTTGGTATATGGTAACGGTAGCCTTCCGAAGGAGGCGGTTATCATTTCAGACTTCTAAGATGACCTGGATGACAGAGTGGCTGTCGGAGTTAATTATTTTCCCTCTTTTGTGGTGCAGTATGTTGGATATTTCCAAGCAGGATACTGAGGTGTTCATGACGCTGGGTGCGGATTACATCAGCAATGGATACTGTCTAAGAAACTTGTTGGATTTGGTGTTCATGTTATGAACAAGGTCTCATCAGATATACAGACAAGTTCTAAAACAGATATCACTCATTTTGGAAGATAGTCGTTCTTCGTGAAGTTGAGATTTAGAGAGATAAAGATAGAAACACTGGAGCGGATTCACTCACTGAGGTTATTTCTCGAACACGTAAGTTTCTCAAAACGAGTTTTGAGAAACTGACTAGTAGAGAACTTGGGTATTCGCTAGCACATGAGCTGTGAGTATGCGATACCACAATAATTGGCCTTAAGTGCAAGTGAGAGATTGTTAGATATAATATCCTCAAGACAATTATTGTAATTACAGGTACATGATTATGATAATTGAATGAGGAGCTATACAGGTAGAACAGTCTTACTCGAGATGATAGTATGTTATCTGGTTTGTCTTTATCATTGTGTGTATACATTTTGATAAAACCCGTAGGATCATTGCTTAACGATCAGCATTATGATGGCGATCATATATGTGGGAGCTGGGTGGTCCATAAGCACATTCTTAAATGTCCTTAGTTGAGTGAGTATCGAGATTGGGCCTCGATACTCCAGAGTAGACTAGTGTATGCTTTTCGAGACCCTGACGAGGGGCAGTGGCCGGTCTCATAAGCCATTGGTGTTGAGTCACCTAAAATAGTATACATGTGCACACTGGAGGTGAGTACACCTGACGGACTCGCCGAGAACTTCTAGATGGTATTATACCTATCTTCAGATGGAAGTTCTCAGGTGGCGTGAGTACAGGTTAGTCCTTTGACCTGAGATTTTCATTTGTCCCGTGTGAGTTCCCACTGTACTTAGGTTACTACCCTACCACGGCTCAATGAAGTCGTGCAAATAGGTTTTATTTAGGTACAGTCCCAAGCCACATGGAGGCAGTGAACAATCCACATGGAGGCAGTGAACAATCATCAAGGATTCGTCTCTCCCGGTATTGGGAGTCAATGTCGCGCTGTGTTGGGTTAGTCATCACCCAAAATTCTAGGCCAAAGTGGATGAGATTTACTGATATGATATCAGTATTTCTCAGTGGGTGATGAGTTTCAGACCGACACGACTTATCGGGTTAGTAGGGGTCTAACGTTATCCACCCCCTAGACCCGGTATACGATACTCTTAGATGAAGAGACCGAACTGTACGAAGATTGGCACAGACAGGTTCAATAGGGATACGGATGAGTTTACTCGTCGACCTTCTTTTCGCTCAATACCTGGGTAACCATTACGTACAACTAGTGCCGCTGAAGTGCTTGTGTTTAAATCCACTGCCAGTGTATTGACGAGTCTTTAGAATCCTACACAGAGGGTTTTCCCGGTTCAAGCGAAATGATGTAGTGGCCGTATATTGATACGTGCACGGTTCCGATTAAGTATGTATGCTAGCTACACGGACTTTAATTGGGCAGATGGTAATACTAGCCGGCTTAGGATTAAGCCGGATTATTAAATCAAGTTCTGATTTAAGAATATATATATATATATTCAATATGAATATTCTAGTATTATGTTCATTGTATTTTTCTATCTCTTGGGTATTCGTATTTTGATACGAATACGGGCATATATTTGCGGGGACGTATTCTTGTATTTATACAAGAATACTTCTAGAAGGAGAATACCTCATTTCTAGGAAATTTTTTTAAAGAAATTATGAAATGAGGTAGAAGAAAGAAATGGTGGAGGGTATGGGAAAATGAATTATTAATTCATTTGCACATACTATTCAAGTATGGTTGCAATTTTAAAATGTAAAATTCTTTTAACAAAAATAAAAATGTGAATGCTTGATTTGGATGAGGATTTTCATTCTACCATGTAAGCATCTCTTTCTTCATGGCTCCTTCTTCTTCTTCTTCATTTTTCTTCTACTATCTCATGAGTTAAGAATCAAAAAGAAAATTGAGATAGAAAAATACTAGAACACTCTCACCACTTCCCTAAGCTTCACTTCTTATCAAGTTATGAATCTTAGTTGCTTCACTAGGTTATTTTGATATGAAGCTTGAGCTTAGACATGGTTGTCTCGGATGGATCATTTTCGGCGAAGGAAGACCGACTTGCAGGCGCGATCCGGAACTTTTGAGAGTTTGCTCGAGTCCAACCATATTAGAGCTCTTGAAGAAAACTTGAGGATGTGGGTATTGCTAACATAGTAGGTTACCATAGCTCACTAGGGTTTTTGTTTACAAGTTCTAGATCTTTAGTTCGATTCATGGTTTTGAAACTTTAGCAAACTAGAAATTTTTTAACTCCATGTTGCCATTTTCTAAAATTAGCTTACTGGTGTGCCTAAGTTCCAACACCAATACGTTTGTATTATGACAACAACGGGGCTATTTCTTTAATGAAGGACCCACGGTCCCATCAGAAATCCAAACACATCTTAAGGCGGTATCATCTAATCAGGAAGATCGTGGATCGCCAGGAGATCGAGGGTGTTCGAGAGTAGATATGAAGGACAACACTGCTGTTGGGGTAAAAATTTACACCCCGGTTGACCGAGTCAAAATCAAGGTCAACCCCCAAGCTAGGTGGGCCCAAGCCCAGGTCAAGCAGGCCCATGCCCAAGTCGAGCCCGCGGCCAGCCTCCCCATGCCAACAACGAAATCATGTCATAAATAATTTTTATGTAATTTTTTATGCATGAATGTAAACAAAATGGGCATAAAGCCAAATTCTTGTAAGCCCATGGCTTATGTGCAGAAAGAAATGGCACATGAGCCATGGGATGGGCAAAACGCCATTTTGCAAAGCCCAAGGGCCTATATGTAAATATGTAAGCCTATATAAGGCAAAATGATGATGAATAAAATATATACACTTTTTTCATTCTCTCAAAAACCTAGGGTTTGTATCTCTTTCCCTTTTCTGAAGGTCTCAAACCTTCTTCTTTCTTCTGAATTAAATCAAGAGTTTTACTCTTCCTTTTCAAAAAAAAATAGTTTTTCACCTCCAAACCCACAAAGGGGAACTTGGATCTGTCTTTAGATCCCAAAAAGGAGAGATTTTGAGATCTCACATCTCTTGATCTTCAAGATCCAGCTAACAAAGGAGGAGGAAGAAGAACCCCTTTCACTAAACCCAAAAAAATATACTCAGGAGTCCAACTCCTCTCTGATTTCTCTCCCGAGAATTTTTTTTAGCTAAAAGCCTCTTTTTCTCGCCGGCGCTACAGCGCAGAGCGCCCGTGTGCCGACACGTGGCGCGCTTGCGCTCGGCGCTCGAGCGCAAAGCGTCCACATGCCGACACGTGGCGCGCTTGCACTACAGCGCCCTGCGCTCAAGCGCAAGCGCCCACGTGCCGACACGTGGCGCGCTTGCGCTCAAGCGCAAGCGCTCGAGCGCAAGTCACCCCGGTGCCGACACGTGGCGCGCTTGCGCTCGAGTGTCAGGCGCCCAAGGTGCTGCCCCCACGCATCCTTTGGATGCCTTTTCCCCCTCTTTTTATGTACATACATATATGTATACATATGTATACATATTTACACACACACATACTCCACAACACTGTCCCTGTTAGAAAAATATTTCTAACGGGGCGCTGCCCCGCATCCCGCAAGGGGGCTGCTAGCCCCCTTGACCCCCAGCCCGCTATCCGGGTAGCAGGCCCCCCGTAAAAACTCTGCGTGGCTCCCAATATACCCAAAAACCCCTTTCAAAACACATCACACGCACACTGCACATTGAGTTCGCATGACCAATTTAACCCATCAATCGGAGGTTCCCTCGCTCCAAAGGCGAGGGGTAATTAACGGCAGCTTAGTCCGCGGCTGCCGGAGATTCGGATCCCCACAATCATTAAACCCCAGCCTACCCTAGGCAGGGGGAATCTGTAGTACGCCTGACAAGCGCGCGTATGTTCCCATCTCAATGGGGTGACGAAAAACACCCTACAGATTCTGGCACGCCCGGTGGGACCAATCTCTCCTCCCATATTTCGGGTTAAACGTTCATGCGAACTCAATCAATATACATACCTATATTTAAACTAAAATAATGCTTTTTCATGCAGGTTTCCAAGCAATCACTTCTCAACGATGTCTCCAAGGATCAGCTCAGCTCTCGACACAGCTCTCGTCTCCTACACAATGAAGATAGACTCCAGGACGGTCCTTCCGGCCTGTCTTGGACGACAATGGGAGGAGGAGCCGCTACCATTTGGCTCTATTATGTTCGTGTCAGCTAACGCCGTCCCAGCTCCTCAAGCTCCGGTAACAGACAAACCAGTCTCAAAGGGGAAAGGGGCGAATGTCGTGGTCGCGAAGGTGCCCCAACACAAACGCAAGTCAGTGTTTGAACGACTTTCCTCGGCCCCAGCTGGGGGCAAGGCCATCAACACCAGCAAAGAAACAAAGCATCTCGGGCAAACTCCAGCAACGCCTCTGACAACCGCTCGATTGAGTGTCTTCCCAAGCCTCCCTATCACTCAGCCTATGGCGGCTTTCCGAAGAGCAGAAGCCTGCCAGATGCTCAAGGCAGAGAAGCTGAGGCAGAAGCGGCTTAGATATAGAGCCAACAAAAGGGCTAGGGCTCTGGCCATGTTAAAATTTATGAATTTCCAAAGCCCGGACCGCTCCGTGAAACCAGCTGCCAGTGATGAAAGAATGGCTGAGTGTGTTATCCACACTGTCTACATGGCCGGACATGAAGAAACGAACCCTCCTCTTCTTCACAACCATGGTGATGATATGGTTGACGCTACCCAGCATCGGCTCGATCTAAATAATGAAGAGCCCGCTCAGGCCGATAAGCCAGAGGAGCCCGTGGTTCCTACGGAATTGAGCTCAGGCAATAAAGATTACCCGGTTGTCATAGCCGGAAATACAGAACAAGCATTATTCCAATAGCTTCAAAGGCAATTTCAGGACAGGGATGAGAAGATTGCCGAGGTCTATTCCAAAGTTGACGAGCTGGCAAACGTCGTGGCAGATCTCGCGACCCAAGTCGCCCGATTGCAATTACAGCAGAATCAAATTTTGGCTCGTGAACCAGGGATTGATACCCGGGGGCAGCCAACCGATATCCCTTTCAACCTAAAAGCGGAGCGCCTTCGCGAAAAACGGCCGCAATCAGCCTTCAGTCCCTCCGATACATACACCAGGGGGGAATCGCCTCTGAAAGAGAAACTGGAAAAGGTCTATTCCTTCAAGAGGGAAAAGGTCCATAAGATATTCAGGGACGCCCTAAGAAACGGTCTACAACTGCCAGAATCAAAGAGACCGCAAGAAGAGAATATGACCGACGACCCAAAATATTGCCCCTATCATAGGGTGATAGGTCATGCCATTGAGGACCGCTTCATCTTCAAAGATTGGGTCGAAAGGCAATACAAGATGGGAGATATAGAACTGTCTAAAGGCGTGTTAGCAAACAGTCAAGCTACGATCGCCGATTTCATGCAAATGGAGACCGAAACCTTTCGGGAATCTAATCCTCCCAGACATGTGCCTCGAGGACCAGCATCAGTAAAGGCACCTACTCCAATGGAGGGAAATAAGAAGGTATACTCCTTCAGGAGGGATGAAGTCCGCAAAATATTCATGGACGTCCTGAACAGCGGTCTGCAACTGCCTGTTCTAAAGAGGCCATAGGAAATGAACATGACCGGCAATCCCATATACTGCCCATATTATAGAGTGGTGGGTCATACCATCGAAGACTGCTATATTTTCAAAGATTGGGCAGATGACCAATATAAGCTTGGAAAAACCTCACAATCCTCGGATGTATCGGCAAGCCACAGAGCTAGGTCATCAACACAGCTCCGCCAAGATCAAAGTTCAAGGAGCTGGGATAAGCAAAAAGGACCACCACGTCGTTAAACTGGGAACACTTGATGACCACTACGTCGTTAAACTGGGAACACTTGATGACCACTACGTCGTTAAACTGGGAACCGTCGACCTCTAAGTCGTTAAACTGGGAATGTACAAAAAAATATATGTATATGTAAATAGACAAAAAATGTGTAAATAAAAGAAAAATAAAGAAAAGCCGAAATGATAGGGCAATCGCAATCTTCGCGATAAGAAAAGCTGAAAGGATAGAGCAATCGCGGTAAAACAAAAACAAAAAAAAAACACAAACAAAAAATCCAAATTTTCAAAATTCCCTTGGCCCTACGGTTAGTCCCCAAATCGACTACCGTATACAATCCACGGGCTCAAATAATTCTCATCATACCTATGCCCCTGGATAGACCTCCAAGTCTTTAAACTGGAAACAGATGACCTCCAAGTCGTTAAACTGGAAACAGATGACCTCCAATTCGTTAAACTGGAAACAGATGACCTCGACGTCGTTAAACTGGAAACAGATGACCACCACGTCGTTAAACTGGAAACAGATGACCTCCAAATCGTTAAACTGGAAACAGATGACCTCCAAGTCGTTAAACTGGAAACAGATGACCACCACGTCGTTAAACTGGAAACAGTCGACCTCTAAGTCGTTAAATTGGGAACGAGGGAAATCCACTCATGTGTCTTCACGATACATGAGGAGAACAAACCTTTGTGGGATCCTTACGAGTCACAAAGGAAAAACACACTTAGGAGTCCTCACGACTCTTAAGGAGAAAATACACCTGCAGGATCCTTACGACTCATAGAGAGAAAATGCTTTTATGGGACCCTCACGGCCTATAAAATTGAAAAGTCTTAGGTGATAGGGATCTAAACCTGTCTCCTAAGCCATCGCTCCCCAATCCCCAAGTGGCGAATGATGAGTCGCTCCTGGTACCATATCCCAGTGCAGCGATGCAGACGCCGGCCAAATTCCAGATCCCAATGGCGAATGATGAGTCGCTCCTGGTACCATATCCCAGTGCAGCGATGCAGACGCCAGCCAAATTCCAGATCCCAATGGCGAATGATGAGTCGCTCCTGGTACCATATTCCAGTGTAGCGATGCAGACTCCAACCATATTCTAAATCCCAATCCCTAAGTGGCGAATGATGAGTCGCTCCTGGTACCATATTCCAGTACAGCGATGCAGACGCCAACCAAATTCCAACCCCTATACCCCAATGGCGAATGATGAGTCGATCCTGGTACCATATTCCAGTGCAGTGATGCAGACGCCAACAAAGTCCCGAAATTTTTATGGCCCTACGGTCTGGATCATACATCCTGCAAAACCGTATACAATCCACGGGCGTAAAAAAATCCCAATCTCTCCAAAAATATAAAAATTTAAAAAAAAATGGTATGTCCACAAGCAAAATGGGCACGGATGAAAACCCGAAAGGGCTCCGTGAGTAAAAACAGCAGGACTGCCGGCGAGTTTGTGAAAACCCGAAAGGGAGCAAACTCGTAAAAAAAATGAAATGCACTCACAAAGTCCTCTCGACTTTGTGAGGAGAAAATTCCCGCGTGAGATCCTTACGACTCACAAAGGAGCAACACACTTAGGAGTCCCTACGACTCCTAAGGAGAAAATACACCTACGAGATCCTTTCGACTCGTAGGGAGAAAATGCTTTTATGGGACCCTTACGGCCCATAAAATTGAAAAGTCTTAGGTGATAGGGACCTAAAACCTGTCTCCTAAGCCATCGTTTCCTAATAAGCAAACGCAAATGATGATTCGTTCCTGGTACTATATTCCAGTGTAGCGATGCTGATGCCAAAAAAAAAAAAAAAATTCCCAAATCCTCTCATGACAAATGATGATTTGCTCCTGGTACCATATTCCAGTGTAGCGATACTGATGTCAACCCAAATCAAATCAAACCAACAACCTCTACGGCGGAATCATGCTCCGTCCCAGAATTTACCCCGTGTCGAAATCATGCTTCGCCTTGGTGTATCTGCCTTCCCTGTCAGAGTTATGCTTCGACTCGGAATTAACCAACGACCTCCTCGTCGGAATTATGCTCCGCCTCGGAAAAGTCAAAGCGACACTCTGCGCCGGGGAAAATTCGATCAGCGACACTCCGTGCCGGGGAAAAGTCAACCCGACACTCCGCGCCGGGGAAAAGTCGATCAACGACACTCCGTGCCGGGGAAAAGTCAACCCGACACTCCGCGCCGGGGAAAAAGTCGATCAGCGATACTCTGTGCCGGAGAAAAGTCGATCAGCGACACTCCGTGCCGGGGAAAAGTCAACCCGACACTCCGCGCCGGGGAAAAGTCGATCGGCGACACTCCGTGCCGGGGAAAAGTCAACCCGACACTCCGCACCGGGGAAAAGTCAATCAGCGACACTCCGTGCCGGGGAAAAGTCAACCCGACACTCCGTGCCGGGGAAAAGTCAACCAGCGACACTCCGCGCCGGGGAAAAGTCGATCAGCGACACTCCGTGCCGGGGAAAAGTCAACCCGACACTCTGCGCCGGGGAAAAGTCGATCAGCGACACTTCACGCCGGGGGAAAGTCCATCAGCGACACTCCGTGCCGGGGAAAAGTCAACCAGCGACACTCGGCGCCGGGGAAAAATCCATCAGCGACACTCCGTGCCGGGGAAAAGTCGACCCGACACTCCGCGCCGGGGAAAAGTCGATCAGCGACTCTCCGTGCCGTGGAAAAGTCAACCCGACACTCCGTGCCGGGAAAAAGTCGATCAGCGACACTCCGTGCAGGGGAAAAGTCGACCAGCGACACTCCGCGCTGGGGAAACGTCAAGCAGACACTCCACGCCGGGGACACGTCAGCAAGCGACACTCTGCATCGGGGAAACGTCCAACACAGACACTCCGCATCAGGGAAACGTCCAACAACGACACTCCGCCTCAGGGAAACGTCGGCATGCGACACTCCGTGCCGGGGACACGTCTACCAAATCGCTCCGGATTAGAGCGTCGACCGTCCATGTCGCAAAAAGGCCAGTGCAGGCTTCCTACAAAGCAAGAACCAGATCGCTACGGGCAAGGGAAACGTCTACCACGGACACTCTGTCTCGGAGACGCATCAAGCGTCGACCGTCCACGTCGTAAAAAGGGCAGTGCATCCCAAAAAGTGGGAACCAAAGCAAGTCGCCTCCACGTGAAAGAAGATCCATCAATTTCATGCACACGACCCACATGTGCGGTGTGCATTTATTGATGGAGGGCAATTTGTTGGGGTAAAAATTTACATCCCGGTTGACCGAGTCAAAGTCAAGGTCAACCCCCAAGCTAGGTGGGCCCAAGCCCAGGTCAAGCGGTCCCATGCCCAAGTCGAGCCCGCGGCCAACCTCCCCATGCCAACAACGAAATCATGTCATAAATAATTTTTATGTAATTTTTTATGCATGAATGTAAACAAAATGGGCATAAAACCAAATTCTTGTAAGCCCGTGGCTTATGTGCAGAAAGAAATGGCACATGAGCCATGGGATGGGCAAAACGCCATTTTGCAAAGCCCAAGGGCCTATATGTAAATATGTAAGCCTATATAAGGCAAAATGATGATGAATAAAATATACACACTTTTTTCATTCTCTCAAAAACGTAGGGTTTGTATCTCTTTCCCTTTTCTGAAGGTCTCAAACCTTCTTCTTTCTTCTGAATTAAATCAAGAGTTTTACTCTTCCTTTTCAAAAACAAAATAGATTTTCACCACCAAACCCACAAAGGGGAACTTGGATCTGTCTTTAGATCCCAAAAAGGAGAGATTTTGAGATCTCACATCTCTTGATCTTCAAGATCCAGCTAACAAAAGAGGAAGAAGAAGAACCCCTTTCACTAAACCCAAAAAAATACACTCAGGAGTCCAACTCCTCTCTGATTTCTCTCCCGAGAAATTTTTTCCCTCTTTTTCTCGCCGGCGCTACAGCGCAAAGCGCCCGCGTGCCGACACGTGGCGCGCTTGCGCTCGGCGCTCGAGCGCAAAGCGTCCACGTGCCGACACGTGGCGCGCTTGCACTACAGCGCCCTGCGCTTAAGCGCAAAGCGCCCACGTGCCGACACGTAGCACGCTTGCGCTCAAGCGCAAGCGCTCGAGCGCAAGTCGCCCCCGTGCTGACACGTGGCGCGCTTGCGCTCGAGCGTCAGGCGCCCAAGGTGCTGCCCCCACGCATCCTTTGGATGCCTTTTCCCCCTCTTTTTATGTACATACATATATATACATATGTATACATATTTACACACACACATACTCCACGACACTGTCCCTGTTAGAAAAAAAATTTCTAACGAGGCGCTGCCCCGCACCCCGCAAGGGGGCTGCTAGCCCCCTTGACCCCCAGCCCGCTATCCGGGTAGCGGGACCCACGTAAAAACTCTGCGTGGCTCCCAATATACCCAAAACCCCCTTTCAAAACACATCACACGCACACTGCACATTGAGTTCGAATGACCAATTTAACCCGTCAATCGGAGGTTCCCTCGCTCCAAAGGCGAGGGGTAATTAACGGCAGCTTAGTCCGCGGCTGCCGGAGATTCGGATCCCCACAATCATTAAACCCCAGCCTACCCTAGGCAGGGGGAATCTATAGTACGCCTGACAAGCGCGCGCGTGTTCCCATCTCAATGGGGTGACGAAAAACACCCTACAACTGCAAATCCATTTACCAAGGTCGTCTCTCAAGCACAGTTCTAGAGGTTGTTCAAGATGTTGGGTATATGATACGCCAATGACTGACTCTAGCGCAGACGATGGGTAGTCGATACGCCAATAAAAGGCCTTAGTGCAAGTCGAAGATTGTTAGGATATATATGCTCTAAAGGCCTTTATTATACAGGATATTGTAGATATATATATGTACCGGACAACCTTGCTCGATATGATAGTATACTATTTGGTTTGTCTTTATCTTAACATGTATATATGTTCTACTAGTTATTTCATATCACTAATACATATTGATAAAACCCGTAGAATTCTTGCTCGACTATCAACGTTGTGATGGCAATCATACTTGTGGAGGCAGTGTAGTCTATAAGCACACCTTAAATTGTCCCTAGTCGTAGGATTATCGAGACCGGGCTTCGATATTCCAGAATAAACTAGTTTATACGTTTCTTATTCCCGTTAGGAGAGATAGCCAGTCCCATAGCCATTGGTGTACGGCACCAAAGATTGTATACAGGTGCTCATTAGGTCATAAGTTTCACTGGACGAACTCGTCGGGAGTTGCTGGATGGTACTATACCTAAAGTTAGATAGTAGCTCTTAGGTGACATAAGTACAGATTAGTCTGTCGACTTGAGATCGTCATTTATCTCGTATGAGTTCCCACTGTACTTTGATTACTATCCTACCACAGTTTTACAGAGTCGTGCAAACGGGTTTTAGTTGGGTACAGTCCCGAGCCACATAGAGGCAGTGAGCGATTGTCGGGGATTCGTCTCTCCTGGTATAGGGAGTCGATGTCACGATGTGTACGGTTGGCCGAAACCATAAGACCCTGACCAGAGCAGTTGAGATTTACTGATAGTTAGATTAGTACTTTCTCGGATAGTCTTGAGCCACATCGGCACGACTTATCGGGTTATTAAGGGTCTGACATTTTCCACCCCCTAAACTTGATATGCGATACTCTCAGACGAACAGACCGAACTGTATGGAGATTGTCTCAGATAGGCCCAGTAAGGATACAGACGAGTTTGCTTGTCAGACTTTCTTTCGACAGATATCTGGGTAGTCATTACGTACAGCTAGTGCCAGTGATGTGCTTGTGGTTAAACCCACTTCCAGCGTATTTCGAGTCCTTAGAGTCTCACACAGAGGATTTCCCGGGTCAGGCGAAACGATGTAGTATGCGTATTTTAATACGCTCGGGTGTTCGATTAAATACGTGTATTTTATACACGTGCTTTATTCGAACATTTTGGTTATACTAGCAGGTTTGAAAGATAGCTAGGTATGTGAGCTGGTATTATTTTGCTCTCTTTAGGTATTTGTATTTTAACACGAATACAGTATTTATACGAATACGTGTATTTGTATGAATACGAGTATTTGTGTCTTAATGCAAATACATGTATTTTTTCTTAATGTGAATACGCGTATTTTGTATTTTCGATACAAATACGGTATTCGTATTTTTGTAGAAATACAGGTATACATATTTATTATAAATACGAGTATACATGTTTGTGTGTGTATGTATGTGTGTGTACAAAGTGAGGTGGCATCTCTCTTCTTCTAATCTCTTCTGGTTTTAAAGAGATGTGTGTGGACTTGTGACTCACCTAGTGAGTCACAAATTCACTCACATTATTTTTTTTATATATATGAAGAGATAAGAAAATGAAAGTGTGGTGATTATCTTAGTAGCAATCATCTTCATCTTCTTTCTTTTTTCTCTCTTGAGCTTTGAGGAAAAATAATGAGAGTATCTTGACACTAATACTATATCACTAAGCATCATTTCCCAGCAAGTCTTGATCTTTAATTGTTTCTTAGTTCATTACTAGAAACTAGAGCTTGAACTGGCATTTTCGGGTGGACCATCTTTTGACGTGGGGAGACTACTTCGCAGGTTCGATCCAGAAACCCTAGGAACTTAAGAAAAGGAGCATAAAAGATCCGAAGGACACATCTTTAAAAGGTTGTAGTCCTCAACTTAATAGATAAACTCTTTTAGTTATAATAGTTTAGTGTTTGGATTCGATTTCTATGGTTAAAGTTTTAGGTGCATAAGTAAAATTTATGTTTTTTGGTTTCGCAAAGACCGTAGTTGTCACGGCACGAGCACTGTGAACTTACAGTATCTAAATAACAAAAAATAACTAACAACATCGTTTATCGTTTTTCAAATATGATGAAAGCATATGTATAAAAAATAATATTTGTATATTTTTCTTAAACACGGCAAAAAATAATATTCCTCTATAAAAATATCTGATTATCTTTAATCCACGAGTTATGTCGTGAGGGTCAAAACCTAGTACCTTGTGAAACCAGGGTTTGTAGGCTTATGAAGAATTCCATAAAGGAAAGTAATTAGGAAAGTAATTAAATCAGTCGTTTCAAGATATATTTTTCATACAACTATCCTGAGCCCTTCACATGCATTTTGATTACAAACTACAAACAAATCGTGCTGACCATTTGTTAAGATAAAATGAAAAGAACTTCATGACTCAAATTTCTAACGTTCCCACGGTACTTCTTATGTCTGTACACATTGTTTTAATTTTAGTACATGAAATGTATAAGACATTTTTTTTCTTTTTGAACTTCATTTGGCTCCCTCAAATTAACAAAGTTGTAAACCAAAGAAATCATTGGATATAAATTTCAAAAATAAAAATAAAATCATAGTCAAATAAATATAACAATAAAATAGAGCCAGTTAGCTAGCTATTTATTGGGTTCATGGTGAGGGAGCCTCGCAATCAATTAAGCAACATATCTCTGCTGCCATGAGCCATCCCATCTAAAAGAAACTTTAAACATCGACCCTGTACCTGGCTTTTGCCTCAGGTGTCGATCAGAGACTCCATGTACTCGTCATAATAATAGCTCTCATCACAAAATAAAATATCCAATGGATCCATTTTAGACCAAGTTCATCTCTACCGAGTGTTATCATATTATGATAATCTATCGGTACTGTTAATGTTATTATTATCCATGAGCAATAGCTCGGTTGGTATGGGCATTTCCCCTCATGAGAAGAGTACTGGTTTCGAATCTCATAAGGGAAAGTAGTCATAAGTTAACGCTTTCGGGACAAATTTGTGGATCTCCTGGATGCATGTGCGTGATGTGTGCATGGGTATGTTTGAGTGTGTTGAGTGCACGGGTTAGGGCTTACGGGCCCGTGCCAAAATATATTATTATTCTTGTTACCCTTTTTGAAAAATATGTCAACCTCTTGCAAGCAGTGATCAAACCCCAATCATCTTGCTCAACTGCAGAGTGAGTTTACCATTAGGTTCGGCGGTGCTAGAAATGTTGATTTAATTTGATGGCACAACTTTCGGTAGAATCCATATAGATCCGATTTACTGCAGCCCGCAAAAGCCTTCTTATGCAGTTGATTGAGCTGGGGGTGCGTCTAACCTTATAAAAGATTTTCAATGTTATGCCAGGTACAACAACAACACTAAGCCTTTATCCTAAATTTTTGAGATCAGCTATATGAATCATTTTTTTTCATTCCACCATATTAGGATTTCTCGATCAGATTAGCAATTAATTAACACATCGTTTTCAATTGGCTGTATCCATGTTGGTTGCATTTTGCCCAAAAAGTTGGTTTTAAAATACAGAAAAAGAGGTGGTTTTAATCATTTTATTTAGGCATAGCTTTCGAAATTTCTAGTGTTTCATATGGGGTCAAAATGATAATTATGACGTTTTCTTTTGGAGGTAACTTCTTGCTATTAAAACCTATGGGGATCGGGATGAATGATATATATTAAGATCTTATAAGAAGCCTGAAAGTTACATGTCGGTTAAAACATAATTTACATAGTTTGCTTTTGTTACTATTTTAATTATTTGAAGTGCTGGGCTTGTTGTTAAGGTACATTGGGTTTCTAATATATTTAGGGTTCCATCCAAATCTATCGTTGAGTTGCCTATATATTTTATCTCTGTTGTTATAATACTAAGATCCTATCAAATTTATTACCAATTGTAAAGTTAAAATTTATTACCAACTGTGTAGTTAAGATGATGAACTCTCTTTTTCTTCGAAAAACAAGAAAAACTTAATAACATTCTATCTTTCCATAATTGGATACTTTCTCCAAAGACTCTCTTCCTCCTCTCCCTCCCTCCCAATAAAAATCTTTCATGTTCAGAGCTCCTTATGACTTGATCTGTAATTAGCAGTAATAATAAAATAGTTATTTATTCTTAAATTCAGGTGCTATCTATTAATTCATCGATATTAACTCGAAATTCGAAATCAAGAATATGTAGTCAAGTATTGTTAAACTACAATATCGAAGAATCTAGATTTCGACAAGGTTTTAAACACGAACTAGCTCATTTATTTTGTAATAACAACAATATTTCTCGCTGACCAGGTTGCCAAAAATAATATTAAATATATATATGTTTTTCATATATTTTTGTAATTATTAATTTGCAGCTAGTTTTAGATTTTAAATAGGCTTGATAAAGCTTACGCTCGGCAAAGTCTCGTTCGACAAATAAATGAGCCGAACCAGAGCAAGCTAGGCTCGTTTCAATAAGCGAGAAGCCAAAAATCTAAAGCTCGGCTCGTTTGGCTTGTTTAACAGCCCTGCACCATGCAGGACCATCCCAACTCCCTTGTTGCTTTCCTTTTGGAATTGGTCTAACAGCTTCATTTTCTTTCGTAACTTTTATGATAGTTTGTTGTGCGGTTATTAATTTTGTTTTTCCATACATTAAGGCCATTGTACGACTAGCCTTAGGGGGCTTTCAATTTTCATCATATATATATATATATAATGGAGAAAAGAGGCCATAGGAGGAAATTTCCTCCTATGGCGTGGAAAAAATACAACCTCCGCCATTTTTTTCGACGATCGGCCCCCATCAACTTCATCGTTATCATCTAAGATGTGGGTAAACCAAATTTCATGTGATTCTACAACTTTTTCACCGTTGATTTAGCAATGTAAAAAGTTCTATTGTCGGTAAACCGTTAATTTTGAACCCACTAAATCAACGGTGAAAAAGTTGTGGAATCACATGAAATTTGGTGTACGCACATCTTACATGACAACGATGATGATGATGTGTGCCGATCGTCGGAAAAAATGGCGGAGGCTGTATTTTTTCCACGCCATAGGAGGAAATCCCCTCCTAGGCCTCTTTCCTCCATTAATCTCTCTCTCTATATATATATATTTCTTCTCTTCTATTTTAACAAACCGACAGGGTTTTTTACCTTTAGTTTTTCATGTTTTTATTTCCATGTATGATATAACTACATTCAGTCTTGTGTATGTGTCGATATCTACTTTTGTCTTTGTTTATCAAAGAAGGACAAGGTTAAAAAAAGGTGATGCTTCATCTACTCACCTATTTTATTGTTTGTTTCACAATTGAAGTTGGCCTTAGTGCTTTATGTCCCCTTCCAACTTCCAAACCCTAAAATGGGCCTCCCACTTAAATTGGGCCCCACATACAGCACCCACCATTTTGCGTGCCCATGTAGGACCAAAACAAAAGGCCCAAACAAGAGAGGATACGTTGATTCTTGTATTTAATTTGAATGGAACAAAATCTTGAACAGCGACTTTTTTCTCCTCGTCTTTCTTTCTCTTTTGCAAAGTGAATGTTCGTTTCGGAGACTAATCTTTATTTAAAAGATGTCTGTTTTTCATACTTGTATGTAGAATATTGTTGCTTTTGGTAGCGAGTCATGATAATTTTTTTTTTTTTTTTGCCAAAGGAAGATTGTGTGTTCCACTTTAATTGGTGATGCGTGAACTTCTAAGAGTAATTATTTATTGTAAGAGAGACCTAGCAAGCAAGATTTCGAAATCCAAGAGCAACGCTAGAATGCACGTTTTCGGTTTAAATAATATCTTGTGCACTCATTCACACTCGATCGTCTGTATTGCAACTGAAAACACAAAGCATAAGATTGTTTTCGTAAACTGAAGCAAGACGCTTAATGTTCATCAAGAAATTTTATTGATGTTTTACTGTACCACACACAATAAATACAGCTCAAGCATCTTGATGTGAAACTCAAGTGAGTGATTCCTCATACTACAACATTATGTAACCTGAAACTGGATTGGAGTTGGTTCGTATTTTTTCTCCTTAAAAAACATTTGATGTTTTTCTCTTTTTATTTTCACTTTGAAACACCGTGTGTTTGAAATGACACAATCCATGCTTATTTGCAGCCTCGCCCTCTCATTTAATAGTGGGATTTTCCTAAATCCTACCGGTTTGTATGGTCTCTTTTTACCTACTCCACTATTCAATAAATTAAGCAATAAATGAAAAATTGAAGGATGTCAAGCGATCATCTAGGACTATAATATGTCATTCTCTTATCATAGTTTCTTGAACCGATAATTTGACACTTGCTTAGAGAAGATTGACATCAGGTTAATTCCCGGTTGTAAATATTTGTCAGATCTTTACCGGAGTTTTGCTTCGTACTTCAGCTTCATTTGGATGGAAAAATGCTGATATGATAATCCTTGATGATGATGAGTATCAGTACCAAATGAAATGATCATTTTATACTCTTTAACAACATTAACCAATGAAAAGCTCCTGAATAATGCATGTATTCTATCAAATTTAAGTGGAGTTGTAAGCATTATAGTTTGCTTCAAAATCGTTTAGAAAATAGAATATATACTTTATTTGGAACTACAAAATCACATCCATCCGTACGGAAACTTTAAACACGGTTTTTAAAGTTTCCCTAAAATTCAGAAAAAAATTTAACAGTAAAGCAGGTCAGTTTGACCTGACATATACATTGATTATTAATTATTTGTAATCTGCAGCCAAACTTTGTTTAAGATTTTAAAGTGTTGGGTCAATTAACCAAGTCAAATAGCAAATGGTCAAAGGGGTCAATTCAAAGTCTTGCTAAAAACTAAAGAACAGGCATATTTATTCATGTAGAATTTTCAAAAAACGTCATAGGTTGCATTGCCAGCTGTTACGGACTCTTATTATATGATGACGTTTCCGCAATCTTAATTAGATCATATGAAAAAGGTTCTTAAAAGTCTATCTGAATTTTGAAAAAAAATCAATTTACTTTGGCTTGAAACACTATAATTTTTAAGAAGATGTGGGTACTTAAAAGTCATTTGTTATATGGATAGGGGTCAAAAGGTCTAAAAACAGTTACATGTCAAGCACATGAGAATTTTTCTTGGAATGATCTAACACAAAGTTAACCGAAGGTGGTTAAGTGGTGATGGTTTGTTGGGATGAAGGTCGTTTCGCGGAACAATGCTAGTGACAAACCAAATCACGCAATTAACAACGAAAAATACATATTAATAACGATGCGAGAATAAGTAAATAAAAATTATAAACCAAACAAGAGAGGGATTTGTTAACATGATTCATCCATAGTATAGCTAGTCCCTAGAAGAGCGGAACCTGCAAAGTTCTACTAGATCTTGAATCAAATATTACATCCATGAGCAACCCTATGAGATTACTCTCAAATCTCTCTAGATTTAAACCGTCACCCTCTCAATACAATAGTCTCTCAATTCTAATTATTTTAACAATAAAGAATACATATGAGAGGTCCCCTTATTTAGGCAAATCATAATCCTATAATTAATAGAGATAAATTACAATATGGATATATTTGATTCGCAGTAGATTCATCGATGACAGACGTCTGACCCACACTTGGGCAGACGTCTGTCCCCACTCTGTATCTCTTCAGTGCCTCGACCAGACGTCTTATCCACAGTTGGGAAGATGTTTGCCTGCACTCTGGATTGGGCTTCGTGGCTTTTGCAAACATCTGCTTTGCTAGCCTTCAGACGTCTGCTTCTGCTTTCATCAGACGTCTGACCTAAAGTATTTCTCTATAATTTCAACAATCTCCCACCTGGAGATATTTCGGCCTTGATTCCCAATGGTGGTAGAATTCACACGAGTTCGCTTTACTCTTTCCTCATCAGATTTTCATGGAGAGCTTTACCAACCTGCAACAGAGCACCAGCTTGTATCTGTCTATGACTTTAGTGAACATATCCATCAGATTCTTTCTGTCATGCCCCGCTTCACAAAGGTACGGAAACAGTGATGTGTCAAGGTCCGCGACCTAACTGTATCGAGGGTGGTCTTTCTCGATATAGTTATGGTAAGCGTATAAAAAATCATGCAGGCAATGAACCAAAATTGATAATAAAAACAGAAGCATTTATTTCCATTAACTAAAATTATTACATTCCAAGGTACTGAAAGCAACTAAATAGTTTGATTACATTGACGCAAAGAAACCAAGCCCTAAACAAGTGGGCAATAGAAGAGCTGTCCTAATACTCTTGTGTCAACTCCGCGTGGTCTTTATTAGTGGACTCCACTCCATCGTCTCCTTCTTCATCGATCTTGTTCTCATCTAATGAACGTTCCAAGAATAAAGAAAGGGAAAGAAAGTTCGTCAGCGAGTTATACTCGGGTAGGATTTTCTCAACAGAAAGTAATGGTAAAGAGAACAAGTGTGTGTAATGTATGATGTCATATGCGTGTAACGATATGATGTATGTGTTGTAGGTATCAGGTAAAGTATGGTATACTGTGTAAGGTAACTTCATGTAATATGTTCGTTTAGTTCAATAAACAAGAGCACCGGGTTCTCAAGGTTATTCCGTTGTACCATGGAACAATGGTTGGGGAAAGTGAAATGCACCGTTCGACTTTCCCGGATCTGATCGAGTAATAGGGAAATCCGAGTCCGTATACTATCTTGCCTAATCAAACTACCTAACCCCTTTTTATTCAGTGTAAAGGTTTTACGAATTAGAGTTTGTGCGTATATCATCTAGGCATAGAATATCATTTGTGCATGTTGGGACTGCTCATATCATTTGCAGTAGTCGTCCATGTTGGGACTGTTCATATCATTCGCAGTAGTCGTCTTCACCCTGCCTGCAGAGATTTTCATTTATAATAGTATTCCATACTTAGGTTCATGCATTCTAACCCTAATCGTTTCGTAGGTCATGTCGTGTGATATATCAAAAGTTAGATTCAAGTAGATGATATCTCAGTCGATATGGACTTTTACGGTCGTTGGTTAAATCTCGTTCCATTGTAGTTTATAATGTAAACATAGTAATTTATAGAAAATTTAGTTTATAATGGACTATGCTATTCTATCGTAATTATAATTTATATGGAAGTCATGGTATTTTAGGAAAATTATTTTTTATTAAAGATTATGACATTTTAATAAAAATATCTCTTTATAAAAGAGTATGGTATTTATATGGTATATTAACGAAAATTATCTTTTATTATAGAGGTTATGGTATTTTAATAAAAAAAATTCTCTTTTATAAAAAGGTAAGGGTATTTTAGTGAAATTCTAATTTAAAAACCCCACTTTCGAAATTAGGGGTATTTTTGGTAAAACTTCTTAAAGGTATTTAGTAAAAAATTAGTTTTTTAGGATTATTATTGATTTTTAAAAGAAAACCTTAATTTTAAAAAGTTCGGGGTATTTTAATAAAAATAATTAGTCTGCCAAGTCCATGGCATTTTAATGAAAATATAAATTGTTAGGAGTTAATGGTATTTTTACGAAATAGTGATTTTAGTGAAAATATGGTTTTACAAGCTTACCATCAATTTTATTTCAATAAATAAAAAATTTACTATGATTTTTTCATGTTTTAAGCAATTAAAGAAATTATCGATAACCTTTATCTAAAATCGACGAATAATTATATTTATTCACGTAAAAGTTGTCCAGGTCATGATAGTCGCTTGACGACTTAGTTCCAAAAGTCCAAGCATGAATTGGGGGTTTTCCATTACCCCGTGATTTTATCGTGAAGGATAACTGCTAAAAATTCATTATTTAATTAGAGTTTAATATTGTTTTTAATCATCATAACCCGTAAAATAGATAATATAGTTAAAAATTCATAATTAGGTCATGAATTTTTTTTTACAGATATATATTATCATAATGAAAATAACAGAGGATCAAGTGTTGAGAGACCCTACCTGAAATGAGTTAGGAAAA